>VZTH01016555.1:606145-646319 GCA_013397815.1 Aleadryas rufinucha | reverse complement strand
GATCCAGTTTCCAGTCCTTGATCCCA
Organism: Aleadryas rufinucha; assembly: GCA_013397815.1. Lineage (NCBI taxonomy): Eukaryota > Metazoa > Chordata > Aves > Passeriformes > Aleadryas > Aleadryas rufinucha. Next base: position 646,293 of record VZTH01016555.1, on the reverse strand, counting down.
GATTATTTTCTCCCGTCAGGAGACAGCTGGTTTGGCAGAGCTGAGCGAGGGGCGGCTCTGCCGGCAGTGCTGGGGTGTGGGGCAGGGGAGGGCTGCCATGGCCGGGCAGCAGGAGCTGCGCTTGAGGCCACGTGCGGGTGACCGGCGGCAGCGAGAGGTCCTGTGAAAGCTGCCGGGACAGCCTCCCCTGGCTGCCCTCCAACCCACGCTGTTCACAGGCCTGTTCTCAGCCTTGCCTCGTCCACAGAATCCAGCCAGGAACAGAACGTAAATCCCTTTTTTATTGGCCTCAAAGGAGCCCTTTGATGGGCAGGCCCACGCCTGCCATGGCTGTTTGATCCCCCTCTGCTGGGGGTCATGTCATCAGTGGCAGGTGACATTCCCTCATCCCACAGGTGCCCTGAGGGGGTCTGAGCCCCGAGAAGGGGCACAGCCAGGTCACAACACCTCCACTGAGGCCTGTACTTAGGGCTGAGCCCTGCCTCCTGCACAGGAGCAGCTTGTGGGCGCCTGCCTGGTGTTCACAATGTGTTCGCCTGGCGAGTCTTTTGTCTTTCACCCCACAGCTGCCCTAAGAAAGGCTTTTGGAGAGTGCCAGCCCCTCCAGAAGGCACAGTAGCTGATTTCCCCAGGCAGTCCTGGCCATTTTGGGCCCCTGGAGCGGCCATCAGGGAGTCAGGCATCCCCCCGGTGCCACAGCACAGGCGGGCCCACACAGCAGTGGCACAAAGAGGCTCTTTGGCATCATGTGGTGTCTGGGTTTTGTGGTTGGGCTTTGGAGACCATATATCCCAGCTTTTGTGCACCTCGGCAAAGGAGCAGGAATTGACTCAAGGAAAATAAGTAAAGACTTTAAAAGACATGTTTATTTATGGACAGGCTTTCATGCATGCATCTTACAGCACTCGGCATAAAATATAATTAAAACAAGCATCACACTGAATATGATTCAGAAAATAAAAATGTCTTTAAATACAGTTTAGCTGCCAGCAGCTCAACATTTTTCATTCCTTTGGGGAAGGAGTAAGGGAGACATGAAGTTATGTGACTACAGAAGCCACAAGACATGGGTATTTTTAGAGGAAGTATAACAGGGGGAAGCAACTGACCTGTGACAAAGGTTTAATACAAGAAAAACCCCCAAAGCCACCCAGCTCCTGAGGGCAGTCAGGCAGCCTTGGTCAGGCCCCTGGGAGAAGGGTGGACAGGGAGGTCAAGACCCACCAGCTCAGCTCCTGCAGCTGGTCTCAGGCTCCCCATGGAGGCATACCTCCACCCAAACAGATCTTCAAACGCGTCTATTGGCAGGCCTGTCTGAAGGCTGGCTAACATCAGTAGAACAGTGTGAGATCCTGAATGCCTGCCACCAGTTTTCTGCAATTTTTGCCCCTTTTCTTTTCTTCATTCCCATTCAGGTCTTCAGACAGAGAGGCAAGTAAAGCTGTCTTGGGGGCACCCTGCAATGTCATGCAACCAGAGACGTGGGGGATGCTTCTTGCGATTCCACGCCATTTCTTACAGTGCCTGCTACCAAACCGAGACAGTCAGAGCTTGGTTACAGTCCTGAAAAAATGGAGATGCTTTTCTGCATTTGTCACCTTTTTTTGCCACCAGCATTGAGATGAGCCAGCACGCTTACTCAGAGTCTCTGTTGAGCAATCAAGGATTCGGCAGAAGCTGAAGTAAACTCAACCAAAAGTTGGAATTTTTTTCTTTCCTCCCCATGATCATATTTTCCAAGTCAGAAGAATATTTTTTGAAGGTAAATACCTGTCATGCCATAGAGCTGGAAAGGAGGGTATGGACTCAACTAATTTTTTTACCTATGGACATTTTACCACTTGTGTGACTTTTCAAAGACTTTTGACAGCATTCTTTCCACTAGAAATACGAGGACAAGGGTGTTTCTCATGGGATTCAAAGGGAACTTTGTTTTAAATACCTCTGGAAAATAATATATCAGTCTAAAAGTGTCCATGATTTTCGCACATTCTTCACTGCAACATAGAGAAACTTCAACCCTTCTTCCCTGTTAGTTTCATATTTTATGTTTATTATCTGAACATTTTCTAGTGGAAGAGCCTCAAATTCATTTTCACAGAAATGTTGTTCTAAACCAGATGCAAGAGTATGCAAATATTCTGAGGCACGTTGTTTTATGAATAAATTAGTATTGTAGATTTAGGTATTTCTTAGGTATTAAAAGCCATCTCAATATAAGCAGCATAATTTTTCCCTGTTTTTTAATTTCCCCATTCTGTTTGCAAAAGAAAATGCAATTCTGCTACAGTTCCCATTGAAAAGAAGGGCAATACCAAAACCCAAAAAGAACATGAAGAGAGTGAGGATGAAACTTGTTTAACTGAAGAATCTATAGGGTAAAGTTACTCTTTAGAAAATCTGGTTTCAGATTATAGATTTATTCAATCAAATACCTGAAGTGATAGATTTATGTCTATAATTGAAAATTCTTGAAAATCAGACATTTTTTGTCAGAACAACTAGATACTTTACCTGTGTAATTGTAATCTTACTGCTGTAGCTCAATGTCTTTTTAAAAATGAAAACTGCTTGTAGAAGACTGATGTATGTTCTTACTATTTCATTTTAAATGTGTTTTCCAAGAGGTTAGATTCTACTCTGAGCTGCTCTTTCTTATATTGAGTGTTTAAATTTGTTTCTAAATTCATGTATATGGTGGATGGGCCCTCTACTTTGATGGATATCCCTTCTACTTTGCATACATGTAAATGGACAAAAAATGATACAGGCGTCAGAAAATGAAGCCAGCTCAAAGCTGTGTATCAGTGTGTTATACAAATACAGGTGCTTTAAATGCAGTATTTGCAGTCTTGAGCTTCATCTTCCCGTTGCACCCTGAGAGAATGGTTAGAGGTAAGGAACTGAAGAGTCAGCCTTGGAGCAAGGCTTTCTCTGCTGAATTGACTGAAACTTTGACACTGATTTTGCAAGTGACATGTCTGAACCCTACTACTGCACAGGGTCTAGCTCTGCCACATATTCCAAGTTATACACAATCCAGTGGTTTTCCACCATGGGGCAATAGATAGTGACTAGGCCAATGCAACTGATGTAGGCAATGCATATACTAACCTCAGTTTATATACACAAATATACAGACAAATACATAAACAACAGGAAGACAAACAGACAAACCCATAAAGCTCATGAGCAGACTGTATGCGGTCATATATATATTTAGGTACACAAATATGTACCAGTAGTCAGGGCACCAGGGCACTGCCCACGTGTTGGCTGCCTGGTATGCATCTGCAGATTTGGAAGAGGAAAGGAGTCAAATAGTGCAGCAGGATGGGGAAGCTGAAAGGTGCTACAGTGATGCAGGAAAATATTCAGATTGTTGTGCAGAACAGATGTTCTCTTTCAACTTGTTACATTTGAGGAACTTCCCTGAAGTTTTTTTCCTTTCTGTCTATTTATCTGCAGTTTGGTGGTCTGAACAGAGAACAGAAAAGTAAAAATTGGCATTTGAAAATAAAATCCCCATGTTGAACATCCTTTATAACGCTTGCAGATATAACTTTGTCTCCTTGGAGACATTCAACTCTACATATTAAGATAACTTGATCTATAGAACAGAATCTTGTGACCAGTGTAAAACCTACAGGCACAAAAATCTGGAAGTGCTGTGTAAATGGACTCTGAGATTATCCAACTGCTCTTTTTCAGGTACCTAAATGCAAGTTTGTGAAAATCATGTCTTGGCTCTCAAGGCTAAAAAATGTGTTTGGTGTTCCTTACTGATCACTAGACATCTCAGTTCTGTCCAAATGCATGGTTGTGCTTTCCCATGCAGCAGGAGGAAATGGAGCGTCTCATTGCCCTACAGCTGTGACTCCACCAGCAGTGAATAGGCGATGACAGATGGGACGTTGGGTTTGGAATTCACACGATTTCTGAAATCCCATGTGCTTGCTGGTGGGCATGGCAGTATTTCTTCTCATGTTTTTACACCCAAAATTTCCCTCTGCTGGTTTATCTTAGAACAGATAAAGACAATTACTATACGTGTATGTATACATTACTATTATTTGAAAAAAATCTCAGATATTTCCTTCTCTTTTTCCACTCCTGCCTCCCACCGTAGACCAGCCCAGCCCACCCTGGGGAAACACTCTTCATGCTGAGGGCATGCATTGTGTGGGTGCTGGCAAGTGCTCAGGGGTTACGCCAGGAGGGAGGCAGCAGCTGAGTCAGAAGCACTGCGGTAGCGCTGGGCCGGGGGCAGTCAGCAAAGAAAGAGCAGAGAGACAGTTCTTCTGTTTCTGGCTGCTAATGAGCTTTCGGGTGGCAGTGCTGTTCTCATCAGGACTATTTGTTTTTACAGGCTGCCCTTTGTTGACTTTAGGTTTGTTTTCCTTGCCATGCAATACAAATATTCTCAGGCATTAAGCTTTCCTTGCCCCTACTGCCTTCTTTTCATGTGGGACCATGTAGGAGCTAAATTTAAACTTGATTGATAGCATTTAATCCAGGGAGGGTCAGGGTGATATTTTCCTGTTAAATATTCTCTGGTTTGCTTCTTCTGTTTACAATCACATCTTTAAAGTACTGTAGTCAGTCCTCCTTCCCAATAAAATATTTTCTGCTTTCCTTGCCGCTGTGGGATAGTTGCTCTTAATTATGTGGAGCCTCATGCCTCTTTGTCTGATCCTAGATGGAAAAGAACAACAGCTATAGGCCTTTAAACCAGATGATGCCATGACTTATATACTCCCTCCCATTATAATAGATCACAGGCCCTGAATTCCACTGCTGTAAACCACTAAACATGGAAATACAAAAGCAGTCCTGGTTGTGTTTTCCCTTTCCTGACAGTCTTTGAGAAACATCTTCCTTGAGCAACCACATGCTCAGCATAACCATATGAGTTCGTTTTTGTAGCTCTGAAGACTGCAATCTTAGTATCTGTCTCAGTACTGGATTTAAGTAAAAATTTTCTCTCTACCAGATGTCTGTGCAATCTTATACACGTTATTTGCACATATTTTGAGCATGATACCTCTTGCTGATGTCAACTAACTGTATGCATAGGCTTTTACTGACTCTACCTAGTTTATACTGTCATTGCCTCAGTGGCAAAACTCTGACATTCTTAGTGAGGTGGAGGGGTTTAGGGCTAGAAAAGGAAAGGCAGGGCATCCTCATTTAACGCTTTATACATTTTCCCTTTTTCCTGGAGAATATATATGTTCTTTTATTGAGGACTTACAGTCTCTTGTTTTCAAAAATAATTCCTCCAGCACTGATAAAATATGCATACATGCACACACACAAGAGCAAATGAAAGAATAACACCTGAACCATTATGTGAAGTTGAAATTCTTTTTAACTGTTTAAAAAGCCCTTTTCATTTGTTTGCCACTATAATCATGTTGTATTCTTCATGATGTACCTGTAGTGTTCCCTAAAGTACATTGACAGTAATCTGCCTACACATGTGTACAAGGTTAACTCATTGGTGCTTTTCCATGGTATAGTTCATCAGGGTTAGGGATTAGATTTTATGAGTTGTTGACAAATCTAGCCTGAAAAACATGTGTCCTGACTGACACTGTTTGAGTAGCTGATGTTTTCTGTTCAGACAACCTGTGAAAAAAATGTCTTTAATATACATAATTTTGAGTATAAATTATTTTTAAAATAAATAATGACAAAGAGCTATCTCACAGTCTATAACCTTGACATCTTGTACAGACGGTTCTGAATTAACCAGATGCTATGGCAAGACTGAAGTGTGTATTTTCCTGTGGAGCTATGCAGCCATGTGTGCACACACTCAAACACTCATTCAGAGGAAGAACACATTCACACAAGTAAGTACACCTCTTGAACTGTGCTGTTAGAATATTTAGGGCTTAATTGCTGGGAAACTAACAGCACTAGACTGGCTTATGTGTTAAAAATGATACTGGTGAAATATCATTTGTCAATTGGAAATGGAAAATTTGGAAACAGAAAATTATTCTCCTGAGAAATCCAAAAACAATGCAACGCACCCACCCCCCACCCGAATCCCTCCAAAAGCCTGACAAGAAAACATGAGGAAAGCACTTAGGAAGTACTAGGGACTAGTATTTGTCCAAGTCCCTGTGACACTATGAACTGCTTGAAAATGGAAGAAGGGTCAAATCATTTTCCAAGAAAGGATTGCAAGAAAAAAGATAAGCAGATCTCTGCAACTTACATATCCAAGAAGAGGGCTTCACTTTACCTAGTTTAGTTGAATAAAATTCTTTGTCTATCTGGAATACTTTCATCTGATTTTATCAGCATGGGATGCAGGAATGGCCACAGGAGTATCTGTACTAGTTGCGACCAAATATCCCTTTTACCTGGTCTTCCTTCTCCATAAGTGTCCATACATGGATGATAAGGACCAGACAAGAATGTATGGTTCTTCCCTCTTCAAGTCCTCTGCCAAGTCCAACTTTTTTTGAGTGAGTAGAACTTTTGGGGACCTGATGCAATTTGTTTGCTTAACAGCCTTCAATGGATCCTTGCTCCTACTACTTCTCAAGTCTGTCTTTGTGCCCATATGAACTCTTTCCTTGGACAAGAACAGCATCTGTAGATCTTTGTCCCATGAAGAACCATCCCCTCTTCTACTCCAGCCCTGGATCTTACAGCCTTTGTAGGATGGTTCCTACCTCATATACGGGAGTAGACAAAAGTTAAATCCTCCTTTAGACCACTTATGATTTTGTAGACAACTATCATATCTCACCCAAGCTTTTCAGCCTGAAGGCTACTACTGCTACTCAGTTGCTCCTCTTGGAGAAGATGTTTCACATCATTCTCATCTTTATTGCACTTTCAAAAAGAGACCAGTACATCACACACTGATATGGCATTTAGCTTCTGGACTGTCTAGAGGGTATTTTGTGCCTTCCTGATGGGCTAGAATAATTTAGTCTTGGTTTTGAGTCCTTCAGCATTTGCTTCTTGTTCTCTTTGGGCTTACTTATGTTTTTGTATTCAGTTTGCTAAAATGCATATTACAGTGTATATTCCTTGCCTGGATACAACTTCATCTTTTTGGAAGAATATCTTGTGTCTATAATAAAGAGCTCAATTTTGATATTTAATCACATCAGCTTCCCTTTAACCTTTTTCAAGGCTTACCTAACAGATGACAAATAAGGAAACAATAGCAAGATTGCAGCAACCAGTTCTGCATTATTATCCCTATCACATTCTTAGCAGCATCTTCTAGCTTCTTTTTAACAAGCTTCTTTAAAAAAAAACAAACCAGCACCCAAAATCAAAACCAAAGCCACAAAACCAACCAACCAATTGAAAAAACCAAACTTCCTTAAAAAACACCAAAAAAAACCCAGAAACCCACAGTTATCCTCTGGAAGCCAAACACAATGTTTTGGACTTTATGAACTTAATGTTTTGGAAGACATTCAGTATAAGCATATTAGAATCATGATACATGGAGAAGATTGGCAGTCCCAAAGGGATTTCATGGAAGCAGAGAACATTAATAGGTTGGAATGGACATTAAAGATCATCAAGTTCCTATCCCCGTGCCATGGACAGGGACACCTCCCACTAGACCAGGTTGCTCAAGGCCTTGTCCAACCTGTCTTTGAACACTACAAGGGCTGGGGCATCCACAACCTCCGTCGGCAACCTGTCCCAGCGCATCACCATCCTCACAGTAAAAAATTTCTTCCTAATTTCTAACTTAAATTTACCCTCTTTCAGCTTGTATGCATTACTCCTTGTCCTGTTGCTACAGTTCCCAATGAAGAGTCCCCCTCTGCCTTCCCTATAGGCCCCCTTCAGATACTGGAATGTTGCTATCAGGTCTCCATGCAACCTTCTCCAGGCTGAACAGCCCCAGAACAGCCCAACAGAAGGCAGTGATGGAGGGACCATGGCTTTGGCACAAGTTTGCTCACAGACTGGGCTAACAGTCATGAAATCTCAGCCTTGATTTATAAACACTAATTATCTTTTAATGTTACCATTGTAATTAATACTCTACTCCAATTTCTTTGTTTATATCTCTCCCTGGGGGAATAATTTATATTTTCATTGTGTTTCTTTGTAGAGAAAAGGCTAAGAACTGCATCTTAAAAATGCATGAAAGCCTAGTAGTCCCTTCATACCCTATTTTAAATCAGTTGGTGTTAAATGTCTCTCAATAACATTACCCTAAATCTTAGTCTGTGGCTAAAGCAGAATGGTCTAGGTCTGAATACCAGTGTTTCCTTTGTGCAAATTTAATGAGTGTGGAAGGAAACCTGAGCATAGCATTGAAACTCAGGTTCACGCCTTTGCTATTCTACATGCAAATGTGAATTTCTGATAAGACAGTGAGGATGTACATAGGGGGTTCCAGCAAAAAGCAGCTGACTTTCAGTTGCTGGGCTCCTACTGAGTGTGCTGGCCTCTTTAGGAGAACATCAGGAGGCAACTTGTCTACCAATAAACAATATTTATGAAAAACATCATGATAATACCTAAAAGGCTAACATAGAAAAATGCGGGAAATTCACATTTTTCGGATCTTCGACTTTGAAATGAAGACTCAGCTCATGTCACTGCATGAGGTTTGCTTTTTCAGAGCAACTTATACAGAAGACAAAACTATACAACCTCCTTTGAATGCTTCATCTTTAGTCTCTCAACCCTCATGTCTTTTAATTGAAGGCCTTTATGTAGTAGGCCACAAATGCCTGAGTTTCCAGGAAGTGCTTCTAATAAAAAGCAATTGTGAAGGATTAGATAGCACTCAATAATTTACAGCTTTCAGATCGTCCTCTTTCCATCCTGTTTAATGTACCTATTACACATCGGCTTTGCCCAAGTTCAGAATTAAGGAATAATCACCTTCTCCCCCTCTCTACTAATGGCAATGACAAAACTGTTACTGGTTTCAATGTCTTAGAGTTAAACCCAAAATTACTGAAGATTCCCAAAGCATCTAATCATGAGCAACAGATAAAACCCCCTCTTCCTCCATCAATGTATTGCTGGGGTTAGTTAGTTCATGTTGTTTGAAATTTTGTAGGTCACACATGAAGTAAAACCCGTATCTGTGTGCTCAGGACAAGACTGCACTAAGTGGGCATCATGCTCTGGATTTTAATATGTTGCTTTGGAAACAGGTTTTCCTGGCATTTCTGGGGTATTTTCCTACTACTTTAAGATAATCTGCTTAGAGTATTTCTCTCCTCTCCCTCCTTCCCTCCCTCTTTTTCATATTCATTGAACCAAAATGTCCAAAATTAAACTAACAGTCAGACACTACACAGATGCCAGGGCAGAATGTCAAATACTTCCTGTTTTTACACCAAGACTTAAAAAGAGTTTCTTCTCTCTTCCTCTGCTTCTGTGTCTACCAACCACTTCAGAGCTGTCATTTTGCTAGACTTTGACAGCCAATAACTGAACGACCAACTTGAACTGTAATAGCATGGCCATAGGTAAGATAACTTCTGTAATACTTATGATGATCTGAAACAAATTATTTGGCAAAAATATCTTTCATTAAATGGGAAGACAAGGTGTCCTGTGAGGTCTCAAAAAGTCCAAAATTTACAACTTTTGTCCTGGATCTCTCAGTTTCATCCTGGATAATGAAGGAACAGAATAGTACAAAAATAACCCATCCAAAACTTCTGAGTCTCTTTCAATCCACAGCAACTGCCTGAGGGGCAGTTTTGTCTATTATGTGCTTTTCTCATAGGCTGTTTCTGGTAAACAGTTTGCCTTAAAAATGTCCGTCATTATTATCCCTGCACTTACAGGGAATGCTTTTATTCTGAATGCACAAAATACCCTGCTGAGACAGCCATGTAATCGATACAAGACTGCCTGATGATGTTCTGAAAAATATTCCTTGACAATCTTTCTGTGTAGCTATATCTTGAACTTGTTTCCTGTGGTAGAGTATAATTGCCTGAATTTTTCCAATAGGGAAACATTTAGCGAAAAAGCTAGCCTGGTGAGCTGCATAAAGACAACAAAGTTGGTATGGACTTTTCTTTTTGAAATCCTTTTTCTTTTTTTATGGTGTTACTTAGTTACTCTGAAAGATCAGTGACCATTTCTTACTCTTTGACACATCAGCTTTCTGAAAATTAAAGTCCACACTACATGTCATTCCTGTCTTAATTGACAGACAAATTGTATTTTTCTTTGTTAAATTTATTGCGGGTGAGAACACAAAATCAAAATCACTGCAAATCCAGGCAGCATGTTTATGACAGTGGTGTACAGGACAGGTTAGTATAATAATCAGCATGGAAACAGGCTTCCCTAGAAGTGGTGGAGTCAGCTTCTCGGGAAGTGTTAAAAAACCAAGCAGATGGCACTTCACAATGTGGTTCAGTGGGCATGGTGGTATTTGTTCAAAGATTGGATCTGATGATCTTGGAGACCTTTTCCAACCTTAATGATTCTAAGATTATGAGTAGGACAAGGTTGACTGACTTTGTCAAAGTACTACAAGTCTATATCTGTCACTCTACCATCTTGTCCCTTCTGGAGGCAAAAATACTTTTACAGTACAGTTCTGTTCCTCAATGAAAACTGAAGATTAGTCATAAAAAAATTAATTTGACCAATATATATGATGAAGTTACAGCCCAATTTGAGGAGAGTTCCCCAAGATCCTTACATCCACCAGAAAAGTGAAGGAGGACCTTGGAATTCTCACCTACATTTTATTTTTAGTTATTGTAGATGAGCAGTGTAACAGAAAAGAAGGAAGACTTCTGGAGTGCAGCTTCAGAACTTTCATTTGTAAAATATAGGAGGTTATTGTCTCCTCTTCCTCTGAAGAGAAGTAGTCCAAACCTTACCTAGGGAAATTAAGTGACCTTGGGACCCCAGGACACTACCCCATGTGAAGAATGTACTAAGAAGAATAGAAGGAAGAAGGAGCTGAGGGTAGGGAAATTTGACTGATGAAAACGGTCAGAGGAAGTGATTTGTTTAGTCTAGAAGTGATGAAAATGAGGAAAGATATGGTGGCAGTTTTCTAATATATAAACAGTTAAAGAAAAGATTAATTTATTGTTCGTTATGTTCACTAGTCCTAGGACAAGAAATAATCAGATTAAGTAAAGGGCATTTAAGTTATGTATTAGGGAAAAGCAATTCTTATTAAAGAAACACCGAAACAGTGGTACAGGCAGCCTAGGGTGAGTAGAAGTCTTCCTTTACTGGAGACTTTTGAAAGAAGGTAAGATAAACCTCCTATTCAGACTGTCTTGGCAAATGTCATCCTTCCTCTTAGTAAAAGGAGGGCATAGATAATCCCCTGTGGTACTTTGCTGCTTTATACTTCTGCGGATCTTGGATCCATTTCTGGAAACCTGTAAAGTTTCTAGCAGCAGCCTGCTCTTTCCAAAGCTCCTCAGCAGCCTTCTCACCTCTCTAGCAAACCCGTGGCACATATGGTGCTGGATCAAAGACCCTTTTCCATCTTGGCCACCCCCCAGAACCTTGCTATGTCTACTGGATGCAGAGAGAAAGCATTAATAGGTAACCAATACTTCACCCTGGAAGAGCCTGGTGTTTTCTTATGTTCAACCGCCTACAAAAGGCTACATACAAAAAATCCACAGACATCCTATGGAATGCATGGGGCTAGAAGAGTAAGGCAATCAGCCAGAATCTTATAGTTTTACAATACAAATGTCATGGCTGGATACAAAGTAAAAACAAAGTTATTCTTCCTGTTTTCCATCTTAGCAATTACTCTTGAGGTCTTGATCAGATTTGTCCAACCAGGACAGAAAGATTTCCCTGTTGTTTTTTTCCCAAGCTTCTGCCTAAACTTGCAGCATCTATTTTCTACTGTCTTATTAATCCTTTGTCTTTTTACCAAAAATATCAAAAGTGCCCTGTATAAACGAGCAATATTATGTGTCTCTGCTTACTGCACAGCTAGAAACAACTAAATTGGGAGCCAAGGAAATTGTCTATTAAATTCTGAGGGTTGAACACAAATACAGTTCTTAAAAATTGTGCATTTTCTTGCTAGGAGTTCTTTTCTTCTAATAGGCTCACAAATCAGACCTGTTCTGTACTTAGCAAAATCTGAAGCAATTGTGATGCTGCTCAAAAAGAGAAAGGCAAAAGTGGAAAAGAAATGGTTTGTCATTAGTGCAGCTCACTTAAAATCCTTCCGCTGTCTTCCATGCTTTGAGATCCCTGCTGAGTTGCCAGATCAGAGGAGTTCCTAATATTCCTTGTGAATGTGACTGCTTCCAACTCTCTTACTCAAAATGAAATCCTTTCTCCGCTTTCCATCACCATCTTTGAGACCCACCACAGGTGGGTATGTGAGGATGCCTCAAAAGTCTCTTCAGTCCTACACTGCAACAGAGCATATATGAATGCCCTCTGAGAAGGAATTCAAGCTCTGCTTCATCAGTTTTCACCATCCCATTAGGGAGAACAAAACTCTTAATTTTTTTCTTTTCCTTAGAGTTGTCTTTACTCTTCTAATTGCAACTGCATTGTTGAGCAATCAAGTACGTGATTTCTAACAACCCCAGGCAACAGCCATTGCCCCAGCCTCTTAAATCTGGCTTGGAGCGAGCTCTTTACGTTGCACAACTCCTCATCTGATCATGATATACACAGGCAGTTCCATTAAATACCTGCTTCTCCTCTCAAATGCAAAATTCATTGCTTTTCTTCAAAGCTGGCATCCCAGCACATTTTGTTTCTCTTTGTCATGGCATGCTATATTTAAGACATTTCATTTTTTAAAATCCTTATTGTGTTGCTGTTTTACTGCCATCTCACTGTAGCTGAAAAATTACTCCCAGTAACTGCAAGTCGTGTTCTCCTTGATTTTCTTTCTTTGTTTTTTTCCTTGGGGTGTGTTGCCATATATGAAAATGGGCATGTCAAGCTGAAAAATTGCCTGTAATCCATCCATTCATCTTTAGTATTTCAGATTTCTGTACACTTTCTCTGTGGAGCTTCTTCCCATATTACTCTTTGTTTTATTGATCAACAACTTGTAAATCTTCTTCACTTTAGCACTGTTCAGGGCTCTTCGTTGCCTCCTTGCTCTCTGTCCCCTACTCTCTCCTCCAGGAGCATTCACAGTTTATTGTATCAGCAAAAGTCTTCTCCAAGTTTGACACATCTCATTCAAAATGGGACCTTGATCAAGAGCTGCAGTTGGCTCATTAATTGGTCACCTTGAACTATGGAAATGATCCTTATGCAGTTAATGATGAAAATTATTATCTGTTTTTGTTTGCATGTATTCCACACATCTCCATTTCAATATTCTTTATTACGAAAGGCATTAGTTACATTTGCTTATTCCAAAAACAAGAAGTCCAATTCGTATTCTAAAAAGTACCTCCTCTAGAGCACTGCTGGCTCTTGTAGCCTCTCAAGTGCAGCACCCAAACTGTAGTAGATCCTCTACTGTGCTGATGGCTACCCTTACAGGAGAAGAAAGCCACAAAGAGAGCCAGAAAGAAGCCACAAAGGTAGCTATTATGCCGTATGTTTCTGGCATATAATAGTGCCGGTGGAGATCACCACTCACTTTTTAAAGAGGGAAAAGGAGTTTTCCAGGAAGATCAGACCATCAGAATTACTTCCCATTTACCAGATGCTCTCCCTGGTCTGCACTTGCCAGCAACAAAACAAGTACCATTTGCTCTAATCATCCTTTCTCTTCTCCTCAGTCCTCCTGGTTCCCTTGCTCCTTGGTCCCTCTGAGTTCCTACTCACCGTAGGGCATGAACCCTTTCCTGTTACAGCAACAATGCTCACAATTTTGGTTGGTAAATCTTTGAGTCTGGCTGTCTTTGGGTAGCAATTTTTGCCTCCAGCTGCAAGGAAGCAGCACCAGTTTACCAAGATGCTTAAGAGAACAGAACCTCTCTGCTCTCCCCCATGGGAGGCTGCATCCATCTCAACGGGAATGTGGGAGAAAGTGAGATTTTTCTCTCCTTTCCCTCTAGTAAAATGAGACACTGCCTTCCTCAGAGAGGAGGGTTGTATAGCCCATTCTGGTGGTTGTTAGCAATGAAAGTCAAGCAATTTTTTTTGATTTTCAGGCACCAGCCAAGCCCAAATCCTCTAAGTGTGGAGCTGGCATGTACATGAGTGGCTGATGAGCTGCATTGGCCCAGACAAGCTTGACTAGGATACAGTGATGTGGCTGTGGGTAATTCTGATGCAGTGATATGATGAGACCAGACCACAGGTCCTGAACTGGCAGAGGAAAAGCAATGGGAGTCAAAGCATAAAGAGGAAGTGTCTTATCCCCCTCACCAAGGGATGAGCTCATCGCACATGGCAGAAGGAGCTTTGCTGCTGCCCTCGGCATAGACATGCTGAGTTACAGTGGTCTGTTTTAAACATCTGTGGAACAGAAGATTCAAGAGACTAAGCTGTGAGTGGATCACTCATATAAAATGAATTTGTTACATTTGCTGCAGAGTACAAACTTACTAAAATTGTAGCTGAAATTCAAAACACAAGGTATCTGAGTCTGCAGCCCAGTTAAGTACTTCACCCATGCCTTTAGAAAATACAAACTAGTAAAATCTGAAGGCAGAGTGACATAATTTACTCTGCACATATGGAAATGTAAAGAGAGAAACTATCCATTGTGAAGGTTACAATACAGCATTTACCAGTACGGTGGGCATATCCTCTTAGCACTTAAATTAACAAAAATAATGAAAAAAACCCCTAGATTAACTTCCATTCTGAGTGTTTCATCATATTAAATTTGAATTTATTTTTCTTTGTTTTGAATTCCTTGACCCAGATAAAAGTTCCAGTAACTGGTTTCACAAAAGCGTGAGTAAGGCATAGAGAACGGGAACCATTGTTTTTATATGATAGTTTCGCAAACAGATGGGCATGTCTTTGAATGAAACTAATGGGAATAAAAAGCATTGCCTTCTGGGAATATTTAACATGGAGATTTTAAGCTGATCTCCAAGAACATAGCTATGTGTCAGGTACTATTTTCTCTGTTTCTACACATAATACTGCATATATGTGCTGGGCTATGGTGGAGTAATTTACTCTCATACTCCCTTATCTAAAATGATACTTAATAGTTTAGATCAGGACCAGTTTTATAATGCCATCATTCTTTTTTACCTTAGAATTCAGTTTTAACAAAGGGTTTGCAGAGGTGGAGGTACCTGGGGTGTGTCAGGCAATGTGGGAGACGAAGCTGGAAGGGAGCATGTAGAGTGTTTTTGGTTCCTCCCAGGAGCAGAGATGACAGCTGGGATTTGTGTGCCTAAGCAGTGTCTAATGCGGGAATGCTCACCAGCAAAGTGCCGTGCCACAGGCTACGGCATAAGACATTGAGAAATGAAAGGAATAAAACCATGTAAAATCTGCAAGTTACTTAAAATTTAAGGAAAGAAAACTTTGCCTGTCTTACACAAAACACTTACAAAAACAAGCCTTAAACAAAAGGATTTTTGGAAGTATTCTCAACAGATTCAAATGGCATGTTTCCAAAGTGTCTTTTGAAAATAAGGAAGGGCAGATTTATTGAAAGGTGCCTGTAGGGGGAGGTTGTTGCCCTGGAGATTGGCAGTAAACATTTCATCTCCAGGTCACCAGCTGAAGCCAGCTCTGCTTACTAGTGGTCAAAAGCCTACTGTATTATTGTCATTAGGAAAGGACATGAATCATTCCAGAGTCTGTGGAGACATGAAAATGTCTGGTTCAATAACATATATAAATTATTTTCTTAGAATGCTTTTGGGGATGCACAAGCAGGGACAGGATTTGGACTTGATGATCCTTGTGGGTTCCATCTCAGCATATTCAGTGATTCTGTGACTTTCTGAATGTTTATACAAATACTAGTCTAGAAAATACTAGTCATTTTTATTTAAAAAATAAACTTATTAACTACACAAACTATCCATAAGTTNCCCATGGCAATCTCCAAACCGAGCCAAGCCCAGGTCCCCTCACTCCCCAAGATTCTCCTCAGCACTCACCTCTTCCCACCAATACCCTTCCTGACCTCTAGATACATGAGACCACTCACACCTCCACCCCACCCCCTTCCCTTCCCTTCCCTTCCCTTCCCTTCCCTTCCCTTCCCCTTTCTCACTTTCTCTCATTTTGTCATTCTTTCATTTGCTCATTCTTTCTCTCTTTCTCTCTTTCCACCTGTCTTCTCTCTTTCTTTCCTTTTAAAGGATAATTTCAATTTACTTAAGAAGTCACTTAAAGAAGATATAAAATTTTAAAGGAAGCTTTTATCATCTGTTTTCTTTTAAAGTATAGCAGCCCATGGGAATTTTAGAAAAAAAAAAGTATGTTTGGGACCATTTTTCTACTAGAAAAACGATAATAAACAAGGCACTAAACAAAATGCTTTGCAGCAGCCACTGTCTGAAACGTATTGCAGCAAGGCATGATATGCTAAAAGGAAACTTGATCAGATTTGATTCTGGGTGATGTCTTTCTTTAATCCACTGGAGAAGAGAACAAAGCTTGAATAATTTTTATTTAATAACAAACAGACAATAATATCAATAGTGCTTCCCATTTAACTTTTGGCAACCATTAATATGTGCTGTGCACATACCCGAGAAAAAGAGACATTTTCCCCATTTGGTTGGTTCCATCTTTTGAAGCATGTCTCCACTAAAAAGCAGATTTCAATTTCCTTTGGGGACCACAAAATACCCAGCTCTTTTCCTCTCCCTCACTGTGGTTAGAAGTTTATTTTTCAGTTGTGGTAAGTGCTTTGCACCATATTTATCTGCATGTTGTTTGTTTTAGGAGTGGAGCACAGAACATACAGACTTCTACCAGGGGAAAGACTAACGAGCAAAAGACTGTGCAGAAATAGTTTAATGAAATTGTTATGGGTAACCATACTGGTTGAATCAGAAAGTCTGCGAGAGTCTCTAGAACATAGCTGAGGAGCTGCTTCAGCAAGAAATATGTGTCTGAGGTTTGCACACAGGCCCAGCCAGCATTGAAGCTGGGCTGCCCATGTTTTTTACCTAACCCCAGGCAAGTCACTTCCCTTTACAGCAGCTTTGTCCTCATAAGAGGCATTTGCTATATAATTTCTACCCTTACTTCTCTCAGTGGCCTTACATATGCACAGTGTTCCTGCAGTCTTTTGTACTGGCACAATGGCAAATAATGGACATGGACAGTGGGTTAAAATGTTAAATCTCATGGAAAGTAGGCAAGCTGGCCTAGGAGGACTCTCAGCTTCTGTAGTTCGTGTGGTGATTCTACCGGCAATTTCAATAACTCCAACACACTTCTAATTGGTTTTCAGTTCTGTAAGCCTAAATAGAATTTGGCCTTCTTTTGGAGGACATCAGAGAGATAGCTGTGGAAGTCATCACTATGTAGTGAGAGGAAGAGGTTTGTCATCTTCTTTTATTCTGTGTAGTCTGAGGCAAAGAGAGAACATAAGTCAACATTAAAATGTTTGTTAAATACATTCGCTTGCATATGCCCATTTTTCACATTACTATATTTTTATTCCTGAGGATTTATCTGTATGAATGGAGAATAAATATTGTAAGGTTTCTCTAAGTAAAGTCTCAGCAGTTTGAGAAAGAAGATTTTAATTAACTGTGTATATTTAATTATTATGAACATCCCTTTAGTGCAATCACTCCATAAACAGTTGAATGGGATGACCCAGAAGATGTTTTTATCTGAAAACAAGAAAGAAGCAGAAAAAAATTCTGATACATCCATGTAAAACTCACAAGGAAAGATGTGCATGTTTCTTGTTTGCATGTAGAAAATATATATTTCTTGTTTCTTGATTTGCAGGTTTGCTTTATACATTTTTGCTTTGAATTTGCTTCCTCAGACACGGGCCTTTATTTTCCATGTAAACATTGACAAATTTTGCAGCTGTAGTGACTGTGATCCTAGTTTCCTTACAGTATCACTCCTCCATCTCCTGGTAATATAATGTTGAATCAGAATAAAATCAGTATGCCTCAGTCTTGTCACAGTATCCCTCTTACAGGTTACCACTATTTTTCTGAAGTGGGTGTATTCCAAATGCATTTTCTATGAAAACGCATTTTTGCATCTTTTTCCAGAAATCCTGCCCTGTCTTGTTGAAGTCATCTTTCATCTTTACCTTTTCTGCCCTTCCTGAGTTATTTCACCTGTGTTGCAAACAGTAAAATGATTTCTTTGCTTTCTATAGTTGCTCATGCAGGTATTGTCCTCATGCAGAACTGCTTTAGGCAGCATCACCAGCAGGTCAAGGGAGGAGATCCTTCATCTCTGCTCAGCACTGGTGAGTGCTAGGTCCAGTTCCAGGCTCCCCTCTACATGAGAGACAGGAACATCCTGCAGCCAGTCCAGCAAAGGGCATCAAACTGGCTGTGGGCTGTAGTATAGGACTTCGGAGGAGAGGCTGAGGGAGGTTGAACAGCTCAGTGTTAAGAGGAGAAGCCTCAGTGGGATCCTCAACACTTGGAGTTGCCTTTTCACGTCAAGAAACTAAGCATTAAAAATAAACATAATTTCATAGTTAAGAAAAAAATAAAGCAGCAGATATGTCTCAGCAGTCTGCTGAGGTTTTAAATGGCTGCAAGAATTGTGTGAATTAAAGAGTAACAAAGTGAGTATCTAAATCTGGGAAAAGTATGGTATTTGTTTCATCAATAAATGCAGCACATCATTTATGTGCAGTGTAATTTAATAGAATCATAGAATGGTTTGGCTTGAAAGATCATCTTATTCCACCTCTCCTGCTATGGGCACAGACCCTTCCACCAGACCAGGTTGTCAAAGCCCCATGTCCAAACTGGCCTTGAACCCTTCAGGGATGGGGCATCCACAGCTTCTCTGGGCACCCTGTGCCAGTGTCTCACCACCCTCACAGGAAGGAATTTTTTCCTAATATCTAATCTAAATCTATCCTCTTTCAGATTAAAGACATTGTCTGTCATCTCATCACTACACACCCTGATAAAGAATCTCTTCCCATCTTCTGCAGGCCCCCTTTTTGTACTGGAAGGCTGCTATAATGGCTTTCCAACAGAAGGTGAATTTGTTCCATTGAAAATGGGGTTCTTTTGTCCACAGCTGAGAAAACTTCGGCTTTCATTAGTTTTTGGCACATGGAAGATTTTGGAAGAAAATATTCTATTTAATTAAATAGAATAAGTGGATAGAGCCTGAACAACGAATAAAATACATGAATGAAAATAGATGGGAAATTAAATGGACATTAACTGACAGGGCTCTATGGCATTTTTCAAATCTACAGTCCAGTTCATTTTCCCTGCATTGTTTTTTGGTTTGAGTTCTGGGGGTTTGTTTCATTTTTTTTCCACGTACTTGCATGTGTGTATTGGTACTTTGTATTAGCCTGCAAAGAAATGTCATTTTTAAAACTGAAAGAATGGAATTTTAACAGCTCTACTAACTCTAACAAAAGCCATATTCCACAAAGCACTTTCATCTAGATGCCTTTTTAAGCAGCATGGAGAAGTACTAAGGGTTTATGGAGGCAAAGATGAAATTAACAGATTTTTTTGGGGGGGAGGGTGTAATTAAAAATGAATCACATAAAATAGCCTTTACAGGCTTTGCAAAATTATTTTTCAGGAAAATTCCCACTGATGTCAATGAAAGCCTTGATTGAGTGTAGACTGAAGTAATATTAAGAAATGCCTACAGTAATGCCAGAAGCTTTTTACTGCAAGCCTATACCATACTCTATAACGTACTGGTTTAGAGCCATTTCCAAGTTTTTAAAACCTGCATTTAAAATAGAGATTATTTTGCAATACCTAGTTTCATGTCAGAGGGAGTTTAGGAAAGTTTCACGCTAAATTGTGACACATCATCATTAATGCTAAAACTGAACCCCATTTTTTTCTTTCACTTTGTTATGTAGACTTGTACCACAGTACTTCTTAGTCATATTAAAAAAAGTTCCCTGTCAATGTGAAGCTTAACTGAACCATTCAGAACAGTGACTCTTGCACGATTCCAGCTCACTGAGCTTTCCCCAGCTTTCCCAGCTGCTGATCCCAGAGCACCCATCAGCACAAAGCAGCCGTGTTGTAGAGCTCCCCTCAGGTGCGGGCTCGCCGCCAGCGTGCTCAGGTTCAGGTGCAAGGTTTGCGTGGGAGGCTTGGCGGGAGCATGGAGCTTCCCTTCAGGAGTGTTTAGCAGGAGGAGGCAGCAGAACCACTGCTGACCTGCCCCGAGATGAGTGCACTTGCCCCGGGGCAGAGGGACCTACAGAGAGCAGCGGCCGATGCCAGGCACAATGAGGCGGTCCCGTGCTATGCTGTAGCTCTGCATCAAATGGCAACTTGGGTTTCGAATAGCACAGATTTGGGTTTTAATCTAGGGTTTGTTTACACACAACCCCCTGGCTCACTACAACACCCATTGGGACATAACCTGGGGCTTTCCTGCTCAGGAAAATGGTACATGGCTTCCAGCAGGGAACCCGTCAGCTGCTATCAACTCTGCACTAAGCAAAGATGCTGAATAATGTAAGTACTGTCTATGTTGACAGGTCAACGAAAGCAAGTGGTCTACAACCTAGCTAGCCCTAAGAGACCTGTAACTTTAGCTGGAACTATGTAACTTTAGCTGGAACCTGTAACTATGCCTGCAAGCAGGGAGAGCTTCAACAGCAATGATGGGGATATTTTGGTAATCAACTATTTTTGCAGCGTAGTGGTTACTACATACACATCTAAAATGTGTACAGACATTTGCATAGCTTTTTAGCAAACATATGATACTATATCTTAGAGGTATTTTTGTATCGAGACACTGACTAGTGAGTTCTGGATTTTAGCTGCAGGGTGCTATACCCATTGCTTGATGTTTGGCCAGTATCCTGCTTCCTGTCACACTGCCTGAATGAAGAAAACTTGAGTAATGAGTCTGATATCAAGTTAAATTTGTAGCAAGGGCGGGGGGGCGGGTCTCATGTCTGCAGTTAATGCGAGTGTTAGCCCTGGGAGAAAAAGTAATTTCCATCTCCCAGGAATCCTAACTCCATGCCAATGCCTTCTCTGCAAGACCAGCATTGTCTCAAGCACTGATTCTAATCAGAGACCAACGCAGAGTCTCCCTTGTTCATACCCAGCTCCCTTTATCCAGCAGCTCTCTTAAAGCAGCTAACAGTGTCAGCAGCGTGTGCTGCAAGCACAGTGTCTTTGCCTGCACACAGGCCATGTGTAGGGAGTACATTGGGAACAGACCTTTTGCCTAAAGGACCCCAGATCTCTCTTGTGGACCTCTAGGGCTTTCTACCATGACAATAGCAGTCCCTTATTGTCAGTCACAGCTACTTAGCTCTTTTTGACCTTATTTCTTTGCTTCAGGACTCACCCTGCAATGATAAGATAGGATGCCATGTGCTTCCCAACAGAGCCAAGGAAAATTTAAATGGAGACCCCTGATTGAGTAGTGTGTATTATAAAGCTGTGAGTTTCAGTACACTCCATATTACTTCTCTGACTTAATGGTCCTGGGACAAAATTTTCTTGAGACCCTTTCAGAAAAGCAAGCAGACAATTCACTGAAGTCAATGGAAAGTATCACAGATTGAAACCTGCTGAGGGTATGGGGACATTCCCCTCATCTGACTGAGAGGAAGCAGCTATTAAGCAGCACCAGGAAAGAGTTAGAAGAGCCAAGTAAAGGTGTGATTGCCTGGTAGGATTAATTGTCATTTCTACTTCTAGAGTGCCAGGGTAAATGTGATGTCAAGAGGGCAACAGTCTCTATCTCCCTGTATAAAGAGAGCAACTACCTAAAATACAAAGCAGCAGCATCAGGCTCAGTATCGCCTGCTAAAATTGAGAGAAAATGAGGTTATCCAACTTTAGTTACTTATTCTGGAATTTGGCCAAGTTAACAAGGTTAATCTCATTCTTGCCAAATCTATGTCACAGGGTATTTATGTGGTCAGCACCTTGGCAGCTACAATGTACACAGCCCCTGTTTAGATAATTCTTTTCATACACATACTGTAAAAGGACCTGGCTCTTATATACAAAGTAATTGTGAACCGGAATGTACTTATTGCATGAGTGCAGCAAAATATTTCTGGAAAATTATTTTCTTCCTCCCTGCTGATCGGTTAAAATCGCATGGGATAGCCAGGGTGTAGTGCAGACGGAAATAATCAGGAAAATATTCCGTTTCCATAGGAGATTTACTTTTTTCCTGAAAGCTTAGAGTTTGATTACTCTTATTTTGATGTTCTCCAATCTGCTACAGCAAAAGATTATCCTCTTCTCCTAAGAACATCTTGATTACAAGTGTTGGAGTTGGGGTTTAAATTCAATAGAACTATTGACTTCTTTAGAGAGGAAACCCATGTCTTGCCCAAAGTGACTCTCCATAGACTTCCACTTGTAATCAGTGGAATGAAAGTTGCTCCTCCAGCCAATGATTCACAGCTCCCACTTCAGGCTCCTACTTTGAATCTGGCAATGACACCAAAATTAGGTGTGTAAGGTGAGGCCAAGTGAATTCTTTCCTTTGGTTCTTTCTGATGACTAAATGGCCAACGTGTGGGAGATTTGCTGAGGCATCTGTTTGTTTTTAGAGATAACACTTAATATCCAGATAAATGGTTTAGACATGTACAAATAAAGCAGGAAAGTACTGTTCCTCATTGCCACTTTATGACTGATTGACCCCTTGCCTTTTGGCAAGAATAAATACCAAGGAGCCACCACAAATATCCCTGACTATTCCTTATATTAAAAGGTTGTCCTCATCCTAACCCCTGCACAGTGTGTTCCAGAAAGAAAGCATTTTGGGGCAAGCTGTGGAAGAGAGACAAAATGCCTAAAGGAATTTCATACACTGGTGATTTTGTAGAGGGTCATTCCAAAAGGGAAGCCAGTTGGGGTTACTGGTACTGTACCAAGCCGATGTCTATCAGGCCTTAAAAAAATTCATGTCACTATCATTGGCACAAGGATATATTTCCCCATTATATTTAATACAAGCCAGTATAGAGGAAAATGTACAGAAGGGAAGGCATGACAGATGTGAATCACCTCTATTAACTTGCAAAAGTCATGTACATGTGTCAAAACAGCATATTAAAATGGATTAGCCATTCATACAAATAAGAACAACATGTGCATTTGTTTCAGCTAGGATAAAAAATCACAAAGGCAATCAATTCTCATATAGCACATGTGAAAAAAAATCTTGGCACAAAGGACAGCTTACCCCAAGAGTTCAGATACATGTTTCAAGTATGCATAATTTTTTTTTTCAGCTTTCAGGTTACTAGTTTGCTCCAGAAGGCCATGAGAAACCACAGCTTGAAGGGAGAAATAATGCACTCCAAATATATTCTCTAAAGTCACTATTTTTTGTCTTGTTTGAACTTTTTTCCACGTGGATTTGAACCCTATTCACACAGCCATGCCAAAATGACTTTAAACTGTACAGTAAATACAGGTTTTGGACAATAAATTTGTATTTGGGCATTTTTTTTCTGACTCTTTTTAGCTAAACTTTCACCATATACAGAGCTGCCACTTAGCATGCATGAAAGTTGCTAAAAAGCAACTTTCATGTTGTTAGTGGGAGTCCAACTAGTGGAAAGCACATTTTCCACTAGTTGGACTCCCACTGTCAATCATACATGACAACCATATTGACAGATGGACTATATTTATTTGACAGATTTTGGACCAAAGAAGGATGTTACAGCTTAGACAAGCATAAGTATTTTGTTATTAGCACATAATATTCCCAAATTTTTTTCCCCTTATTGGTATTTTGGTTCAGAGATGACAAGAAGTATCACTTTGCTCATTGGTTCTCACATGCAGCAGAAATATTTGGTTGTCCAAGAGTATGCAGCCATGTCACATGAAAAAAATCCCAAAACAACAGGGTAGAAGAGCATTATATCCCTTGGTAAAGATGTAAGCTCCAAGATCAGTTCCACAAGCTCAGCCCCCCTTGCCTTACAGCCTTCTGAAAAGTCGCCAGATAAAAACATTTTGAGAAGACAAAATCACAGCGGTCAAATCTCCCTCATTTCCTCTGGCAACTCAGCATATCCACACATTGCCCACTCTTAAATTAGACCCCAGTGATCTGTTTATTTCAATGGCAATGACAACCTTGCTTTGGAAAACACTGTTGCTTTGGAAAACAATTCAAAAAGCCTATTTTTTGGTCACACTTTGGGTTGTGTCCTTGCAACTGCAAAGATTCTGCCACAGTTGTACCATGTTTCCAAGCACAGAAGTGTCCCAGTTTCTCTTCCGAAGTCGGAGAACTTATGATCTGTGCAAATTCAATTGACACACAGCCCTGACAGCTCAAGCTGACTGCTGGTGGAGACAGGCTGTGTGGCAAAGCGAGAGGGGAGCCCGAATGGTCACTGGTGGCTTTTGTTAAAAGTTGGCTCTATTCAGCTCAGGGTAAACTGGGCGAATGAGATGCAATCACAGTGCCAGGTATCAGGTTATGGCATGTGCAGAGATTGCTGCCCACTGCTGTTGAGCCAAATTAGCTTTGCCACTGGTATCAATAGCAAAGGATTTGATTCTCAGGTACCTGGCTGATAATTCACTTGAAATCTTTGAGTTGTTTCCAAACAATGTCTCTTCTCAAATATACAGAAGTTGGTGACTTTCATGTTTCCCCTTAAATGCCAGGAATTAAGTGAATTAAAAACAACCGCAGCCATCGCTGAGCTTCTTTGCTTTCACATCATTCAGGGGTGGAAAGAGTTTTCTATTTTAATTAATTGGAGAATAAAAATCAGTATCCAGCTGAGATGTAGGGTCTCTTTTTTCCTGTGGAATCAAGGCTCCCACAAAAAAGAGACGTTTGTGCTGGAAATGCCGACTCCGATGAAATCAGAAGACTGTGATCAGGGATGTCAAGACCACCAGAGATTAATGTTGCATTAAATCCTTGCAGTTGAAAAGAAGCCACAACAGTCAAGCCCCTTCTCCCTGGACACCCGCTACACTTCAGTGCTCCCCAGTTTCCCCCTCCTTTCTCATATTTCACGATGTGAGTGTATATGTGTGTGTGCATACACACATGTGGGAGGGTGCTAAACTGGGCTCTCATTATGCTCTGTCTCCTCTGGTAGTGCCTGCTTTTTTCCCCACTGCCTGTGCTGCTGTGCGTGCCAGCAACATCCATGCACACTCAGTGAATTATGCGGGGTCGCCTCAGAAGCCAAAGGAGGAGGTGACAATTGGTGGACATCTTTCTCTGCCTGACAGCATATGTAGAAACAGTCCAGCTGAACAGATTTCTTTCTGTGCTGAGGGGACCATCAGATTATTTTTTGCCATTTACTGGCTTGAAAGCTCAGCATTTCAATGCCTCACTGACTAGAAAGCTATTGGGCACAAAATCCTGGGAACATAAGAACCAATCCTGGAAAGTGGTGTTTGTGCCTCCCCCTATTTTTCCATCTTCTTCTTCAGCAGGAAAAGAGTACAGGCAGTGTTGAAAGGAGAGGTACAATAATGCTGATAATTTATAAGCTGGCAATGGGATGTAGTTTATAAATCAAGAAACTGCCATTCAAGTGTCTGAAAATCCCTGTAACAAGTACAGTTCTAGCTGACGTTTTGCCTTCCTGCTGTCTCTTCAGAGAAAGCTCAGCTGGTAATAAATAGAAGTGGTCTTTAGCTCACAGAGGTGTTCCCTTCATTTCAGGTGGAACCCCAAGGGCAAGAAAGGGGAAAAAAAGAAATGCTGCTGCTGCATTGCTCACAGTCACAATTCTGTGGTGCCAGCATCAGATAATGACACATCTTTCAGGATCTGGAATTTTTTTAACTCTTACAAGAGTTTAATGCCTACAGTTATTTTACCTAAAGCAGAATGTGCAGGGGGCAGGAGGAAGGGGCTGTCATTCTGCCAGCAACTGGGGTGGGAGCAGACTGCTTGTTCAGGTACTTGCCGGTGAGTTTCCTGTCAAAGGCGCTCATTTTGCTCTAAAGACCACTCAGTTTTCAGGGGAATGATGTTCTTGGGGTGCATTTCTACATGTGCTAGCCTGCACTGTGCCTCTGAGGCCTTGTCTTCTCTAGGAAAAAAAAGAATTAGTCCTCTGGGCATGTTTGCTCAGGGCTCCCTGCCTTAGCTGAAGCACCTCTAGGGGAGTAACCTTCATGCTGGCCATAGGGTCTCCACAGAATCACAACTAGCACTATCAGTAATGGTGCTTAAGCAGTGCATTGCCAAAAGGTCCTCATCACTAACCCTAATGCCAACCCCCAAAGCAGCAGAGATGCTACAAACTCCCCCTGGGCCGCTCTTGCAGAATTTTGAGCACCCCTGGTTGGTGTGAAAGGACCAGCAGGTAGGTTTTCACTCCAGCTGCCTTTGCAGGGGAATTGTGTCAGAAAGCAATTGTTCTCCCCAAACCTTGGGGAATAGTCTTTTTCCATTACAATCACTGTGAAGGCACTGACCTAAATGCAGTGGTGCTTGCACAGTGAATGCATAAGCAGCTCTCCAGTATCTCCTTGTTTGTGAAAAAAAAGCCACATTTTGAACCAGCATGTCTTGGTACAGGCCTTTTGGGCAATCAAAGGATATGTGATATACAAATAATATTTCCTTTGAAAGTCCTACTGCCTTGAGGAGAGCCAGAAGAAGTTATTTTTAATTTATGCATTTGGCCAAACACCAAATCTTGTGAGCCAGACAGTTCCATATGAACATTTGACATGCAATGTGATTGTTCAAGTTCTTCCACTGGGACATGCTTCATCATTTTCCTGAGTTTGGCGTCATACAGGGAGTTACCACGTCCCCTCCTGCCACGGAAAATACAAACTCCATGCTGCCCAGATCAGGCTGGAGTCTCTCAAGCGTGGGATGGCACAGATCTGAATTCCTCTTTGCCTGAACTATGAGTGAGCTGTAATCACAGGGGCTCTCCATGTGTCATTAGTGAGCATTGTTTAGGGCAAAGAGCATGGTTTTGGTTATTTCTTACCATGTGAAATATCACATCTCCCCACTGTTCCAATGCTATAATAACTCATCACATCTGTCCCAGAAATATTTGTAAGTAAAATTTTAATCTTGATTTTTTTTCCATTAATAGGAAGTTTCACATCTACAATACGCAGATTTTTTATAGAATGGGAAATCTTGAAAAAGTCCCATAACAGAAAGTGAAAAACAGAGAGATAAAGAATATAAGAAAGCTTGGTGCTGTAAAATAAAGTGGTTTTTGAGGTAATCATGCTCTCTATAGTAAAATAAAAGCTACAGTTCTTTACCTCTGACAAGCTGAAAAACACATTTTTTTGGTATGATTCAATTTTCTGTTTTATCATTCTTCTTTCAAAAGGAGCCCCACTACAAAATAAAAGATGCACAGGAAAAAAAGACTTCGATTTAAATAAAGATGAGGTACAACAGATCTGGGACACATTAACTTCCAAATGTAAAAAAGAAACAACCACAAAAAACCCAACTCAAAACATTTTATGTTAACATACCAATAAATGTAAGTTCTAGACTATGATCTTTTTCAAGATGCTTCCTAAACTGTGCCTGGAGCTTGAATTAAGTTACGTTGTGTACTTGCTTGGAATTTTTAAATCCAGAGAACTAAGAGGGCTTCAAAATACCTTTTTAGGCATGTCTTTTTAGTGTTAATTTAGAAATAGAAGGCATTACTTTTCTAAGACGAGAAAAAATTTCTAAAGCAAGCAAATTTTTACTGCTCCAAAAATTACTTATTAACCATCCTACAGGAATCAAAAATGGTAAGTAGGTGTAGTAAGAAATCCTGGTGGCTTTGTCAATTCACTTGAGGTTATTTGGGTATATAGCTGCAAAGCCATCTTTTTAATCTAGCCTGGGTATGATGTACATGACAGACAATTCTTAGAACAGGAGGTACGTGCAGCTACGCCAGTGGATCTCTGCCACCATCACAGAGAAGCAATTTTTGTTTCTTGCTGCTGTTGCTACTTCTTTCACTGAACATCCCCTGCAGCATTCTCACACATGCTTCACACCTTCCAGACACACAGCCATAGCCACACACAGATACAGATGTAAGGAATGTACAGCCCACTATTCATTGCCAATACCCAATCCATTCTGCCTGGAAAAGTCATTACTACATATGGAAGGCTCAACTAGACTGAGCAAGAGTTGATTTATTAGCCCTATATTTAAATTTAATCATCATAATCTAGGAGAGAAATACTGTCGTTCTTTTCAACAGGGTTACTCTGGATCTCTCTGACAACAATTTTAGCTTTGCAACATACCTGCCTGCAGAGAAACTCCTATTGTCACTTCTGAAAGTACAGGGACTGGCATCTTGAACTCTGGCATAATTTCTTTTATCATAGATTACCCAGCAATTGCAACTATTTATTGCTGGGCATATTATTCCTGCACTCTCTGTGGATCCTACAAACAACAAAGGGGTTTTTTAGGCACCAGTGCTTCAGCTGACGTTGACTGAAGTCAGATGAAGTTAAATTTATTGTTAAAAAGTATCCAGAATACTGCCTGGGCTTTTTCCTGAAATTTAGTGCAACAGCTAAAAAGACAGGTCAGCTGCTTGATATTTCAGAAAACCTCAGGAATAAATTCTGCAGAGTTTTCTGCAAGTCTTAGTTTTGAAGGCAATGGAAACTTGAATGCTTGATATTTTTGAGCAAATGGAGACAGGTCAACTCAATGAAACATTTCCAAGTAAGTTAAATCCAGCCTTCAAAAACATTCAGGGAAAATCAGAGTTGAAGCTTCAAAGTCATAGGCAGTGAGACAGACTACAATGCCATCCTCAGTCTATAGGTTTGGGGCCCACAGCACATGGTGCAGGAGCATCTCCTCCCACCAGTAAAAGAAGGAAAAACAGGGAAGGAGGCAAGCCCTCATAGCCTGCCTCTGGTAAATCTCCTTTTGTCTCAGACACATCTGTCACATTTTGATCACTTCTATCTTCCTCTGCCCTGTTTCTGTATTTTCCAGTAGTCTAGCTCAAAGTAACCTATTGGTATGAAAGCATTTCCTGGCCCTAACCTGGTGGGAAGGCAGGAAAAGCATTACTGCCAGACACTGAGACTGATTTTTTGTCCATGTTACTCCTGCAGGCTGCTATCATCCAACCCCTCCACAAGCTTCTTTCTGCTTTAGCTCATGCCCCTAACTGCACCCACAAGGCTCTGGAGGGTCTCCAGGATGGCTTTCAGCAGTGCCCACACAGCTCAGCTGGGTTCAGCATTGCTCATCTTTGGCTCATTTTGACCTGAGCGTCCTCCTGCCCTTTCTGGACCGTGACCCCAGCTTCACGTGTTGTCCCATGATGATTGCTTACGATGGATGGAGGCAGGTGAAGGAAGTCCAGAGACCAAAGGAAAGAAAACAGATGAAAAAGCCTTCTCTTTTATCTATTTCAGTAAAATTTTTAACTGCCAAATGCATCTTCTCTTTCCTGAAGTGACAATCCCGTCCTCCTTCCTGTATGACCTAGCTGTAACCCTGGGAGGAGGAAATAATTTATTTCTAGCCCTGTTGTTTTAAATGTGTCTCAGCTTTTAGGCTGTCATCTGAGGCCACCTGAGATCATGTTTTTCACCTGCCTGCCTGCTCATCGGTCTCCAGTCACCCGGCAAGAGGAGCCGAGGACGGGGCAGCCACAGCAGCGACCCCGCACGAAGGGCTGACATGGGAGCACAAGTGAGGCTTATTTGTTTCACACCATTTCCCCAGTGCCCGTGCTGACAGACAGACAGACAACCTCCCACCAGTCCCTGTGGGGCACTGAGCAGCTCCAGCACCACGGGCGTGCAGCTGGGAGAGTGCCAGCGCTCTGCAGCTCCTACCTGTTGCCTTAGAAACAAACAAAGAGACGTAGGGCTGTGTCCTTTCTTCCTTTCTTTTTCTTTCTTCTTTTTCCTTCATTCTGCTACTCAGATAGTGCACTGTGTGCCAAGCCTCCAGGTGGAAGGGAAGAATGAGGAGAAAAGATAAAAGAAAGGAGAGAGAAGAGTGAGCATATAAAGTCCAGGAAAAATATTTTGAGACTAAATATGAAAGCAAGACACACTGGGGCAGCTACTGGGCTCATCCCTGCCTGCTGTCCTTGTGTGGCGTGCGGCAGGAGGTCACGCTGCCACGCCGAGAGCGGTTGTAGGAACCAGCTGTGACATCTGGCTTCCATTGAAGAATCTGAACACTGGAACCCGACAATGTTTGTTTTCTTTTGCTTGAGCACGAATCAAAGTTTTAATTAAAGAAATCTCAGAGATGCTTTCAGCGAGACTGCCCAGGGTCAGTGTGCAGAGGGTGCTTTTTCAGGGGTATGAGCTTGTCATGGTCCAACCTGCTCCCTGAGGTGACAGGTGTGTTTTGGGGTGAGGAAGGAGTTTCAGAGCCTCAAGCAACAGGGATCAATGACACTCAGAAAGACCCTATAGTTGTCTTTGTGTACATGGAGGCCCAGATTCCAAAGAATAACCACTGCCTCCTGTGTGCCTTCTCATTTTGCCAGCAGCGATTCCCATGGCTGGTCAGCCTCGCTGCCCTTCTCTTTGCAAAATCATTCAATCCTTCCTGTGGTTCCTCCTTCCTTTAAAGCCACTCCTAGGGCCTCCTCTCCCCACTTGCAACAAAGACCACCAGAGCTATGCCCTCTGACACCACTGGCCCCAGCTCTGTTGCTGCTTAGCTACTACTGTAAGCTATTAGTTCTCCAGTTTCTGAATTAGGCAATAATTTTTTTTCCAAATAACTGTTTTTCAGATTGTTAGTAACCCTTTAGGATAATTTCTGAAATAGAACATTCCAACTTCTGTGTAGTCAGTACCACCATAATAAAATATTTTGAACATATCGGATCTCTAGAAACCCCTTAAATTGGTTCCCAATCCCCATTAAAATTGCAGCAGCAGTTCATCTCTCCAGGGCTACACTGGTTTGGAAAAACACCTGGCACACATCCTATTCCTTCAGTGCAAAGCACACCCTGTACAGCTGCAGCTTAGGCAACACATCTGAGAGACACAGTCAATCTGTAGCAGCAACAGGAAAACAGAAACCCAAAGTAGAGGAGTAGGTTTGTGTGATATCTTTCTACAAAGCATGGTATTAAAGAGCATTAGTCTGCTGGATATAGCTGAGACTTCTAGAGCGGCTCACAGCCACCCATGTGCCCTATAAATCTATTTTTTGTTTTTATGTGTAAATGATGCAATGCCCGCAAGCTTCCTCAGTCAGGGTTCATTATTTAATTTCTCAGGTGGCTGAAGTCATAGGTTTTGTGGCGTCTATGACCACCCACAATGTGCTCTCACTGCCCAGAAATGAACTTCCTCTTAGACCTTGGATTTTAATTGGCATCCGCAGAATTAAAAGTCCACTGACCACTTCATGTCATGGGAACATTTTGGAAAACATCTCTGGAATGATAAAACCATTTTGATCCCGAAATAATGTGTGTGCTTAAACTAAGGGCTTTTCTGATAGAAAGAAGACAATTAAATCCAAGTTTTGATATGATAGTATGTTAAGATAAACCCTGTTTTCACGAGCAATCATCTACTTGGAAAATAAAGCTCATGAAGTAAGATAAAGTCCTTGCTTCACCTATAATAGTCTACATTGTCAGAATTTTATCCTAGATTTTCTTTACTAAATGGGAGTGCATCTTTACTAATATTACTGGGCTCCTAAATCATTCCTGGGGGTCCTTATCACCAGTGGAGCAATGAGGATTTATCTGTCTCCTTTGCCTTACCTATTAGAGATAAACATATCTCATGCTTTCCTTTAATCCTGCTAAACTCACAATCACTGTTGTTGTTTTACCTAAATGTTTATAAATCCAAGAAGTTAACCATGCATGAAAACCAGTTTCCTGGGCACAGAGGCTTCCCTACACTGGTCCAGTTGGGCCTGAGAAATTAGTCTTCTCCATAATACTGCCTAATGTCACGGTACCAAACCCCATGGTTTTCTGATAATATCTGCGATCATTCACTTTTTGGAAAACTGAAATACTGTGCCTTATTAGCAGTTAAATTAAATAGAGTGGTGCAGAGGTCAAATAATTATCGTATAAACACTAATCAGCATTCCCTAAATCGTGTAAATCCTTAAAGTCTGAAGGATAATCTTCACAAATTACAGGTATTTTCATGAACCTAGAATCAAGCATTTAAAAAAAAAATAGCTGGGTGTGGTCCAAAGCACAGTGAAATCTATAAAAGTCAACTGCATCTCAAAGACATAACTTCGTCACTGCTACAGTTCAGATTCTTACTGAGGAAAAAGAATACAAACAACAAGAGTAAATAAAAGTATGTATTTATATAGGAACACAAATATATTTGCAAATATATTATACGCTTGCAGGCAAGTTCATCAATGATGCCCATCTCTAAGAAAGGCCATAAGGAAGATCCTGGGAACTACAGGTCTGTCAGCCTGAACTGAGTGCCAGGAAAGGTCATGGAGCAGATCAGACTGAGTGCATTCCTGTGGCATGTGCAGGCCAGCCAGGCCACCAGGCCCAGCCAGTGTGGATTTGTAAAAGTCACGTCCTGCTTGACCAACCTTATCTCCTTCCATGACAAAGTGGCCCAGTTAGCTGATGCTTGTATCAGAAATCCTGTGGCCAGAAGGACCAGGGCAGTCACCATCCCCCTGTTCCTCAGTTCTGGTGAGGCTGCACCTTGAATCCTGTGTTCAATTTTTGACACTTCATTACTTGAAATATATTGAGGCACTGAAGCGAGCCCAGAGAAGGGCAATGAAGCTGGTGAAGGGTCTGGAGCACAAGTCCTATGAAGAGTGGCTAAGGGAGATGGGGGTGTTTAGCCTGGAGAAAAGGAGGCTCAGGGGAGATGGTACCACTCTCTACAACTGCCTGAAAGGAGGGTGTAGCCAGGTAGGGGGCAGCCTCTTCTCCCAGGTAATGAGCAATACAACGAGAGGAAATGACCTCAAGTTGCACCAGGGGAGGTTTATATCAGATATTAGAAGAAATTTCTCCATCAAAGGAGTTGTCAAGCATTGGGAAAGGCTGCCCAGGGAACAGGCGGAGTCACCATCCCAGGAGGTATTTAGAAAGACGTGTAGATGTGGCACTTAGGGACATGATTTAGTGGTGGACTTGGCAGTGCTGGGTTAAGGGTTGGACTCAATGATCTTAGAGGTCTTTTACAACCTATACAGTTCTATGATTCTGTGATTCATTCTTTAACAGCAGCAGTCGTAGACAAGAATCTTCAGAGAGTGGTTATTTAATTTAAGTCTGTATGCATCATAAATATTAAAAGAAGAAGAAACAAACCATTTTCTCACATAAGAAAATCTGATTAAGGGAATCTTTAAGCTACAAGGTTTTGAGTGATTAAAACATGTTTTTTATCTTCTGCAAGAATTTCAGTAAAAAACTAGCCCCATGAGAAAAATGGATGTTCATACTGTAGACAATACAAGTGGCTCCTGCCTTTTCTCACAGTGAAATGCTGAAAGAATATTTTTGGGTGGAATGTTTCCAGCAAAGAGTCTCAAACCAACTTTTTACTTTTCCTCTGTTGAATATAAAGCAGAAATTAAAAGTAGCAATGAGAAAAAAAACCTCATAAGGAATGTTTTTGTCCTCACCAGCACCTTTTCACTCAGAGAGAATTTTAGCTGTTGAAGAAGAGGCAAGAATAAACGTTTATTGGGCATGCGGAGTAGGTCAAATGATTTGCTCCCAAATATTTCTTCATGTATTTTTATTCAGTCTTTTCTACACTGGATGTCTATTTTCCAGGGTTTCATCACTGTAAACCTGTTCCAAATATTACAAAAAACATACCATTTCCCCAGAGAGTACGAACAGGGACTTTGAAGAGACACACATGCTCTACAGTTGGCAGGTACCTGGGGACATCATCCCTATGCCTGGCCCCCTACATTCGATGGCAATGCTTCGTCAGCTGGAAAAGTCACCTCTCTTTGGAGACCTGCAGCTGACATCCAGAAAGCTGCACTGTGATGATAGCCAGGCTCGAACCCTCCCCTGCACACACAGTCTGCTGCTTCCCAAGTCTTGAGATGTTAGCCTGGGCCCCAAGGGTTGCATCGTGCAGGCCGAAAACTAAACAGCCAAGTGCCGGAGGCTGCTGCCGGGCACCCTGCATTCCCACGAGAAACTCGCAAAGTCGGATGGACTGCGTCACAGCAGCCTGCAAAGAGGAGGCCTGGTTTAAAAATACCGCCTGGTGCAGATTTCCCAGGCCATATATAGTTCACACATCTCATGGTAGCAGGAAGCAGTCGCAAAGACACACAGAGACACAGAGAAGGAAGAAAGCAGTGAGAGACGCGACTGCCAGCGTGCAACAAAAACAGGTTAAAAATAGCCTGGGCTGCAACAGCTCCCTCCTATCCTGGGAGTGTGGGGGCCACTGGTCCTCCCTGGCCTCTCTGGCCTGTCTCTCAGCTGCCTATTTTCTGCCAGGAGGAAAGGGCAGGAAGGAAACTTTTGGTTCCTGTAGGCAGAAGAAGAGAAGATGACAGCCCTGTTTGTTTTGACACTGGGCAGGCTCCCCTGGGCTTGCACAGACACCTGGCCGGTGCTGTAAGATCCCCTCCCTGAGGGGCAGGCTGAGGGCATGTGGAGAGCACAGGCTTGGAATGCCCCTCTCACATCCCCCAGCAGCAGCAGGCATAACCCCACGGGTGCCACACTGCTGAGATGAGGTGCCAGGAGAGGAACACAGCCTGCACTTTGATAAAGGCTTTGAAACAAGTCTTGTCTTCCCCCCACCACCCTTTGCACATTGAGTCCTGTTATGGAGGCAAAGCTAAGCTGGCCGAGCCTACTCTGGTAAAATAAATAAAAAGCAAAAGACACTTGTTCTGCCCATCACCTCTTCTCCCCCAAAGCCATTGCAAAGGAAAAGCAGCCATGTGCCAAATAGGGTTATCTATCTGCAAGGATCTTCTCCATCACCTTCTCCTAGCCCAGTCCCTTGAAGGGAAAGCAAGAATATGAAGGTGTGTGCCATCCAGGCCAGGATGTGTGACCCTAGACTCCTGGAATCTCCTTGCTTGTTGAGATTTCCAGTAGCCAGGTGAGCATCACCTGACCTGTGGCTTACATGGGAAGAAAGATATGTTGGTCTGTCTCCAGAGGCCAGGCAATTCCTCATGGGGGCAGTTTTAATTTGAGGGCTAGGGTTTCTTTCTTTTATTCCTGGTCACTTGCATCTTGCAGACCTGGCTGCCTCAGCTGCAAACAACTTCTGTCAACTCCTAGATGCTGACACGAGGCACTGAGAGGAGTCCAAGCCAGTCAGATTCCAAACATCCCTGAACTTTAGTGAAGTTCAAATCAGAGCACACATCTTTAGTGAGAAGAGGAAAGCTGTAACATGATCCTAGCCCTGGGCAATAGAGGTAACACTCCAGTGTGGTCTGAAGGTGACTTCCAGAATATGTGGTGTGGAGCAAAGCAGAGGAGGAGACAGAAAAGCAAGAAGGCATTTTTCATATGTTAAAAAAAAAAGTTCTAGCGGGGAACTGGGTGTCTGCTGTCTGCGGGAGGGTGAGGAAGGTTGCTGACAGAGTAAAGAGGGTTAAGAGAGGTGGATAAACTCTGAATGGAATAAGGAGTGATACCAAAGAGCTCTGTATGCTGTCAGAGAGGTGTCTGTGAAGGAATAGAAAAACCAAGAATGCCAGCATCCAGGGAGAAGCCCGTCACAGCACATCTGCATATCTATGAGATCTTGAGACTACAGATGCATTCAGGCTCATACACGTCTCTGCAGTGCTCTCTGCCTGCCTTTCAGATGGATCAAAATCCTCCTAATGCCTCACCTCCAGCTCTGTTTGCAGGGGAAGAATGCCTTCAGTGAGAAGGGCAGGGCTGGGCACTGGTTGTGCCCTTGTCGGGGACTGATGTGAGCAGCATCAGCCTCTCTGCATGCTGCCAGCAGCATCCACAGCGGTGTGGGCAGTGTGGACTTTTGCCTCTGGAGCACAAGAAGCTGTGTTCTGCTCCTCCAGCTCTCCATTGGCTTGTGCCTCAGTTTAGCACTTGGGCTTGCAAGAATCAAAGTTGGGCACTAATCACATCAGGG
This sequence comes from Aleadryas rufinucha, assembly GCA_013397815.1. Lineage (NCBI taxonomy): Eukaryota > Metazoa > Chordata > Aves > Passeriformes > Aleadryas > Aleadryas rufinucha. The sequence goes on along the minus strand of VZTH01016555.1, from coordinate 610,156 downwards.
TGCAGAAACAGAGATGCCTTTTTCACTCCACATCAAAATATGGGCTCTCTGATCCTTGTTCCTAGAAAGGCTTCCTGGATGGCCACAGAGAAGCAGCAAGCAGTCTAACTAGGTTCCCCTAATGCTATATCCGTGTGCTGGGTGTGATGAGCTACATCAGCCTCTGTACATCAGAGGAACAAATTTTACCCTTAATTTAGAGGGCGCCAATCTGCAGGACTGGGAAGCCACCCCCACCAGATTACCCAGGGTTAAGGTTTAAGGTCAGAGCAGTGCACATCTTAAACCAATAGCAGCTCAGGCCTTGCTTGCAGGAAGGTGGGATGACAATCCCAAATGTGACCATGCACGGGGTGTGCATGCAAGGGTGACTCTACGTGTGCCACGCCTCTCCCATGGGTCAGAGGAACAAACTCCTTGTCAGTATCTAACCTTCCTTCAGCCAGCTGATGGTGACTGGTTAGATGGCTTTTGTGCCATGCTGTCACACCGGCCATGAAGAGTAAAGGGTTGCTTCCTGGCTCTCACTTCCTCAGCTACTGAATGACATCATTAATTAACTGACAGTAACATGGAGCTGTTCTAGGCCAGAGGTGGATCTTACTGAGGTCATACTGGTTGTGGGTAATGTAATTTATTACCCTGTGAGATGCTTTGGGACACAGAGTGAGAAGGCCACTTGGAAAGTGCCAAAGCAATCATCCAAGTCAGAATTTTCCCAGCAAGGTAATATGTTCCATAATTGCTCTGCCTCTGAGAAATAAAGCATCAAACTTGCATTGGCTCTGGTGGAATGCTGTAAAGGTTTCCAAATACATTGGTGGAAATAGAGGACTACTGTGCTCAAGAGGTGGGTCCCTCTTTGGAGCAAAAGGAGTGCAAGGCAATTATTTTTTCCTTAAAGCAGCTCTGAAGACAGAATTCCCACATAGTGGAAAGGCAGTTGTCTGCCAAAGGGAAGTGCTGTGCTGTGGGCAGGCGGGCAGCACAGCACGGGGTCACGCCATCTGGCCCCTGTTAGGGCTGGAGCTGTACTCTAGCTGAACTCTACCAAATTAGCTGTACATGATGCTGCATTCCCTCCTTTCTCAGAGGATCAAAGTAGCTGGATCCAGTCCCAGCTTTCTGCAGATAAGCAGGTCACAGGACTAGTTTGCACCTCTATGCTGCTTGTAATACACTGTGTTACAGATTCCTCTGGATTTCCTAGTTTGTGCCCATATACACTACATACTGCTGGTCACATTTTTTTCCCTTTAGTCCTCTGAGCTAATCTAGGGACCTGGGATAATTCTAGAGCCTCTTCCCAGTACAGCTCTCTGGCAGTGCTACATCTGATTATAAACTACTACCACTGTTCTTGCCCAAATGCTTTTTACATTTCTTGTTTTATCTAAAAAGTTCATTCTTTCCTTCAAAAGTCTTCTCCCACCAGCACAGCAGCATGAGAACAGGCACAGCAGCTCAGCAGCCTGGCTTGAATTAAACCCTTGCTGAATGGTGGAGAGAGAAAGGGAGAAAGACAAGACTATCTGGTTTGGTAAGCCATGAGGCATCTCTAATGCCTAAGAAAAATGCATGTGAAGAATATGGGGGAGGGGGGAGATAGCAGTAATTGGAAATCCATTTCACTTGTATAAAAGTGCTAATTAGTTGTTTATCTGCAGCCACACTGCTGGATTCACAAAGGCACACACACAGTTACAGCGATTAATTACCAGCAGGGCCTGGAAGACTGTCTCCATAATTCAAATTTGTAATCAAGCGGCAGCAATGGGTGATTCAAAAGCAAACAGCAGAACATGAACATATATGTTCTTCTTTAAAAAGATAATGTGGTTTTATCTCATAGGACGGGGTGATAAATTTATTGTAATTTTGACCATTGCTGTTGTTTAAGCAACAGAGACATATCAAATATGCAAATGGTACCTTTGGAGCAAGTAATTATTTTTTACCTATGTAATTTACCTGTCAGTAGAAGGAGACACAGGTTGAAACTATGCAAGAATTTATGTCAAATTTGAAAATAGTTTTGGATGAAGAAATAGAACTAAAATTGATAAAAAAATATTTTCAGAAAGATTTATTTAAATTTTGAATGATGGTTTGTGACCTGCTATTCCTATTTTAATTTAAAAAATGAAAACAAATGACTGCTTTGTCCAGATTACTCTGTTGATTTGAAGATAAGTATTTTTTTCCAGTTCTCACACTCAGTATGATGGCAATTGATAGCACATGCTCCCAGTGTCCATCCTCCCCTGAACATAAAAAGCTTTTAAGTACCAAATGAGGGAGAAATTTAAACAGAGGCATCATATGAGCAAAGAAAAATACACAAAAATTCTTTGGACAAAGAATTTACCTATTTATCAGAATGCTTTGGATAAAACATTTAAATGTTTTATTTCACTATCAAAATAGTGAAATAAATACAAATCAAAAATACATTGATTATGATAATAGAACAGCACTGAATTAAACTCACACAACTCCAGTGGGATTGGAAGCATCCTGAAGATTTTGGCATGGGATCCTTTTTTTACAATGTGTTTTTGAGAATATCTGTTAGTGGAGCAGTGAATATCATTCCCTTAATAAAAGTGCTTTTCATAATTATTTTGGTAGGCTATTTTTGACAAGTTTGCTTAGTTGCAAATGATTTCCAATGACTGTACTTTAAAAGTGACACATTTGTATTTTCTTGTTGCAAAAAGTTCAATTTATGAAAATATTTAGTATTAAAAATTACTCATGGCCTCTTTAGCAGAATATTTTTTGGCCAGGAGGCTGTTTAAGAAAAGCTTAGAGTGTTGTCCAGCCTATGTCTCAGCTGTGTTCCCCACAGACAATAACTGTGGCATTTTCTGCACTCTGCTGGGTGGCCAGAAAACACCTGCAAACAAGATTTTGGAGGCACTGCTTCCAACTGGTCATTGAAACTCCCATTTCCATGTTTTGTAGGTCACAAAAGATCTCTCTTTTTTTTTTTTTTTTCCCAGGGATACTGCAGCCAAGAAACCAACAGAAAGGTTTGCTGAAATGTTTACATGCAGAAAAGAGAGAAAAACCCCAGCAGAATAAAGCACGAGCTGACGCCAACAAACTGTATTTGGTACAGTACAGCCTGTTGCTCACAGCTGCATTCAGAGGTGAAGAAAACATTTAGCTGGGTCCAAGGACTCCCTGCACAGGAATGGGCTTCCCGCAGGGATGATGCACAGCGCCGCGCAAACACTTCACTGCTCGCAAGTGAAACACGGGATCGTATGGCAGCTGCTCACTGTTGGTCTCCCCTTTTAATGCACATGTGGTAAGTCACAAATTCAAAGCAAAAAGTTGCAGGAAACTGAGCTGTAACTTTATATCTAAATCTGTAATTCAGCACTTTGGCCATTGGCCACAAAATGTCCGATTCATCTGTGTAAAAATAAAAGAGTTCATATTTCAAAAATGAAAAGTTGAAATCCAAGACCAGCCCTTAATTACCAAGCAATGGCCACAAAAAAACCTCCCAAAACCCAAATTCAATTACCTGAAATATTATTGCTTGATAGTGCTTTAGTCTTCTAATTTGGACATTAAAACATTCCTTAATAAGAACAGGGAAGGGCGAGACCAACACTTTTTCCTCTGCCAACAAACTGAGTTTTGCAGCTTTTGTTGAGCAAAACACTTTTTCATTTCAGATTAATATCTACTTAGACCACTTACCTTATAACATAGCTGCCAGGAGCTAAGTTATGAGGGAACAGGAAACTGAAAAAAAAAATTGTAAAGAAAAAAATTGAAGAAAAAACAAAACTGAAATTTAAAAAAAAAATCAAATAAATATTGAATCATGGAAAATAAGCTTTTTGGCTTTGTGAGAAAGGAATAATTTATCTTTCACCTTTCTGCACGTGCTTATTATTTTTTAAATTTTTATATCAAAATGTTCACAAGAGAAAGTCAAGTAACAGTGATGAATAATGGACACACTCCAGTGTAAAAAAAAAAACCCAAAAT
>VZTH01016555.1:461521-606095 GCA_013397815.1 Aleadryas rufinucha | reverse complement strand
GGGGTTTATACTTATCCCTTGGACTTTCAAAAACAAACCAAAAACTTACCATTAAGTAGAGTCACGATCCATATCAGGAAAGGTAAAAAACTTTCAGCCATGAACAAAGGCTGAGGAAAAGGTTATTACTAAATTAACAGAGCCAAATTTCAGTCAGCCAAGTAGAAGACTCCCCTTTCTACCAGTTAGTTTAGACAACAAGTTGTCTCCAGCTCAAAAGCCATCTGCACGTCTTTAAGTTGTCATATTTCATTTGACTGAAATGCTCACATAGAAAAAGAAAATACAGAACTGTGAGAGATCAAGAATCTTACTGACAAGCTTCATAAAAATCAAACCTTTTAACAACCAAAAAAAAGTAGCTAGACAAAGAAGCCAGTAGACAAACGTTTTATTGGGGAGGCTTTTGTTGTGAATTGTGGATTGCTCAGTTTACAGGTTTACCAGTTTACAAAGGCCAGCCAGCTACGTTATCCCAAGACAACCACAGATTTCGCCCCAATGATTTTATTATGTGCTTCTTTTGTGTAATTAATTTGAATGACCCTCCTAACAGACAAAAGGCAGTGAACATTTTTCATGAGGAATTATGGTTCCAGCATCACTGTCATCCTCGTAATGCCACTGCACCGACCTGTCAGTGCCCTGCACTGGAACACTTTTGCACAGCAGTTTGTCAGGGTGCCTTGCACAAGGGTATTGCAACTTCCAGCAATAATGGAATGCTTTCTTCAGTCTTCATATGTATGCTGTGCTGTGCTACTCTCACACTCAGAGAGCTCTCTGGCAGGGATCTCACTCCTCTGCTTGTGAAAACATTTGGTAATTTTACTCTTAGCAAAACAATTAAAAACTAAATACATAATTCCCACAGAGCAGATATACAACTCCACCTGGGAAGGCATATATGGACGACATCTGCCAATGCACTTGGCCAAAAAGCCAAACTAAGATAAACACTTGATAAAAAAGTGTGTCTTCTGTTTAGATATGCCCACACAACACACAAATTCATTAAAAATTTGCATTAAAACATAAAATATATTCAAGATCAAGTGTCCAAATTAAATCTTTCTTCAAAAAAAAGAAAGAAAAGAAACGTTAAGTATTTGCCTCATCTAAAGAACCATTTAAAAGACAGGTAAGTTAAAATCAGTATTTTTCTGCACATAAGAAATTCAGGTTGATATTGCAGTATTACGTTTCCCGTATGAAAAATACAGGGTATGAAAAGCTGTGGTACTTCAGAAGACAATTTGTAATACTGAAAAATCCCTGGGAACTTCAATGGTACATGGCTGCAGGTTTGAGCTTCAACAGTTTTTAGGGATTTATGATCTACTTGCAAAGAAACAGTAAAGTTGTGGGTGTAAAGAATCACTTAATAAAATCCTTGTGTAAATTTTTACATATAACTGAAGAATGTGGAGACAGGAAAGCAAAAACTGGAAATGTTAACATCCTCATTTTGGTGTATCCTTTTTTTTTTCCACTTAAACAGCTGCTGATGGGAAGTTCCTCTCCTTTTAAGGGTGGCACAAAGGGATGATATTTTGTCACTAAAGATGACAAAGAGAGGTTGCAGTCTTCATCCTCTGAGATAGTATGGACATGGTCCTGGATCACCTGTCCTCTCTGACCTTGCTTGGGCAGGGCGGTTGGACCAGATGATCTCCAGAGGTCCCTTCCAACCTCAACCATTCTGTGATTCTGTGATCTTCACTAACAAGAATGATATGTGATGTTGCAAGAATGTGCTACTAATCACTTACAACTGAATATTGCGCATGTGATGTACAATAAAAAGGAAGCTAAGTATTTTTAACAAGAAAAAACACCCCCAAAAAGATAACTGGGATAGTTTAAACAATACTTATTAAATTTTGATTTCCTAGGAAGTGTCTTTCAGCTGAATGCCTGAATGTATTTTAAATGCTGTAAGACTGAAGAAAATTTTCTCTTGCCTGAGTTCTCTGAGTCTTTACTTGACAATGAGCAGACAAAACAAAGGGTGGTAGCTTACAGCTCTAAACATTGCATTTAACTGATGGTCCATCATGGCATACATGATCTCACATGTAACAGGTAACAAAACTACCATTGCCAATCCCCACTCTTCTCTGTGTGTTTTACAAGGAAGGACTCCACAACACAAGGATGTAAACTCATATTTAGAAGGTTTTTATCTCAATAATCAGTGGGGCCTTTCCTTTTCCCTGGCTAGTGAATCTGTATAAGATCACAAATCACAGCATTTGTTTTTCAGTGCATGCCATTTTTTGTGCTTTCTCAGGAACGCTCACCCACTCTTGGCTCCTCTAGTCCAGCTACAATCTTTGTACTGGCAAAGAGCATAAAACAGGGAGAAGTGGCAGAACTTTGACTGAGTGGTCATTCTTACCTAATTTACTGTGCACTCTATATACTCCATTCCTCTGTTTCTTCCTTGCCCATCTCCTGGCCAGGAGATTGGTTCTCTCCAACAGCCCCAAAGTGGCTCCTCACAGCTTGCATGCAATGGTGACCACTCACCTCCACATCAGTGGCTGAACCCAGGCTCAGCCATTCCCAGCAAACTGCACCTAAAAGGAAAAGGGTTGCTGATAGAAATTTGAGGTGTAACAAAAGTCGCTTCTGGGTTAAGAAATGTTGGCTGGTTGTAAACAAAAGGTTAACTTGTCCTACCTCTTGGAGACTGTCATATTTTACCCAACACCCCCTTCATAGTGCCCCATAGTTTGCAACCGTATTTGGCAAAAGCTTATCTTCCGCAGTCTGAATGTGGAAGAGATTTGTTTATCTATCATGTTCATTATTATGGGATTAGACAGTAGCCACCACCTGCTGTAACTATGATGTGAAATGAGGAATGTGCAAAGATTTAACACTTACTGTCTAAATGCAGGTTGGAAATATATCTCCTACAGGAATAAATTTGCTTTTCAACTAAAAAAGTATAGCACACAGCTTGCTTTGGGATAGAGGAAAATCAACGTACCAGGAAATCCCCATGTTGACACACTCAGGTTGGTGCCACTGTTCTGCCCTAATCAGGAAAGGAAATGACTTACAACAGACCTACAAGCAGGGGTCAGCAGCCTCTGTGAAGCAGCAGCCAGGGGTGTTCAAGCCTTGGGCTCAGTTCTCATGGTGGCATTTAGTCACATCTATAGTACCTTCTCAGACTGCCAGTTTGTTAGAAATAATAGAGCCAGAGATCAAATTAAGATGAAAAAGGTTACAGTGGAAGCCAAGAAAGGCTGGTTTCCTCCTTCCTGCTGAACTGCTGATGACAAACTGCTTTATTCCCTCATGGGTTTCTGTTCTTCCTCAACAAAAGATCATGCACTCTCATTCATCTTTGTAGATCTCTCAAGTGTTGCCTTCTACTAGTGCTTCATGATCCACTGATCCACCTTCTGATTACAGCTGTTCCTTGCCACAAAAGAAACTGCTGATGATCCCCAGGAGATCTTGTGGGGCAAAGACAAAACTGCAGGTGGGCAGCATTGCACACATAGCAGATTCTGCGAAGGTGGGTCTGAGTGGTGGGATGCAAGAATTCCCTTCATATGTATTTGGGGTGGAGATTAAAGACATACACGCTTCAGCCTCATCACAGGGTGCTCTGACCCACTGCCTGTCTGTGTTAATGGGGGACCAGGACATTCACCAGCTTGTCCAACATTGCTCAGGAGAATGGCTGCAGATCTTGTACCAAGCCATGCAGGACAGGCTACTGCTTTAACCCCTGGCCAACTACTTGCCAACTATACCTTGCGGGCCAACCTATCTGAAATTACTGCACTGCTGTGCTCTCTGGCAAGTCATTGCTGTGCCCCATGGGGATGCTAGTTCCTCCTCAGGGTAGGGCAGCGTGCCAGAGCCTCAGTGAAACCATTTCAAAGTCTTTTCCAACCTAAATGATTCTGCGATTCTGTGTGGAGACACTCACACACAAACTGAGGCGTCTGAGAGGAAGCAGATCTGGCACGGCTTCCCCATGTGCCATGTCCTTCACATGCTGGTTCAGAGGCAGAGACAAATTTAAGGAGTGATATCAGGGAATATGAACACCCTCACATTTTCTGCTGTCAGAGCTCATTAGGAGCCTTCATGCCTTCTTGCAGCAATAGCATCTCAGCAGCGTAGTGCCTCAAGACACAGTATCAGCCCCAAAAACTGCTGAGGGCTGGGTGCCCCCTGGGCCACCCAACCCCCCCACAGCTATATCAAACCTGTGAGTTCTCCCCAGAACTTATTCGTGAGTTTTCTTTAGAGTCTGCCCAGCTGAAAAGTACAGTGGCATTAAATTGTATGCACAATTATTTTTTTTTTAAACAAACAAAGCCTCCAAGCCTGACAGGCAAGGGCAGGGATGGGATTAGGCAAACATCCTATACAGACGGTTCCCCTTTCTGTGTGTCAGCTTGTAAGTGCTTTCTCTTCTGGAACTATACAGTACTAACTGAGCCGGAAACAGCTATTTAAAAAGTGATTATAGTGTGACATTTTTGTTTGACCTAACATCAAGCCATGTGCAGCTTAAATGTCAGCAAAGCTATTTACTATAGGGACAGACAGGCCCTAGCATGCTTAAATCTACCCAGCGTCTTAAAACTGGTTGCTGTCTCCACTCAGTGCACATGAATGACACCGAAGCCAAGATGGAAAGTATAGTGCTCTGTAAGCTGCGATGATTGACTAATGTGCTGGGTGGCACAATGCATTCAGCAAGAGGCTCACAGGGAGGAAGGCAAAATAATGGATAATTAAAGTCAATCTCAGGTTAGAAAGCAGAGGCCTATGCAAGAGGTTCCCTTGGATTAGCAAAGAGCATGCCTATGGCTGGTGTGTTTTGTTCAGGGATGTCTGAAGGGCTCAAACATTTGGACAAAAATAGCAAAGCAGAAGTTTTTTATTGGTCTAGGAGCTGTATCGGTCGCATGAGAGAGGAGGGAGTGCAGCCCACAGCTGTGGCCAGCGACCCTGCCCTTAGAAGACCCTTGAAGCCCCTGCAGCGAAGCGCTGTGGCCTCTGGATGTTCCCCCCTGCTCCCCCCTCACTCCGGGGCTGCCAGGGCACAAATCAGGCCGCCCAGCTGCGGCTGCCAGGCAGGGTGACAGAGGGGAAGGGAGGCTCCAGAGCCCTGTCACCAGCCATCAAATTAATAGCCGAGCAGTGGAGGGGGCAGGAGGCTAATGCAGCTAATTACGTGCATCTCTCCCTGTGTGAGAACCGACAGGAGCAAAGCGGCTTCGGATTCCGCCAGGACGCAAGAGCACGTACAGCTATAAAGTGATAGACAGAGCTGTGTAGTATCAGGAGCTCTCTCTGCAAGACAATGCACTGCTTTGCAACGGATGGAGATAAGTACGTTTACGGGTCCTTAATGGGACTAGAGGCATATATTTGGACAGGGTTCCAGTCTGACCTGCTTCTCAGAGCCTAAAATAACAAACAAATCAGTGTGCCTTTATTTTGAGAAAATGTTGCTCACCGTAATAAGGGTGGGTGGGGGCACCCAAAAGGAAGCAGAGTTGTGATAAAACTTCCATTTTGTTCTTTCTTGCATGTCAGGAAAAAAAATGTACATTATAATTCAGAGTGCCTTTCAGGGTTTATTTTTCTTTACATTGTTACATGCCCAATCACATCTGATTTTGGAAGCTAAGCAGGGTCTGACTTGGCTGACATTTGGGAGACTGCTGAAAAGCAGGAGTCGGAACAGGATCTGTGTGCTCATTATATGAATGCGCAGTGCCTAAAAGCACGACTGGGGGAATGACAAGAATATTCACAGCTTTTCTGCATCTTAAAATACTGCTTTTCTCCATCTCTAGCAACTGAAATAACACTATGACTGAAAATAATGTCATGAATATTAAATGAGCATTTTTTTAAATAATAAAAACCACTGCTTGTGAATATTGGTTAATACTTTACAAAAAGCACAGAAAAGCCCTTTGAGCAAACTGATCATCAGATCATTAGAGGTAGGAAATAAATTCTTTGATTTCTGTCTGCTTGCTATTTACTTTACTAAGTGCTGACAGTGGCAGGGGACTTAAAATCCCTTCAAAACTCATTTAAGTACAATTAAGTAAGAACAGTATAAGCCTTTTAATAGAAAATATATGAGAGGTAGCCAGAAGACTTTTTTTTACATGGGATTTGTTCTTGTTCGTGGTGTTTCTAGTGACAAAAAGCTTAATTATATCATAGAATGGTTGATTCTCATTCTCACTTTACCTTAGAAAATTTCAGAAATCCAAGGCTGATCTGTTACAATTTTACTTTGAGGCTCACAAGCAAGAGTTAAAATTTTAAGAAAAGTTTCTTTGCTTAAACATGTTCATTAGTTTAAAAAATTTCAGTTTTTTTAAAAAATAAAAACTGTAACTAGAACTCCCTCTCTTGCTCTCCTATCAAATATCATCAGTGGGTACATCTCAGATCCTGAGCGGGCTCTGTGGTCCAAGGTGAGCTTTTTTTTATTTTTTTTTTTAATATCTCCTACCCTGCAAAAGTTTAAAAGGCAAAACCAACAGGGAACATGTAATAAAGAAAACAAACATCAAACAGATATTTGAGTATCTGTCTTCCACCATCAAACAAGAAATAAATATGATATGGCAAAGCAAGGCAAGATTCACATGCTGTAAGTCTCTCCCACATAGTGCCCAAGATGCCCCCATTCCATTTTGCAGTTCTTCTTTGTTATAGCAAAATGTGAGGGATTTCTAAATCCTGATTTGAATGCATCCCCCCACAGCAGAGACAAACCAACAATTACTGAAGCAAGGCAAGTTGTTTTCAATTTAGCAGGTTTTTTTCTAAGCCAGGCTTGTGGTGTCATTTAAAGTTTGAATGCTTCCATTCTCTGAGAAGGCCAGTGGCTTTTCAATAGCAGAAGATCAAATGATGTTAATCGGGCAGTGTGACCTAATCCTCTAATTCAGCTGCCTTTTTACATTAGAAATGTTCTGCTCATGTAAGATTGATTTGCTCTCAAATTGACTTTTTTTCCCCCAAATGTGCTATTCTAAAGTTCTACTCTTGGCTCTGCAGGTGTGTTACACATATAAGGCAAAACCACTTTTTCTTCATTTTGAAGGTTTAGATTGGCTAATCCTAAGGGTTGTGACAGAAAATCTCTTGTTAATCACAGAAAGCCCACGATGTTTTGCAACAGCAGCAAGAAGAACATTTTTCTTTCTGGTAGTGATGACACAGGTTAGCTACACTGAACAGGGACACTCTGGACAGTTATTGCTGACTACTGGAAGGCTACCATAAGTGTACGTTCTCCTCAGCTTTCTGATACGGACAGGGATGTTTTACAAGGGCATGTAGTGACAGGACAAGATGGAATGGCTTTAAACTGAAAGAGAGTAGGTTTAGATTAGGTATTAGGAAAAAAATTCTTTCCTGTGAGTGTGGTGAGACACTGGTACAGATTGTTCAGAGAAGTTGTAGATGCCCTATCCCTGAAAGTGTTCAAGGCCAGGTTGGATGGGGCTTTGAGCAACCTGGTCTAATGGAAGGTGTTCCTGCCCACTGTGGAGAGGTGGAACTAGATGATCTTTAAGGTCTTTTCCAACCCAAACCATTCTGTGATTCTGTGAAGTCTCAGCAGAAAATGTCCAGCCCTTGGCACAGACATCAGTGCATGGTGCCTCTCTCAGGTGCCTCTCACCTGCTTTGACAGTAGGGCAGTGTAGGGCTCCCTGGGCACAAGGACACACAGTCCAGCACTGCGAGGTGCATGGCAGAGTGAAGGGAGCCACGTGGCACACGTGTACCTGTCACGCCAGAGGTTTGCTCTTCTGGACCCTTACTGAAGAATTCTTGCAACAGATATGCACTAGCTAACTCTATATAGTTGCTAAGACTGCCGTAGACAAAGGAAGATATTATAGTCTGGAAAACTAAAATGACCATTTACAGTGTCTGGCAGGTGCTCATCAATCTTTTTGCTATTAAGGAGGGCATCAAGGCTATTATTCCTTCCTGATGTGTTGGTGACACAATCATTTTGCTATGTCCACTGAACTACACAACTTTTTCTTTCCTTTTTTCTTTTCCTGCCAGATTGTAACAAATGAATCCCATAAATTAATTACTTTTCCTGAAGATATTTTGCCAATACAAGTTTTACTGTGCCCATGCTGGCAGAACACATAAGGGTTTTCAAAACCTGATGTGGTATCTTTGGTGCTACATTATATAAACCACAGACTGATTACGATCCACCCTAGGAGTAGTTACCAGGTCTGCTCCCAGCCACCTGGCATGTGGGGAGATGATTTTCACATTACTGCGCCAAGTGTGCACAGCATCCCCTCTCCCCCAGCGCTATTTCTTAAAGAAATGGAAGCACAGTTTCAGTCTGGCATTGGGCAGCAGCAAATGCGGTTGAAGCAGAAATCTGTGAGCAGAGAGCGCCATCTCCAGCTACCAAATCATAATTACTCTGAGGTAACCAGCTTATTTGGGATTTCTTTTTTGGAATTGCCATCTGTTCTGGCAAAAGACGGAGAAAAAAGCCAGCTGAGACTGATGAAAGATTGAGACTTAAGCCTTAGCACTACCTTAATATCCTGTAAGGAGACTGCTAATCCTTGCTGAGGTTTCTGAATTACATAAAAAAGCTGCTTAAAATTGCATGGAGCTGAGCATCCCAAATTTGTTTCTGTTTTCAGGCTACTTACTCAAGAATAAAATCATGACAGAGCTAGTATTTGTACTATGTTAGGATCTTCCAGCCTACAGGGAGTCCATGTATTTAATACTACACATGATGCATTTGACAAGTACTTGCAAAAGAACATAAATGATACTTCTAAGTACTGTTGCAGAACGATTGGGTGGAAAACCAGTGTAAAGAAGCCACATGCAAAAACAGCACACCAAGTGCATGCAGAAGAATTATATATATATAAATGCTACAAAATTGACAAATATTACAAAAATTACATTGAGGCCAGTGCCTGTGAGTCTAGCCTCATTAATATCCCTCAAGAATTCATGCTGAAAACATACCTTAAGGACATCAGTGGCAAAGAATTTGTCAGATAATAAAATGGAAAATCATTACATACATGTATTACATACATGTGGTATGTATAAGACTTATCCATATTAAAGAATTATTAATGAATTTGCAAGAGCAAATTGATTACTGGATTTAAAGTGCTATAAATACTAAACATGTACATTGAATAGATACATTCAGGAAGGGTTAAAAGACAATGTATCTGTTATCATCTGGCCTTAAGAGTAGCATTTCTGAACTAGATACAGCATCTTATTTAAAATGCAAATTATTAAATTACTCCATATTATTTTATGGTTGCGTTCCAAAGGCTTTTTTTCTCAACCATTCAGGAAACCAGTAAGAGGCTGCAAGATAGAGAAAGAATGTTGATGAAGCTCTATTAGAAAGAGAACTGTAAAGGACAAGAAGACAGTCAAGAACAGCTGGCATTGATTTATGAAGAGCAAATCACACTTGGCCAATCTGATTGCTATCATGGACAAGGATGGAGCAGTGCACACAAGAGATCTTGACTTCATTACAGTGGTTGAAATGATTTCCTGCAGCACTTTCACTCATAAACTGACAAACTATGGCATGCACAAACCGTCTAATAGATGCACTGAAAACTGCCTAGGCTGACAGTCTCAGTGGGTGGCACTGGTGGCTTGGCAATGTGCCTGAAGGCCCAAAACAAGTTGAGTATTCTAGGGGTTGATACTAGGGTTACTCTAGGGTCCGTGTAGAGCATTGTCTTATTAAAAACCTGGACCACGGGACAGGATGTACTCTTGGGCTATTTTAAGGTAACGCTAAGTTAGGAGGGATGGCTGACACACTAAACAGTAGAGCTTAAGCTGTGAGGAACTTTAGGAAGCTTCTGGACTGGGCTGGCAGAAGTTTCAACATGTTTAACACAGAGAAACACAAGGAAAAATGCTCAGTTCTGGACCTAAGGCAGAATAAGACCTTCAATTGGTACCAGCTGTGACGAAACAGGCAGTCTAGGAGCTTTGTCAGAAAGGACCTGGGGTTATGTGAAAGCCAAGTCCAACACAAGCACATAGCATGCTCTCGTCCCAAAGAGGGGGAAATCACACAGTAGCCTACATCAGGAGTACAGCCACTATGCTGAGGAAAGTTCCTGTCCCCCTTTTCTTGGCATTGGTGAGGCACTGGCTGGACAGAGGGCCCACTTTGGTGCTTTCTCAGATCAAGACAAGGCACCTCCAGTGAAGGCTACCAAGACAACTGGGATCTAAATCACATCACCTTGAAGGAGGTGTTTGTTGGCAAACACGAGACCAACACAGAAGATGGTGGGAGGCATCAACAGGCAGCAGCAGCAGGCACCCACAGGCATGAGGCCTCTACCATCCTACAACACAACCTTTTATACCTGTATGTCCCTCACATGCTTCTTGTTAAATCAACACACACCTGCATTCCAGGTTGGTTTTCTATCTTCCCAGGGATAGAGCTGTAACTCATCAAAGTTGAGGCTGCCTGCAGCCCCTTCTTGTATCCCTACACCTACAGTGTTGAGGTATCCCGGGCCTGCCCTGCCCATTGACGAGCACAAGGGCCCAAAAAACCAGCACCCTGCAGCTGCCTGAAGGGGGGTTACAAATCTGGCAGAGCTTAACTTCCCGTGGTACTGGCACGCAATACAACATGAAACTATGGGTGCAAGGAGGTCCAAAGAGGACATTATGGAACAAACTATTTACGTGGAAGGCAGGCAGCCTGGAGAAAGTATGAAATTTTTATTTTGGATGTTTTCAAGAGCTGTCAGGACAAATCTGCAACAGATGTGATTCACTTCAACCAGGAAACCCAACACGTTTATGATTGTGTACACAGGTGTAAAGGTGATGACTTTCCTGGTCTAGGATTCTTGTTTATTGTGGGAAGACAGCCTTAAAATGGTCACTAAAATGTTGTCTGGGCTTTATTATTAATTTCGGAGTTTAAATATATGCACAAACAAAAATAAAAATACTCTGCCATCTGTTGATAGCTGACAAAACTGCAGATGTTCTTTCCTGAAAACAGACTATTTCATTGCCACATTTAAACCATTATCCACTATTTCGGTCGGCAATAGAAAAGTGGGAAAGAAATGCAGTGTATTTTGAAAATCCACCAGTTGTCAGGTATGTCACCCTCATATTCAACTCATAAAAGTGATGGACGTGTTTGCAGCAAGATGCTGCGACTCTCCGCAGAATAATTTAAAACTTATCAGCAACCCTGATAACTATCCGCTCTTCTCTGAATAATAACACGAGTTTGCACAGGTCTTTTTAGGCACGGTAAAGGTCACGCAGATGCTCAGTTTTGACTGAAGTATGAGCTATTCCTACCTTCGAGGCTGCCTTTTCCTCCTCCCTTCCCTCCTCCTCCTTCCCGGGGAAGAGAGGAGAGGGGAGGGGAGGGGAGGGGACACGCCTGCCGCCCCGCCCTCCCCTGTCCTGCCCTGCTCTCCCCTCCCCTGCCCTCCACAGCGCTCATGCCCGTGAGCAGCCCGGCTTCTTTGCTGCTTTTCTNGGACTCGTGGGTGCCGCCGTGTCGCGGCCCTTGGCTGCGGCGGCACCTGCTGCGGCTGGGCCGCGCTCCTGCCTTGGGGGGCCCGGGCTGGGCCTTGGGGCAGGTGTTCGCCGGGAGCATCAAAGCTCTCCGGAGCGTGGAGGTCACAGTGGGGCGGAATTTCTACCGGTGTCTCTGAAACGAGGGCCCGCAAAACCAAGGGGTTTAACCTTTACAGTGCCATGGTCTGGTGGCTATGGTGGTATCCGGTCAGAGGTTGGACTCGATGATCTCTGCGGCCTTTTCCAACCTCATTGATTCTGTGATTCTGTGACACTGGCGCAGAGAGTACCNGATGTGATTCACTTCAACCAGGAAACCCAACACGTTTATGATTGTGTACACAGGTGTAAAGGTGATGACTTTCCTGGTCTAGGATTCTTGTTTATTGTGGGAAGACAGCCTTAAAATGGTCACTAAAATGTTGTCTGGGCTTTATTATTAATTTCGGAGTTTAAATATATGCACAAACAAAAATAAAAATACTCTGCCATCTGTTGATAGCTGACAAAACTGGAGATGTTCTTTCCTGAAAACAGACTATTTCATTGCCACATTTAAACCATTATCCACTATTTCGGTCGGCAATAGAAAAGTGGGAAAGAAATGCAGTGTATTTTGAAAATCCATCAGTTGTCAGGTATGTCACCCTCATATTCAACTCATAAAAGTGATGGACGTGTTTGCAGCAAGATGCTGCGACTCTCCGCAGAATAATTTAAAACTTATCAGCAACCCTGATAACTATCCGCTCTTCTCTGAATAATGACACGAGTTTGCACAGGTCTTTTTAGGCACGGTAAAGGTCACGCAGATGCTCAGTTTTGACTGAAGTATGAGCTATTCCTCCCTTCGAGGCTGCCTTTTCCTCCTCCCTTCCCTCCTCCTCCTTCCCGGGGAAGAGAGGAGAGGGGAGGGGAGGGGAGGGGACACGCCTGCCGCCCCGCCCTCCCCTGTCCTGCCCTGCTCTCCCCTCCCCTGCCCTCCACAGCGCTCATGCCCGTGAGCAGCCCGGCTTCTTTGCTGCTTTTCTCATTGCAGTCGCCGTCCGTGTCGTACTTTTTTGTGGTTAATGAATCCCGGAAGAGCCAGAGCTTTGCCGACACGGCCCCGCCGCCCACCCACACCTTTCCCCAGACATCTTTCCCCACCCACCACCAGGGGTCCGCTGCGGCCGCGTCCCCCCGGGGCGCAGGGCGGGNCTCATTGATTCTGTGATTCTGTGACACTGGCGCAGAGAGTACCGCGGACAGGATGGGTGTACAGGAACGTGGCAAACCCAGAGAGCGTCTCCGATCATATGTACAGGATGGCGATGATGGCTTTGGTAACTGAAGACAAAAGCCTTAACAAGGACCGGTGAGACTCCCTCTGCTTATCGCGACCACATGTTAATGTTGTGAGAGAGCTGCAAACAAAATGCTAAAAGAAGCTGTATTCCCGAGTAAGAGCTTTTAAATCACACTGAAGGAATTTGAAAGCCTTTCCCCTCTTCCCTCCATCCTGTGGACAGGGTGCTGTTTACCTGGAGAACTGAAAGGAGCTAAAAACTTTAATTGCTAAACTGAGAGTGCTGAGGCAAGTCCTTAGTGCAGTAGCTCAAAGATGCTCTTCTTTCAGGCAGTAAATAAACAAGCTGAAGACCCTTGTTAAAAAACAGTGTGAAGCAATAGACAGCCATGTCAGAGCCATAGACCATGTGAATTTTGACACACTGAATGAGCACTCAGCAACAGTAAGGAGCCACAGAAATCCTCTAGCTCAGCAGAGAAAGCTCAAGGAAGGCTTTCTTGAGTATTCTGCCACAGACTGGCATAGCTACAGAGCTGTGAGTGACAGATTATATACTGAATTTGGGATGGCTCCAATCAGATTAACTACATTATACACTTCACGTTATTCCTGCAACAGGTAGAAGGTAATTACCACAACATCTCCAAAAGCCAAGTGTACAAAAGCTAAGTACTTTACTTTTGAATGTTGTGCTCTGTTACACAGTGTATTTATACTTAAATCTACATTTACAAGCAGTAGGGACTAGAAATCGAAATCATGTCTAGGTGGAAGCTACTCCTCGTAACAAGAAAGTGGAAAATGTTACATAAAGTTTTAAGAAAAGCTCCAACCATCCTTTAGAGTATATGAAGGGGGATAAATTCTGCAGTCCCTTAGCGTTTTGAATAAGTTTTCACCTTAAAATGCTGGAAAAGTAATTATTCTGTCTCTGCTTCTTGTCAGATGCATACGATTAGCTTTGGTTCATGATATGGCTGAATGCATTGTTGGAGATATTGCTCCTGCAGATAATATCCCAAAAGAGGAGAAACACAGG
The DNA here is from genome assembly GCA_013397815.1 of Aleadryas rufinucha. Taxonomy (NCBI): domain Eukaryota; kingdom Metazoa; phylum Chordata; class Aves; order Passeriformes; genus Aleadryas; species Aleadryas rufinucha. The sequence goes on along the minus strand of VZTH01016555.1, from coordinate 592,134 downwards.
AGAGAAGAGGTATGAACATAAGCTGTGAAGCCACAGCTGCAGAGCATTCTGTGTGTTTTAATGTTTTGGTGGTGGTGAAGGAACACTGTAAGCAATATAATACTGTCATTGGCATGGCATGTGGCCTGCCACAACCAAGTAGAGTTCTCAGCTCATTGTGGTTTTTGTATCTGTAACGTCACCAAGTACAAAGTTATAGAAGAATCTTTGAAGTAATCTTCACCTTGGCCATTTGTTCCTGAACTAGCTGCGGTTTTGGTAGCCTGAATTAGTCATGTTCAGCAGCTTTACCAAGAGGTGAGGAGCAGAGAGTAGGTGCACTGAGTAGGATGGATGACAGTTCATGTCAGATCGTGTGTGTGGTGCCAAATCATGAAGTTGACAGAGACTTTATTTAAACCTTTGGCACAGAACCCCAGATGCAGATGTCGTTGTTGTTGTGATTCTTTGAGTGCCGCATGCCTAGAGTGACTTTATTTTTGGTCTTGCGCTTATCCAAACTGTTTGTTTGGTGTTTTTGGTTTGTGGCATTATTTGAAGAAAATGTAAACCACTTCTGTAGCCACAACTAGAGGGCGATGTCATGCCTCAGAAACTCTTCAGAGGCTTTTTTTGTTCGCTGTAAGAACACACTAGGAAGTATATTGAAAAAAAGAAACACCAAAATTACAGTCATTAAAGATAGTACTTCAAGAGTGCCAAATGCACCTTAGATCTTTAATTTCCACTTTCTTAGCAAAGAGCTTACTCCTAGACTTAGTTATGCCCCTCCCCAGCCCCTAGTTTTAAACAGATAAGCATAAAAGTGGGGGGAAATAATCACTGAAGTGTTTTGTTACACTCTTCAAAGAGCTTCAAAACACTGAACAGAAGAAACCTCTTTCCTGGAAGCCTCTAAAGGTGGTTATGTCACTGAGGATCAGCCTTCAATCTAGAGGGAATTCGCATTTGAATTTAGGCAAGGAAAAAGATATTTTGATGCCTAGGTATGTTTAACAAGCTTTCTTAAGTATTTGCAGCTCCTTCTGCTCCCATTTCAGTCAGTGAGGACTTTGCTGTTGACTTTGTGGGAAGGAGAGTAAAGCATTAAACATTTAGGATGATTCTGAAATACTTTGTAGTAAAAAGAGACTATGGGTAGCCACTTCAGGAGGTGCCTTGAGGTGAGTTATCAATGCTCTGCTTCCACTGCAGAGTTCTCCTTTCTTCTGTTTGCTCTACAGCCAACGCTGAGCTGGCTCTGAAGTTTGCTGCTTGTGCAGTAACTTTAACAAGTGAGTCTCACCAACACTAAGGCAGCAGAAAATGAACCTGATTGAAAAAAGTTTTGGGGATTTTTTGGAGGAGGGAGGGTGTTGTTTGGAGTAGAGATTTTTGCCAGGTAAGTAATTTTAGCCACCTAACCTTGAAATCTGATGAGTTCCAGAGCTGGAAAGAGGTGTTAGGAATGAGACCTTGATGCTTCAGTGGTGGCGAGCAATGGGGAATCATATTGTGACACTCTATCTTGTATTTGAAGTGGAGAAACAATCATGGCATGAAACCTTTGTCTTGCCTGTGATGTTGGTTGTTTCAGAAGCAGCCTTACATGTTACTGGGAAAACAGTAGAGATGGCACAGAAATGAGACTGATCTGCTGGGAGAACACAAAGAATGTGCAGAACAATTTCTGGACTCACAAGTTCTGCCAGGAGCCTGCTCCAGTGCAGGCTTCCTACAGGGTCACAGACTCCTTTGGGTATCCACCTGCTTTGAATCCTCCATGGGCTCCTGGTGGATATCTGCTCCACCATGGACCTCCAGGAGCTGCAGGTGGATCACTGCTCCTCTGTAGGGCTGCAGGGGCACAGCTGCCTGACCATGATCTTCCTCATGGGCTGCAGGAGAATCTGTGCTCTGGCATCTGAAGCACCTTCTCCTTCTTCACTAACCCTGGTATCTGCAGAGTTCTTCCTCTCACTTCTCCCTCTGGGTGCAGTTGCACAGGGATTTTTTTCCCCCCCATTAAATATGTTATCCCAGAGGTGCTACCGCCTTGGCCAGAGCTGTAGCCACCTCTTGCCATGCCAAAACAATACAATAATATGCTGTGTAGTGGATGTTTCTGCTGACTTGGTAACAACTAGATAATTATTCAGAAAAGATAATGATAAAAATGTTGCTCAGAAAATAGATAAATGGAAATGGCTTCTTTTTTTTCAGACAGCTATGCAACAACTGACCCAGCTTCTATCTGAGGACCTCAGAAAAGAAATCTATGAACTCTGGGAAGTAAGCTTGCATTCTTTTAATCCCATGTTAAAATTCAAGGTGACCCATTCCCTTCTTCCATGTACCTGTGAAACTGTGCCAGCTCTTATTTTGACCTCAAGAAAGTGAGATTTATTTGCTTAGAAGATAAAGCTTAACAGTATGAGTCAAGGTCATTTCAGGATCCTTTTCAAACAGAAACCCTGGAATTTGGTAAAATAACCAGCTTCTACACCTGGCGTCTCAGAGTGCCAGATGAACCCATCCAGGGCTTGGTTTGTACAGCTGAAGGAAGGGTTTGTCCTCTACTCTGGATATAAATCTGGTTTTTTATTACATTATCACTTTCGTTCATATCTGGCCATTTGCAGCTTTGAATACAGGAGAAAAAATAATGAGAGGTGAGGGTGCTGTGGATTATTTTCTGCTTTTTATGCAAGTAATTTCTGTGGCTTTCATTTCTTTATAATGAAGACCATTAGACCAAGATATTTAGTAGTAACTTAAAATGCTTAAGTTAACTAAAGTTTAAACTTAAATGTGACAAAACCCAGCGGTTTTCTACAAACACCGGAGATTTCTGGTCTTGGGTTCCTTAAAAGTTTGTATTAGAAAGTATCCTTAGTGTTTGAAGGTGATTTAACTATTTTTATGTGAACCCATGCTGTTAATTGATAAGATCTTTTATAATTGCAAATGAGGGATGATTAGATTATTTCTAAACAATTAAAGTTTATAATTACTGTGCTTTATCTCCTCCTGACATACGGTCGCATGAGGGGAAGTGAATCCACAACCTCTCGGTCACATATTGCTGCAAACAATGCATTCTGTGTTTCTTGGACTCTGTATATTATATTCATATTGTTTTCCATTTAGAGTGTATTTAAAGTCCAGATATTTGTATCTAATTTCTACCTTTTGCTGCAACACCATTTGTGGTTTTGTTTGGGGCTTAGGGGTTTTTTGTTTTTCCCCCTATTGTTGTTGTGTGGTGAAACAGGCAGTGGGAATGGACTCTCAGAGCTATATTTTAAGGTAAAGGGTATAAACCAACATCATCAGATCTGGGAAATAATGTGTGTGCATTTTTTTAGGGAGCACTGGTTCCTTCCCCCTTGAGAAACTTAAAATTGAGGAAAATGAGGTTTTGATAGATGTTTAGTTCTGTATAACTGGTTTTTTTTCTTTAGTGGTCTCAGTCTTCTCGTGTGATTGTGTAAGAGCTGGTTCAGCATGGAGTCAGTTCTTCAGCATGTTAGCTTTTCATCATTCTCATTACCCATAATTTAATACGTGCACACTTCTGATAATTTGGTCTTTGTTTCTACCTTCAGGATTATTTGTTGGCACTGAGTCTGCAATGCATTAGCATGACTGCAACCCACATAGCAGAGAGGGTAACCTAAAAATCTATTCACATGTAGTTCCTCTAGTGTTGTTTTAAGTGGAACAACTAGTTGCTTCTTAAGAAGAAAAAAAAAAGAAAAAAGAGAGATACAGAAAATAAGAAGCCTCTGATAACTTGGTGTGCTGCTCTGCTCTCAGCTAGCCAGAGGTATTTATGATTTTGTGAGTGAAGGTGCTTATGGAGCAGAGCTGAACAGTGCTGATCTCTTGCCACTCTTAGCAAGTCCTTCCTGTACTGCTCTGCCCTTGTCTCTGTCTCTCTTTGCCTTTCAGTTTTACAAGGACTGCTGCTTTGGATGGTGTTGGTGGGCAGTTGGTGAGTGTAGTGTAGGGAAGAGAGTCAGCAGGAAGATGCCTCAGATATATTTTCACTTTGTAACTTAATCCCAAATAGGTTTGAAAAAACATTAAAGTAAATGAGTCAGCATATTTCAGCCCTGTCCTGCTTTTCTATTCTCAAGTGCAGAAGCATGGGAGTGATTTTTAAACGATGGCCTGTGGTGTTGGAGAGACCAGTTAATGTTTTTCCAAAGTATACTGTTATTTCAGAGTCTTAACCACCTGTGGGGAGGAAACTGTGTTTGTTTCAGCACCCTGCACAGTTGCTCATGTAATAGCTGATGTTTCTTAAGGGCAATGTGAGCTGAGGTGTGATAACATCTGGTGGGTTGTATAGCACAAAGAGGTTGGCAACAGATTGATACTCCCACTTAATTGTTGGAGGTGGAACTGACTTTTGCAGGTGAACAGCCCTACTTCTTTTCCTGAAGTTCTCCTTTGTAATGCTGCCAGGAGTTTGTTGTCTTTGGTGGACTCTCGCCCCCCACCCCCAAAAGATTAAAAAAAATAGAGTAGAAATAAATAGATTTAAGAAAATAAGTAGTATTTAAACAATTTAAAAATGAGGCAAAGCTCAGGTTGAAAAGAGAAAAGGAAGATAAAAACACTGAAATGAAATTTATTACTAAAATAATGATGAAAATGTAACTGAAAATTCAAAGTACCATTGAAGTCCAAATAGAATAGTAAATGAATCAACATGGCTATCGAAATCTGGATTTCTGACTTCAAAGGTAAAGTAATAAGCCTAAGAACAGGCTCCTAATAGTATGCAAGACAAGGAAATGACTGTCACGTTTATCTGAGCATCACTGTGCTGGAATTACAAAGCCAGGATCTTGCTACTGTGAATGACACTCACACCACAGTTGTTTTAAGATGCAGAAAGGAATGCCATGTTCTGTGGTCAGCAGGAAAACCTCTTCCTGCACTTGTGCTGCTCTTCTCTGCAGAAGTGCTATGGTCCACAGGTTCTGTGGATCTGGGAGCACAGATGGGCCCAGTGTGTACTTAAGTCTTCGGTGTGATTAATGGTGGTGGTGATGATGAATGGGGTCAGACCTGTCAATGGTATCAAGGTAACGGTAATCTGCACAGAGAAAAACCCTATTTATAGGGTTGCTTTTGGAAGTCAGGAGAGTCAGGAAGACCTGCTGATGAGACATCACTTACAATGCAGTAGATTTGGAAAAGAGAAAATGAAATGCCAAACCTGTCTGCAGCCATCACTGGAAGCAAATGACAGCAAAATTGTTCAAGTTGACTAGAAATGTGAATCACTCATAAATACATGCCAATGATGAATATATACTGTAGAGAGGGAAAAGATAGCTGAGAGATTAAAGGACTTAAAAGTTTGAAGGGGAGGACACCCCTTAACCACTCCCCTTTCTATCTCCTAGGAGAGACATAAGGACATAAGCAGCTCAGACAGATTAGACCAAAAAGATTAGGCAGGAATGACAGGAGAAATGTAAAGAACAACTCCATATAGAAACAGCAAGTGGTGAGAAAAGTGCAAAATAGGTTTTAAAAATAGATGGTGACAATGCATAGGCATACACTGTGGTAATTAATAGCCTTAGCCAGGCCTGACATGATCTTTATACGTAAAATATTTTTAAATGGAACCTGTTGTTTAACTTGTGTGTCATACAGAGTTGCCTCCATATCATCCCTGATTCAGCTGAAACAATTGGTATGTTTAGAGTGAGATTATACAAAAGAATTGTTTTCTAAGTCTCACTGCATTTAATATAAAATTGGCACATACTTCAAGTGTTTTGCTGACCAGTGTGTTTGTAAAAACAAAGTGAAAGACAACTGTGCTGAATTTATCTGGAGTGCCTTGAACTAATGAAGAAAATTCTAGATATATAAAGAGATTTTAATGTTCTTTTTCAGAGTAACAAAATTATTTTCTTATAACTGCAAATCTTTTCAGGAATATGAAAACCAGTCTACTGCAGAGGCCAAGTTTGTAAAGCAGTTGGATCAGTGTGAGATGATACTGCAAGCATTTGAGTACGAAGAGTTGGAAAACACACCTGGCAGACTGCAGGATTTTTTTGATTCAACTGCTGGTATGACATTTGGGCTTTTTTTCCTCTTTCATAAATGAAATACATAAATTGCCTTTTTTTTTCTGACAAGTGAGAACTAGTTATTTTACTCATTGCTCAAGTCCCCTAATATTTCTGGGGAAACTTAATGGAGTGTGAACATACCTGACATTTATGTGTAGGTATTAAACCTGAATTTCATTTATGCCAAATTCCTTTTACATCACTTTTTACCTAGAGAGAGGCTCAGCTTTCATTACACTTGCATGTGTGTAAGGATCTCCCTGAAACATTAGAGGGGGCATAAAGGAGTCTTCATTGTTCACCGATGCTCTGAAAGCAGCTTGTTTCTACTGTCAATGTTTCAGGGACCAGTGAAGTAGAATTTGTTATCCCCACCTGAGCTGTTTGACCAGCCCAAGGTTCCTTTGAGAACCACCTAGTGAAATGGTTAAGTTGCAACTGTGTTACTTTTTATTCTATCCACTGCTTTTCATCCCTTGCAAAATAAACTGGTAGTTGAAAACAGAGATAGGTAAAAGAATAATCTTTATAATTTTGGCAAGGGAGTTGAACACCAGAGGAGGACTGCAACAAACTCATCCTGTCCTGGGAAAAAAACTAGGGATAGACAAACTCTAGGGATAAGAGGACCAGCAGTCACCAAACAGAGTCCCTGACAAGTCTCATTTATACTTTGGTGACTCCTCAGGGAAATAATAATCTCTCTGGAAAAAGTAATACTTTGATTAGCGAAGGAAAAAAAAGGACAACATGAACGAAGCTGGAATGTTTTATTTTCTAACTGATATCTTTGCTCCCCTACCAGAATTCAACAACTTAAGTTGAGCTGGTGTCTGAGTAGAGCCTACAGCATATACCCTAACTGCACCTGTAATAGGAGCGGTTTCCTGTAGCACAACACGTAGTATCAGATTATATTGGTCAGGGTGCATCCCTTTTTCAGCTCTTAAGTGTCTTAAATAGAGCACAAAATACAAGCTTTTTGGGGAGAAGGGATGTAACTACTCTTACTCTGTAGCTGGATTGAACTGAGAGCATTCCCTTTCTTAAAAGAATAATTTGACATTTATTCTGAGCCTAAAGTGACATCACTGCTATCGTTCCAATGCCAGCCTTTTTCACACATGGCAAAATGAGAGCATTTTTTATTAACCTTCTGTTTCTTTTGTTTTGCAGGAAAGTTTGTTCACCCAGAAATACTCCAGCTTGTATCTTTGATTAATACAGAAAGGGAAAAAAGAATAGCTGCCACATCTCATCCACCTTCCTGAGGTGTTCCTAAATGCTGTAGCCATAATAAATACTTTGGTTTATATTCTGGTCATTATTTTTCCTCCTATAATACCACTGATTATGCTGGCAGATTTTTTTTCCTGTGCATTCACTGTGAGAATCCCAGGACCACTTAGAGAGGAGCAGGTAGTGTAGCTGCCTCCCAGATCAGAGGTTGTGTCAGGGAACAAATACTTAGAATTAATTAGTATATTTGGGTTTTTCCTTCTTTTTAATCAGCCTCTGATTACTGCAGTCTCAGTTACAAATAGATTCTCCACTGGGGAAATTCAGGTACATTTAAAAATCAGTTGATTGCAATCTAATCTGTTCATGTAATGCACTGTGTGGGGCAGGTGGTCTTGTTCTGTGATTTCTAAATATGTATGGATTTAAGTACCTTCAGAATGGGTTAATATCCACTCAGTGCTACACAGAAACGAGACCAGTGAGCAGGTGTCTGTAGAAGCTCTTGACTGAGCTTAGAGATGAGATTTCTTTGGAGTGTGTAAGCCTTGAGTGAGGTGGATAAAACCAGTAATCTCATTAATTATATTTTTTCAGTATCTTCCTTGTTTCATACAACTTTTCCCCTGTTCATGTGTTGTATCAGAGAGTGGTGCCAGTATTTCCATAAGGTCTGTATTCCTGACTCCCCCTTGCCCCAGCCTGGCAGTTTTACAGACACCTTCATCAGTAATTGATAATCACAGAATACCTGAGGTTGGAAGGGACCTTTGGAGTTTGTGCGATCTAGTACAGAAGCCTGTACAGCCATGTAAAGCTGGCTCCTTTCTTCAGGCTGTCACACACTGACTGCTACCTGTTCTGCAGTGAATGAGTTTCTGGCAGAGGTAATAACACGAGTGTAGAAGTACAGAATGATTGTGAAGTAAAGCTGTGGTGGCAGTAAATGCCATAATGAGGCCAGTGTCTGCACACCCAACTGCTGAGTTGTGTGCAGCTGGAGATGAGGACAATGCCGTGATTACCAAAGAAGCAAAATTTGCACCTGGAAAAAAGAGGCAGAGACCTGGAGTTCTCTTGCATCATGTCAAATGAAGCAGCATAAAACTAAATTGAATTGTCATACCCTTTAAAGGTAGGTAATGTAGCTGAACACACATTTTCAGGCACTATGACTCAGGAAATGCTTGCTTTATGCAAACCTCGGCGGCCTGACTAAAGCTCACAAAGCGTTCTGTGGCTGGTGCCTTTCCTAGAGCACAGAATGCTGTGCAGAGATGCTGGGAGCTTCTTGCCTCAATGGCTGGCACAGTGCACAAAATCTGCAGAGCCTATTGATCTGGTTCAGAGGAGATGTGAGATGCCCACTCTGCTCAGGAAATGCCCAATGCAGCAGTTGTTTCCCATGGAAACCCTGGAAGAACAGGTTGCACTTCGCTGAGCTCTGATTAGTGGATCTTGGCAACAGATTGCCATACTGCAAAGAGGGATGGACAGGCCCACCGAGCTTTTGTCAGCATTTTTATTCCACCTAGATGCACTCAAATCATAGTCTCCATCAGTTTGCATTGAATGATGAGTGTGAAAGAGCTACAGATGTATCGAAGGGCAGAATTGAGAACATTCTTCACAAACCAGAAAAGTGGCCTTGAAGAGATGTTTGGTAGAAACACACCCAGCACAAATACTACCCTAAGCAGCACCAGTCCATTCCTGCAGCACGAGGCTTCCCCATTCTGCACAGGAGCGAGGGGACAGAGCGTGGAACTCCATGCACAGTAATCATGGAGTGGTTTGAGTTGGAAGGAACCTCAAAGATCATCCAGTTCCACCTCCCTTGGCAGTGGCAGGGACACCTTCCACTAGACCAGGCTGCTTTGTACTACTGGTAAACACAGAATTAAAACATCACAAAGGGTAAAAGAGTAAGAGAGAAATTTATTTTTAATAAGAATATCAAGAACTTCATTTACACAAACTAAGCTGTCCATTAATATCTTCCATTTAAATCACATTTATGCACAAAACCACGTAAAATAAGCTAGAAAATTGTCACAAGAATACTAGAAAAACAATTACATTTGCTTCCATGCTAAAAATCACACTAAAGAGGCATGTGATACAAATGTCCAAAGTTAACTTATGTCCAGTAGAACATTACAAAAGGACTTTCAACTTTGTAAAAACTAACAAAAGCCACACAAGAAAAAATGAAAATCACTTAAAGCCACATTTTCTCACAAAATTTTAAGCAGTCTGTAATGTCAAACTCACTAACACTGATTTGAAGCTTTGGCGTATGCTCAAAAAAATGCATCCATTTTCACAGTAGCCAGGCTCTTTTCCATCCTGTTTACTCATAACGTTGTGCCCATGTCAGTGTCTGGTGAGCTGAGCAATGCAACATGCGGACTGACACGTGCTCACTACACAGCAAGACTGTGTCACAGATGTGCTGCTCTTTCCTTGGAAAAAATGTTAAAAGAATGCAATTCAGAAAACATGCTGAATCAAAGCTGAGAGACGTCTGGCTCTTGGTGATTGAGCAGAGATAATGCGGTTGGTGGAATTGCATCCTGGAGCGAAGCACAACAAAATTTGACACCAAAAGTGAAGTTCTTACTCATCCTGTGTATTGTCAGGTAACAGAGTCTACACTAGCAGCTCCGAAGGCATGGGCTCTCTAACCTATGGCACGTCTGAAGCCAAATGCTGGGTTTGTATTCTTTCACTTAAGGCTGTATCTTGACTGAGGCTCATAAATGTATCTTCCCTTGGTTTTGAGGGGAAGATACGGAGGCAGAAATACTAGACGTTCTTCCACTCCACTCAATTTTCGAATTAATTTCACTGCCAAGTCTTACCAAACCAGAGAGAGCAAGCAATGGTGCACATTTTGAAACTCAAACATTTCCAGCCAAAATGACCATCTGAAATCAGCAGCTGTGATAGGTTCAGTTTTTGTGTGAATAACCAGGTGGCTCTTCCTGCCCTCCTTAACTCTGCTGCCTAATGGGTGTAGGGCAATGCCGGACTGTACCCGTGAAGGAGAAACAACTTTTTGTGACAGTAAGTGATTTTAATTCTGTTAGGAAATAGATCATGTACAGACACTCCTGAGCAAAGGGCACCTGGTATGGATGGTAGACAGCTGGTGTATGGGCTACTGCTGGCAGCTGAATGCTTTGCACAGCTCTAGGTCTATCTGTCTGATGTGGCACTGAAAGGGAAGCCAAAAACCAACAGATAGAAAAGAATAAACCAAAATAAATAAGAAACAGACACTGGGATATTGGTAAGAGGGAAGTCACGTGTAGCTGAAAACTTTTAGCCACTTAACACAGAATTTAGTGCATTATAGCCAATGACTTGTGTGTGGTTTTGATGATGTACGAAGTACCTGGTGATAAAATGGCCCATCTAAAATAGAAATAGGGAGAGGAAACATTTCTCCAACACAAGGCCAGGATGGCAGTTTTCCAAAGCTGACAAAACCTTGTTGTACAAGTTGTGTGGTGAGGGAAGCCTGAAAATCACTGTCTGGGAAGTCTCTGAAGAGAGGCATGTGGGGCTCAGGAGGGCCTGCTGTTTAACACTGAAGCTCTTCTTCACTTTCAGGGAGTCGGGTGCCAGCAAGGGAGCTCTGAGCGCTGGCATGGGCTGTAGAGCTGAGAACTTCTTCAAAACTGCCTCCTGTGTGGCTTGTCCCACCAACCTTGGTCTGAAACAAGGCAAAGACAGAACAGCAAGTTCCTCTGCACACACTGAAGCAAGTCCCGTTTCCATTCCACCCCATGGCCATGGAGGGCAGGGAACTGTTCAGGCAGAGAACACGTAGGGATGGGTTTTTCCTAAGAACAACAGCTATAAAACCAGTTAAATAAAGCAACTTCTTCACTCCACAATTTCTAAACTAGGCTGCCATCATAGAATCTGCCAGTGGCATGTCTCATATGCTTAAAGGAACCAGTCCCTAAGTAGATCCCAGGTAGGATCCTAGACCCTAGCAGTAAACCCAATGTGGTTGTTTACCTGAGTAGCTCACACTGGTTTCACTGTTTTTTTCCAGTTCTATGCAGGCTGGATTAGAGATGGATATTAAAATGAACTGGTTCATTTGCTGAGTAAAGTGGCCTACATGCCACAATGGCAACACAGCTGCTCACAAAATACATAAACCATAGTGGGATTTTGGACAGCAGAAAGAATGTAGTAACCAAAGGACAAACCCAGCAGCTTGAATCCCTTCAGGCACTTGTAGCTATCTAGTATATAAATGTAGCTACTGGTATATAAAACTGCCAGCAGCATTTTCATGGGGGAAGGCAGGGAATACATACCAAAATACATTAATGAAATATATCGAATGTGCTTGCACATCTACTTCCAGAATGCTTCAGGTCACTGAATTCATAATAAGTATTAAAAATAAAAATCAGGAAGACTAAATCTCTGAAAAAGAATTTTCCTAACAAAGATCGAGTTGTATCTAAAGATTTGGAAATGATTAAGACTAAGGGACGAAGAGACACAGCTGTTGTGACTAGGCTGTCTTCATAAGAGAACATTCCTTTGTGGCTTTGCTTGCTGATATGCCCACTCCAAGTTGATTCAAGCCTGAAAATAGGGCAAAACTTTTTACTCCATCCTAGAATTGCAGTAGAACTCAAGCTGACATTTTTTTCAGCCTCTCAGCCACTGAATGCTTAGGAAGATTATTTTAATTAAATGAACTTTGTGTTCGAAGTTTCCAAAGGGTTAATCCTACATAATCCTGTTTCATTAGCTAGCACAGCAGCTTACCTAGCTTGAAAGTCCAATAAAACATTTAATTCATCAGAGTTCATATTTTCAGAAAAGTTGAAAAGAATGAGGCACCCTGGTCCTGTTTGATTTCCAGGGCAAAATGAACTAGTATACTCTCCCAAGAAAACTGCAACTGAAGTCCAAACTCCACGAGCAAATAAAATCTAATTTGAAATTTGACTTCTAAATGTTATGAAACCTGAACATCTGTTTTGGCTGACTGCACAACATTGTAGGATCACTGAAGATTTGTAGCTAATATGGGGGTTGGGAGGAAGATAGTTTTCTAGAAGGTGTCTAGAAAGATAGAACTATTGCTGTTCTTTTTTTCAGGGGCCTCTCTGGGTAGTTCTTCACTTTTTGAGACCACAACAAAATCCTAGAATTGAAGGGTAACTCCATGATTTCTCCCCCCATCCCCTGGTCTTCCTAATCTTGGAAGCCTTGGAACAGAGGCAGGAAAAAGGAAGAGCAATGCTGAGACATTTCCATTTGTCCACAGTCTATACTGGATCCATGACTCCAGCTTCCCTTCCCTATTTGCACAAGGAAATGAAAGAAAGAAAGAGAATACAGAAAGAAAATATTTCAGAATTCACAGTGAGTTTGCCAATAAAGATGGAGAATGAAGGTTTCATGAGATCTGGAGGATTATTTCAGACTCAAAACTTACTGTATTGTCCTGCTGAATTACAGATTTCTTAAAGGATGATCTAAGAGCACTCTGAACACAACAGGCTGAGATGGCCTGACAAGTACTCTCCTCTAGAACACCTCTGCTTAATCAACAAAGTAAGATCAGGCTCCTCAAGCAGATCACTGTGAGAGGAAATGGTCTTCAGATCTGTGCAGTTTGAATTACCTTTTTCTATTTCTGAATGACACATTGAGGTGAGTGGGAACAGACACTCCTTACCACCACTATTTTTGGCATTTCTGAGACCACTTGCTTACTTTGGCAGGCAGTAGAAATAATTTCTTAGCAACAAAGCAAAGAAAGACAATTTCTTTTCATATTGCCTTCATTTTCCATTAGAGCTCTTGCACTATCATGAAATTCTTGATAAAACAACAGATTCAGTCTCCTGTACAAATGATAGGGACAACTAAGCTGTCACACTTTAACACACATAGCCATGCAACTCTGCCCCTAACCTTTACCTTAAGGCTTGTGACAGTGGTTTCAACCTTCTCCTCAAACGATTTGAAAGTTGGAGAATTCCTAGGAGAAAAGAAAAAGTTGAAGGGAGGAAAAAGAGTCAGTTGCCATCATCATGGGATAAGGCCACTATTTGATCAGTTCTTACCAGGCAACACTGCCAGGACAGAATGAAGGCTGGCTGGCACCACAGAGCTATGAACACTCACTTGTGCTCTGTCACTCAAATCCAATTACGGTAATCAGATGAGTATCTTTTAGCTACAAATTTTCAAAAGCAGAACCTGCCTAGTAATTGAAACCAAATGATAACTGGCCTGCCTGCTCTACGATACATTTGTCATGTTCTCAGAAGAACAACTAGACAATGCTGCCTGCAATGCTGCTTTTCTATGGCTTTATCCATTTGTATTGTTCTGTAAAGAAATAAACATTTTTTTCAGCTGAGCAAATTCATAACCTACATTATTAAAAAGATGCCAAGTTTAATGTCCTAAGGCTGGGAAGAAGGAGATTAGAACTACATGGGAAGTGGGTCCCAAATGCCTTTGAGGAATCTTGACCCCCTCTTCTGTGATTTTGTGACTGCTGCTTTCAAAGATAAAGACTTTAGACAGACTATGTTCCTAAGGTGCCTCTCTGACTAAGCAAAGCTTTTCTCTCTGTTCACCCAGCACAAAGGAGACTTGGACAAGTCTGCAGTGGGTAAAGGGGACCTTCTGGTTCTCCGCTCCTTGCTTGACACCTGAGAGCTCATTTACAGCATACATTGTTCTTCATAACTAGTGAAGACTCTGAAGCTCAGGCACTGTTGTCCAGCACAGTTCCTGGTTCTGCAAATACATTTATATCATATCCCTCATCAGGCTGAGTTAAAATGACCCCAATTTAAAGGAAGGGCAAACAGGAGCCAGTTGGAAAAATAATGCAAATTTAGTTTCTGTTATTCAGATGACGAATTTTTTCATAAGGCAAGAAGGGTCAAAAGGAGAGAGAAACTGAGTTTTATAACTTATATTTGACCCATAGGTCACATTGGTGAATGCCTGCGTTAAACTACCCACCTGCTGAAGCTGAATGAATTAGCATCCGTTATATAGTTGGGAGTTTATTTTTCCTGCATGCTTGGCACAGAGTAGGGACAGTCATGTATTTATAAAGAGGCCAAGGGAGTAAAAAGAAAGCTGGATACTAATTTTATTGAAAACAGTCAGAGCTTTACTTGAACAGACGTCAATATTTGGCTGCACTCAAGTAAAGTGTGATTATAGCCATTAAAATATGAAAGCACTCATGTAAAATCCCTCCATAGGAGCATGATCCAAAGCCTGTTGGAGTGGAAAGCATCTCTGACGTTAATGGGCTTTGGATGATGTTCTAGAGACAGCAAAACAACTGAATTTCAGATTCAGTAATACAAACCTGATAACAATCAGCTACTCAAATACATCTCAGAGCTGCTTCATTTACTCAAAAGCTTGTACAAGAGATTAAGCAGCTAATACAATTAAAATGAAAAAACCCCACAACTAGCCTGTCCTGCAGCCCTCATCTACATGAATAACCTTAATTGATTGAAGTGAGACTACCCATCCAACTAAAAACTGCAGGATCAGGATCAAAGTATGCAAATCCCCCCTCATTACTCGGTTGAACATCACCATAGCAAATAGAATGTGGGTAGCACATTACCTCATTGCAGGCATGCTTATGGAATGGCGAATAGAGTAGCTGTGGGATGAAAGCAAAACATAAGAAAAAAAAGCTGTAAAATCCAATTTCCAACATGATTATAATGTATTTTTTAAACTTAGCTTTAAATGTACATACACGTATTTTCAAGATTGTTGGTATTCTTCCTCTCCTGATGGCAAGGGATGTCAAACTCCAGCTTACTCTCAGCACTTAAGATCTTACTGCCACATTCTCATGTCAACTGACCAACAATGGGGCTCAAAAGAATTTTGCCAGGAGCAAAACAGCTCCTGGCAAAATCCATTTAAATGGTACAGACCCCTGCTACCTACAGAGACACGTGAGAGGAGCACAGAGAGCCACCTCTGCATCCCTCAGTGACAGAGGACAAGCTCTGTGTTGGGCAGGAGGGATACACCCCGGGTTTGTGCACATCAGCAGAGCTGGTTCAGCTAACTCCCAATCTCAAAAGGCTCCTCCACAACTGGCTACCTAAACAAGAGGTTTCTTTAACCAGACAGGCAGCACTCTCAGTCACCTACACCTCTACATTACATTTCACTTCTTCGTTCACTCCTCCACTTCACCAAAGGTAGGGAGCTATTTTCCACAGCTCTCGTCCAGCTCTCCTTGTGACACTGCCCTCCTCAGACTTCCCAGCAGCAGGAGTACTGGAAGGTTGCAAGCACAGGACGGCACCTCTGCATTACTCAAAGATCCCCATATTGTGCTGCATACCTTTAGACCTGCAGATGCCACCCACACTGACTGCTTGACTTACATGAGCCAAATTCTCCCACCTGAGCCACCAACTCTACTTTTACAGCATCCCCTGTTCCCTGCTGCTGGGAAGCATCAAACCTGGGCCAAATAAGAATCTTCATTTGAAGTTTAAGAACTTTCCATAAGCACATTTAGATCTGTGCACTTTAAGTAAAGTGTGTGCTGCAAGAGTGTGTCTTTTTCCAAAACTCCCTGCCCTGCTACTTTCAGTGTTGACTGACAGCTGCAGCCTGGTCTGACTGAGAACAGGGAGAGCTTTACTATAAGGGTCACCAACACTTGGCTGCAAGCAAAGCATGATTATAGCATTAAAAAAATAAAGCTCTCATACAAACAGCACGTGTTTGTTTTAAACTATACAAAATCAGAGCAGCACTGAGTCAATACACAGATTTGTTTTCCCAGATTACGGATTCAGAAATGGGGTGGGGAAGGGATGGAAGAGCTATTTGGCAAGCAGGTGGAACAGTGAATTCTAATACAAACTGTTTGCTGTTGTGTATAGTTTAAGGCTTCTGCTAAGATCAGATAGACAAGAACTGACAGCAGACAATGCAAATATTTCATGTTCAATTTTTCACATTAAAAAATCTACGAAAAATTAGCCCAAACATTTCTCAAGTGCAGCAAATCTTTAACAATCCTAGTTAAATTAAGCAAGCATCCTTGCCATTTTAGTCTTGTAACAAACAACAAATAGGCAAAAATAGAGTTTGGAAGTACTTCCTCATAGACTGCTCCTCTTCTAATAGCAAAAAATTCCAAATATAAAGGTTTAAGTCAGAAGATTAAACTCACACAGCTGAGAGATGGCACATGACAGACAATCCAAATATTACGTGCACAGTTTTTGAGTTCATATTTTAATTTCTCTAAAGAGGTAAGAATGCAAGTTATAGAAACAGTGCAAATATCTTCTGTTAGTACAAGCCTAAAACAAGACGTACATGTCTGTGATGGTGATCAGTGCAGAGAGGAGATCCTTCATGACAGAGGTGGGTAAATATTGCATTTTAGTTTAATGTCAGAGTGAGTTAAGAAGGTCAACCTACGCTGTACTTGGAAGTTTACTCAGTGAAGTAAGAGTCCTTGCTAGGATAACTTAGCCGAATGGAAAAAATGCTCGAGTTTTTCAGTGCGCTGAAGATACTACAAGGCCAGAGGGCCTGGCAGGGCATTCAGGGCTGTTCAGCCTCTCTTCAGGGTGAACTGACGTAAAGCCAGACTGCTTATAGCATCTTTGAGTACATATAAAATTGTTTTCTAATTCATCATATATTCAAGTACTTTACAGAATCAATAAACTCAACCTCTAAATATAAAGAACTCTTTTATCATCTTCAGAACTTGGAAATTTCCCCAGGACTCAAGCCTTTTAAAGAATCATGACTAAGATACTTTTGCTCTATTGAAGAGGAGGTAATTAAATACTTTACATAATCTTTACAAAATTCAGCTGAATAGAATTTTTACTGTTTATTGTTGATGTCCAAACCTCTGATAAAAAAATATGGTTGAGAGAATGGGATTGCATATCAGTAGGTATTCCCAAGACCAATGTCTTTTGAATGCATTCATTATTTGAATTTGAGACTCATCTACTCAGGGCAAACACTTAGTCCAATCCTTTTCTTTTTACACTCACCATGCTGTAAAAATAAGGCATAACAGTTTAAGTAGCATATGCTTTTATTCTATATAATGATGCTGAAAGGGAAGAGGTCACTGCACTACAGCCCATGAAACAAATCCTGTCAAACACAGAGGCAGTATTCAAGGAGAGTAATGTGTCTTACCCAATTGAATGCGATCTGTAGTGGATGCACAAGGAAAGAAAAGCAAGAGTTAAGAGTATTAGGGAAAAAGTAATAAAATTAGACACATACATCTGTAGCATGTCAAACTACCCAAGTAGAAAAATAAAATAATTTGCATTTAAATCTTGATGCTGGAATTCACAGTAGCATGTGGATCAATTCATATCCCTCCAAAGCAAAAATTTTCACACAGCCCTTCACTATGCAGTCACCCATACTGTATGCATAGAAGAACAGAAGTTTAGTCTACTAAATTTTGTATTCTCTTCCTTAGGTCAGATTTAAACAATGCTAACTGGTTTCCTTCCTCATAGCCTCCCTTAGTATCATTAAAGAGAAAGTACAGGTGAACTGGAATTGTACATGTACATAAGAGCAAATGTCTTGTTTTCCCCTCTGAATTCCTTAATCATCTCTCAGTAAAGAAAGGTATGGAAAAAATAAGGAGTTTTTAATTCCTAAAATGACATTTTCTAAAATACTTGTTCCTTGTTGAAAACAATACTTGAAACACTTCGACACTGTGTTGGAGCTCACAAGAAACTTAATTAAGGCAGAACTGGGAGAGACACACTGATATACAATATTCAAAGGATGTCATTAATGTTCCAAAGTCGAGAAATGATGAGGCAGACAAGCCTCTCCTTCATCTGTGTTACTGATGTAGTCTTTAATTACAGACCACTTCAAGGGAACACCTGCCTCATGCAGCGAGCCAGATAGATGGTGCACACTTAATGAACATCTCTTCAAATACTTATTTTTCACATCCTTTCTCAATGTGTGGTGTGATGCATTATTTACTGTGCAATGTTCATACTTTGCTCCAAAGAAAAGCATTGATTTCTTTAGGTTAATTTACAGGGTTATACACATCATCATGTATACTGGTGCTTCTCAAACATTCATGGGTTTATCTTCACAACACATTTCTGCTTAGACCCGTTTAAGTAATACTGTTGCCCTCCTTTTACTACCTGCTGGCTCCCAGTAACAGACACCTCCTTCTCCATGACAATACAGATACTTGCACAGACATATGATAAGGAAATCTCTGTTACTGCAGACCTCTAAAAACCAGCACAAACGAAGGGGAAAATGTCAGTGCAAGTGAGAGAAAGCAACTTTCTCACCCATCACCAAAAGAAATCCTTATGAAATTACATTCTGAAGCAAGGTAGTATTGCTATTTCCTTTATAGGGGTATCAAAAGACAGAAGGGTTTGAGAATGGTAGTTTCAGGCATGACATCTACAGCATCTGAAGGAATTCGGATCCAATGACAGCTCTAAATGCCAAGAACATCCCTAGATCACAGAAATCCTAAAAGGCTGTGCAAAAACTCCATCATCACCATAAAAAACAATGATAAAAAAACCAAAATGCACAATAAAGACACAGCAAAAATCAACTCCCAAAGTGGTAAAGCAGATTAATCATACCTGAACCATCCCCAAAAGATTTTGGCCCAACCTGCTTCTAGAAACTTTAAATGAGAGAGATTTCATAGCCTTCAGAAATAACCCCTGTTCAGCTGCATCCAATAAGCCACCAGGCTAGACTTGCTAGCCCTTCTCTGCAAAGCTGCCTGGTCAGTGCTCCCCATCTCTGCTTTTGAATTTTTTTTTCCATTTGTCAGTAAAGCATGTTACACTTTCCTACACTGAATTTTATTTTATCATTTAAAATAATGTGGAATTCTAATGCTGGTGCCTAAAGTGATTGCATACCCTGCCACTGTAGTCATATGGGAATTCTAAGTGATGCCATCCTGACACCTTCATCTAACCCAGCAATGAAAATGCTAATGAGTAACAGACTCGGGACAGATGCCTGCAAAATCCTGCATTATGGTCAGCTACTGTGACCTATTCTTTGGATATAATTTTCAATTCCCTATGCTCTCTTCCTGCTAAAGCAGTAACACCTAAGCTGCACTTCTCTAGTTCTGCAAAAACAGTACAGACAGCCTTATCAAAATCAAGCTCTATCACATCTCTTACCTCCCATCTATCCTCTATGACAGGTGCTGTCAGTTCAAGATAATTGTTCCTGACAAACCCTTTTATGTTTTTGCCATCATGCTATCTTCTAGATGCTTAGAAAATAACAGGTTAATGCATTCCTCCAGTATCTGCTTTGTAGTTCCCACAACTTCCCTTGCCCCTGTGCAGAGGAATGAACTTTGCCTTCCTCCAACCCTCTGGGGCCTCCTATACCTTCTGTGCTCATCTCTGAGGGGCACATTCAACTGCTACAGTCATGCCCCCAGGCTCTCCCTCCCTGCAGTCTTTTTTATCTTTCCAGGTGTGCCTTCCAACTCCTGGCAGGAATGAGGCATTATATTACCTTCATTCATCTTGAGAGCTGGCTCATCCCAGGCACTGAATTTGAAAGGGGTCTGTGTGATCATGTAATTAAAGAAAATGTACCAGACAGGTGAATGAAGGAGCTATACAAAATATAACTGCTGACATCCTAATTTGCATGCATGCCTTTGTTAGCTTAATCTTTAAATGCCTTTACTTGAGTAGCAGCAATGTATGTGGTAGCCTGCATATAGTAGTGTAGTGCAAGTGGTTTATTTTTCTTTCTTTCTTCTTTTTTTTTTTAAAACAACCCAAAACCCAGAAAGTCTCTCACTTGGTATCACAACTTGTTTCTAAAAAGGTCATCAGCAGGGATGAAACATAGATCCATACAGACAGTTGCAGAAGCAGGGATGAATCAGATCCACATAGACAGCTAAAGAATAGTCCAGCAGCATAGCATGAAAAGATCCAAACTTTAGCAGAAAGCAAAGGAGAAAGGGATAAAGATCCTCAACTCTATCACATCTGTGCTCTTCTTAGCAATAGCCAGGTTAAAATGTCACTGAAATCTCTAATACTGAGAGATCTGAGCCTCTAAACACTGCCCTGTGAGTGACCTTGGACTACCCCCTTCCCTTTCACCTTCCATACCAGAGAAATATTAAAGGAGACAATATGAGCTGGAGGTGGAGGAGCAGAAAAAAATCTTGCTGGCATATAATTAATCACAAGACCTATTAATGAGGAATCTATTATCTCACCTATATTGCTAGTGTCTGGTTTGTATACTAAAGCAAAAGTATCTGTACCTTGGCTTTATATGCATTTCTGGTATTTCTAGAAACACAATATTAAATAGGATGCGTTATGACTGTAAAGAGACCTTACAAGCCATGTTAATTAATATAAAATTCAGAAAATGTAAAATGCTAGTGATTATTCATGCACAAAATGAATTAGAGTTGTGACACTGGGAAGATGGGGTGGGGATAAAAGAGAAGCACAGCAGCTGCACGAAAAGCACTTGGATCCCCAAAGGGTGGCATCTCTGTTCTTTCAGACACAGAATTTTGTCATTTTTCTTTCTTATAGATTTTACCTTCTTGAATGCAAACACAGCAAAATAGCACATTTGGGGGAGTCTATGTGGCCTATTGTTGTTATATGATATTTTAGTAATATTTTTGGAGATAAAACAAGACGAAAATTAAGACCCAGCAACTTCAGGACAGAAATATGTGTTTCACCTAGTGCTCTGTACAGTTGACAGAGTAGGCAACGTAGAAAACAGAATTTTGTTTCATAAAGAATGCAGCCTTCAGTATTTAGTCAGTCTGACTGCAAACCCTTTCAAAATCACCATCACCACAGGCGGGGGAATTACATACTGGGAATTATGATGACATCTGGATTTTAGAAATCAGTTTCAAGTGTCTGCTCTGAATGAAAGCAGAACAGGGATTTGCATCTGGATGTCATTGGCGACTATCAACCTTAATACCTAACCAAGAGAATTAAGCTAGAGTCTGATGTTTGTTTAAAATGGCATTATGAGAGGGGGTGGTGATAATCCATATGCTAGATCACTGAAATAAAATTATTTGGATTAGCAAAAAAAGCAAGCCAACAATGACACAGAAAATTCTTGCCTCTTTAGAGTTTACTCCCCCAAACACAACTGGGATTGGAAAGGGAGGGGGAAGATTTTTAAAACCTGGATATTTAACTGGTAAGGTTTGTAATGTGACCCCACACAGAACTGCACCTGCCTGAGCTGAGCCAAGAACTCAGGCCAGCTTTGTTGCTGAGGGAAGCATACTGACCATCACTCCAGATTTAGGAATATGAAGCAGATGCAGAAGGCCCAAGTCACGCCATGCTCTCTATAACTATGGCAACCTTGCTAGACCACTTGCTGCTTCATCATCAAGCATCAGAAAAACTCTCCTAACTAAGAACTTAACTGAAAACAGTGAGTTTCCACAAAAAAAGCAGTGCTGGTAGTTCATATTTTCCTGAAAAATTCCCAAGCACGTTCAAGGTAATAATTTCAATCAAAGAAAGCTACTAGAAACCAGCTTTTTGATTAATCAAAATGCTTATGGACTCAGTCTCGGCTCTGAGCCCTTGGCTAAAGGACTAATGGGATAAATACCTCCCATCTGCCACGTCAGAAGCATGACTGCCATGGGCATGAGGGCTGATACTGATAGATAAGACAAAGGCATTTGGTAACAGTGATTAATTAAGAGAAATATTAAAGGATAAACATGCTCTATTTCGGTGAAGACATTTCTGCCTTTGCGGTTAATCTCACACCATGTGCAAAGCACAAGCAATAGGAGCTGAGAAATCTTGAACTGCTAGGTCATCCTACCCTTTATGATCCAGAGCCAGCGCTCAAGGTATTCACACAGAAACATTTTTGCTGCAGGATCTAAAATGTGGAAACAGCAACAAGACCTGTTTGCTGAGCTGTGGGCTTGTCTTTTTCACAAGAGCAAGTGTTAGGAAAGAACATAAAATGAAACAGTGAACATGTGGTGCCACATGCATCACACACATCTTATACATTTCTCAAAAATACAGAATACAACTATAAATGCAGGGAAGGCAGAAAGAATTAACAAAGCTAGCAAAAAGACTTGTGAAAGTGACTCATCCAACTGGAGCCTGGAAAGAGGGAATGGAAGTGAAATACAATTAAACCACAAGAAATAATGAGTGAAATGAAGGTCAGAAGAAGAACTCACTCACTGTTTCTCATAATGGAAGAGCCAGAAGGCACCAAAGGAAAGACCAGGGAGACTCCAAATAGGGAATGAATGAATGAACAAATAAACCACAGACTTTACACATAAATTCCTATTCATCTGGGGAGACATGAGGTGCTATAAATTTCAAAAGCTCATATAAGTTAAAATAAATTCTAATAAAGATAAATTCATGAAAAAAAACCCTCATGAAACTTCTAAATGAAGGCTCAAATTTCTGTTTTAGAAAGTTCTTAGCTCTCAGATTTCTGAACGCTAAAATAAAATATACTAGGAAAATATAATTGCATGCCTGCTTATTCTTCTATCCTTTGATAGGCATATACTACTCATGAATATTTAACTATATCAAGTCAAAAATTCTTAGTTATGTTCATTGCCTGGTTGCAAGTCACTAAAACTCCATTTTGAACTGCAGTGTTGAAAAAGACACTGTAAAGCAGATGACACAGTAATGAAGATTTTCCTTTTTTAGTTTCACCTAGAAAAACATTAGCACTTCTACAGAGGATTTATTAAGCTATATGTAAAAGGTAGGTATTAAGGGGGGGGATTCTAAAGATTTGAGATCCAGAATAAAAATAAAAAGTGGAAGAAAGTTTTAGATGCCATGAATTAAGCTTCAGCCATTTGCAGCACACACAAATCTTAGGATATGGCTATCTCATACATTACAAAATAACAAAAAAGGGAGTACATACCAACAGGATAATATGCAATATTAATAAAAATGAGACCATATTTCTGCAGGTCAAACAGTGTATTGTAGAGTTACTCATGTTCATTTATTTCATCACAAAAAATCAACTCCTTCAAACACTCAGGAAATTCTGTAATCCTACTACCTAATGAAAACTGGAATGCTGGTTTACAGTGTACAATTTCTGCTCTCATACTGAGGAACTTTAAGACCAACACTTTAAAAGATCTATCAACATATAAATCCTGACACTGAAATTGCCTTTAAGTGACAGTTCTACTGACCCCAACTCCTGTTACTTCCATCATATCTATTTTTATACAACTGCAGAAAAAAAACTTTGCAGTACATCTTGAAAAAAAGGATTAAAAATAGCCTGAAATATTTTTTGTCTTATCACAAGCAGCTCCTAGGTAGGCTTCTTTTCCTCAGATGATATTCTTCTTCAGCATCCTCATATGAATAAAATTGGGTTAATAAAGATCTAATAGCAATTTTTTGTTCCATTTTACTTGTACATTTCCTTGAGTTTGCAAAGTTATTCCAAAAGGATTTCTGACTTTACTTTTTTTTTAAAAAAACAGGACTCATATAAATTATATCTTTGGTCATCATTATGCCTTCCTTTCAGTTAAAAACATGAATGTTACTAAATACTCTAAATACAAACTACTTGAACCTTTAAAACACTAATGTAGAAGGAAAAGAAGAGCTGACAAATTATTTATACATTTTGTCCTCTCAACAAGACCAGAGAAGCAGCAGATGCCAATACCTCATATCTCCAAACTTCTTGCTGATAGCTGTTCCTACATTGCTGATAGCTGCTGTTGCTTTTTGCCCCGCATGGCTCAGGGTCTCGTGTGTTTTCTTGTAACTGGAAACAAAAAACAGAACAGAAATAGTGATAAGAATTAAAAGAGAATCCCTGTAATTAATTTCTCTCAAAGTCCCAACCACTGAAATGTTAAGAAACATAGTAACTGTAGCTCAAAACAAATGGTGAGGATGCCCATTTCTGCACAGCTTCCTAAGTGCAGGGCTCTCCAGAGCAATCCTTCACTTAGCAATCCTCTCTTTCCCCCTTGCAGCTAACATCTCCCAGACGGGCCAGTGCATGCTGGTTAAAAGCAGAATGCAGTGATTTGTTGAGTAACTGTTTGATACAACTTCTGTTTACAGAAAATCATATTTACATCAAGAATATATTCTTCCAGCAGACACCAACCTTGTGGCAAAATCTGCTGTCTGAAGCACAGAAAAGAATCATGACAAATACAACTTGCTCTTTCAAGCATACACATATTAGGTACATTTAACAGATACACTTCAAAATGATTCTGTCATATTTACAATAGAAAAAAATTATCAAATCTGTTTCCATATGCCACAATTTTCCTTTTTTTCACTTTTAAAAACTTTCAAGAAAGAAGGTTTGGGGAAGAACAGAGAAAGATGAAGAAACCTAGACAGTGAATGCATATTCTCAGTAGGACTGAATTATTTTAAAAGATGTCATTAATTTCACTTATAGCATCCAGATTCAAACAGAATCATCTCAATTTACTACTCCAGAATACATGCTCTGACCCATATAGACCTTTCAGTACAGTTAACTTGCACTCTCAGAGTAATCAATAAGCTTTACTGCACAGATGATTTTCTGCTGACTAAACTAATTCTGAGCATGTCAGAAGCTTCCTTCTGAGTAAATTATCTGAATCTCCCAGTGACGCAGACAAGCTCAGAATTAGAAGTACTGACCTAGTAACAAAAGGAGAGCACACTATAATCAGTCTTGTATCCTGTGGTGTGCATTGGCAGACAAGAACTGAAAAAATTATCATGAAAAATTCAGAAATAAAATCCCACTGATTCTCAATTCTCCTTTGAACAAAAACTATAGGATTGCAAGCATGTACCAAAATACACTGGCAGCTGATAAAAAAGAATCCCACTGCCTAAGTACTCACAATAGAGTATTTTCTCCTTATTATTATGTATATGAAAGCAATAACTTCGTGGAAGAAGGAGGGGAAATCAGATTAACATTTGCAGCATAGCACATCACATTTTATGTTACATCCTTTTAGCCCCAGCAGTACCTATTGCTGAAAGTGCCCTGTTCCGGATCGTGTTTTACAAACCACCGGTTTGATGGCAGATGTTACATAACGCTCTGTTCTTTCAGACAATATATTTTGATTTTATGTTCCTAAGCCACAATATCCTACTGACCAAGCAAGTTCTTCAACTGCCAGTGAATGGGCTCCTTCTATGAAGGTGCTTGTCTCTGTTTTCACTGACTAACAAGGCAACCCTCAGGAGCAACTGAAGACTAGGGTACCGAATCTCAAGGAGTCTCCAGTTAGGTAAGCTGAACCAAACACATGCACAAAGTTGAATGACAACAAGGGCTAAAACATTGCAACACTGATAGAAGGAACACGAATTATAATTAGAAAGGATGAAGCAATGGTTATGCCCATTTTATTTATTCTAGTACAATACAGAGAAGATGGAGAAGATTGGTTTTTACTGAATCTCCTTTCTCCTTAGCCACTCTGTCCTTGAGCAAAAATGCAATACTCATTTCACTGAGTTCATTTTCATCCTCTAGCTTTACTAGTTTAGTAGCTCTATCATTTTCTTGCTGACAGTAGATATACTCTCATAAACTAGAATGGGATGAGACCCTAAAATAAGGATGCTACAGTCAAACTGCGAGCATGTAGCCTTTTGGTAAGAGGTGCCTATGAAAAAGAAGAAAACCAAATATTCTATTGCCTGTGGCACACAAGTCTTAAAGAGTTTGCTAACGGAGAAGCTTCCTAAACCATTCAGCACAAATGGAATTTTGCTGATGACAAAATGAAGGCCAAGACTTGACTTCCAAGTCTGAAAGGTCCTTTCTAGCACAACCTATTTATGTACAGGTTGAATGTACACAGTAAAATACTTTTCAGATTGAACTGATTTTTTGAAATGACACCTTGGAGTTAATTTTATTCACAGGCATATTTAACTTCATGACAAAATATCTCCATGCCTTACCTTTTCACTTCAAGTTCTTCACACCATGTAAAATGATTAAGAGAACAGTCCCAAATGTCCCATACAGCAAACAGACCCAAATTTCACTGAGAAACATTACGAGTCCCCAATGTATTTCTCAACATTACATTGGTTAGAACACATCTTCTGGAAAGTGGCTGAAATGACACTGATTTTGACATTCCTACAATATTGTGTTTTGTCTGTAAATCACATAAACCCAACATCCTCCAGTATGTCCACTAACAAGAAAGACATGGAGACTGCATTTGTGTTCCTAATACTTTTGACATTACATAAGAGTTTAAATCCAGCTAAAACTGTTACACAACCAGTCTTTTTTCAGCACCAACTTCAGCAAAAATGACCTATGACATGTCCCCTTCTCCCTTCAGCAATGCTGAAGACAAGCTTTAAGGAAAAACAAAACAACAAAGGTGAAAAATGAGCACAACATACAATACCAGTCAGCAGAGACAAGAAACATTAATTTGCATCTCAGCAGAGCTCATTGATAGCTTAAAAATCAACCCTCCTGCCCATTCCCACCTCTCCATCATTACATGTATCACTATGCCTTCTTCATAAATAATCTTTCCACAGAGCACATTGCCTCACTGTAGTTAGTCATGCTCCATGTTGATATTTTGCTATATGATGCACGGTATTTTGGCTCAGATATTTTTGTCCTCGTAGTTATGTCATATTTACAGCATCTATTTGATATCTTGCCAAGCACTCTGGTAAAAATGATCTCTTCAACATATTCTCTCTGTCATCGGGGAATCTGCTCAGTTGTATTTTACATTAATCATCTGACCAACCAGTTTTCATCATCTCATGTAACTCACAGCAGTTTGTACTTTTGTTTTTAGGCACTGAACAGCTTACATAATTTTCAGAAACCTTTACCAGCAGAAATAAATTTGGATATTCCACGTAAGAACTACAAATACATTAACTGGAAGAAGTGCTCTATGTATGGTTTGTCCTCCTTACACCACCAAGTGCTCTGCATGCTAAGTCATCCACAACACCTGTGCACTCTCATCCTTTGAGCAGCCACTGCTGGCAGTCCTTAGGTGAGCGCTGACAAACAGCTCCTTGAGACAGGTGACAGCACCTCAGCAGTCAGTCAGCCAGCAGCTCAGATTAGACCAGTGACCCCAAAACTTATAGGCAGAAATGCTCCAGCAAAAACAAACGCAGATAATTTAGGATACAGGGATTCAAGAAATAGCACCTTCCATCCAAGCCATGGTGTGCATTTTTACACAAATACATCATTACACACATACAAATACACATACAAATGCACATACAAATGCACATACAAAGGCACCATCAGCATTACACCACGTACCCGGTAGCATTAGCAAAAGTAGAAACAGGCTACTCGATTTATTCAGTTAGAGTAGGAATGCCTGCTCTGATTTTGTGGCATATGGAAATATTCTGTAGCACAGAAGAATCGCTGGTAATGGTTAACGAGGATCATATTCTGTGCTTTCACTTAGCACTTAACAGTAAATATTTATAATGTATTTCATAGACAAGAGAGATTAAACAAATAAGTTATACCAACCGGTGTCTCACTTGTAAACTTGCAAATAACACTCACCTGTGAACACTTGAACATTACCTTTATATATGACATTAACCTAAGAATTTAATCCATCAACTTCTGATTATAATTTTGTTTTTAAAATAGGGTATTTCTTTAACAGAAGCAATTATTTGTAAAACTGATTATCGGAGGTTATCACAAAACATGCTGATACTGCAGTTATATTCTGGTAACACGCCCAACACATTTAAAGGAAGCTTTAAAGATAACTCACGTCTCCAGTGCTGTAACATACTATTCAGACAAAGTAGATTTACAGCATATTTTGACTGCATTTTCACTTGACAGTTTAATATACTACACTTAGGTTATGCTATCCTGTGACAACCAGATTTCACTAGGTGATTTTTACAGACAGTGAAAGGAAATATAAGGAGATACTGTTTCATAAAACACAACATGTGAAGGAAAGAGTGTTTTATAGAGAGAATAGCCAAGCAGCAGCCATATAGAGAGAATTAGAGAACGAGACATTTAAATGGCCAACATAATCTGCAGGATAAGACAGGACAATCATACTCATCTCATCTCAGTACAGAATTGCCCTTCACATGGCAGAGTTAAATGTAACCTTCCTTCACAGGTGCAATACATGGCCTGCTGACAGAAGTAGGCTACACATAGAATATTTATATTTTATATGTCAAGCTGCACGTTTGAGCTACCACAGTAAATTATAAAGAATTTTAATTAACCTTCTGTAAAATTAGTACATTTGCTAATTAGTACATCTTCATTCAGCATTGTGCCTCTCCATCAATGTTTGCTGGCAAAATTAATCCATTTGAGAAACCCTCGCCTGTGATAAGGCTCACAGAAGATGTAACAGAATGCAAACAATTAACAACAAAACCATACAGTAGAGCAGAGCCTGGCAGCACAAGCCATGCCCTATGGAGATTGCTTCTTTTCAGTTTTCAAACAATTAGTCAGCTTAAGAATGACTTTACTGCAATCGATCTAAAGCATCTGGATCCCTGAGAAAGTCTCAGATAGAAAACTATTTTTCTGTTGATTTTCTGGGAGAAACAAGGCTTAGCATTAACTAAATTATGCTAATGCTCAAATGAGATAAATGCGTATATGAGTGACAGATATAATGTACATATAACACTCTCTAAAAGCATTCTTATTGTCATTTTTGCCACAAATGAACTCTAAGCTGTTATGCGTTATTGTGGTTTTTTGTTTTGGTGGTACTCTCCTGAAATTCATTCCAACTTCAAAACCAAATGACAGATCTATTTTTTTTGTCTTGTCATCCTTCCCATTGCCAGGGATGTTAAGAATTAAGTGAAAGACTGCTGGTATTTGGATGGGTACATATGCCTAAATCTAAGGAAGTATGCCCCAGGTAGTTCCTCTCCTACAGAGAGAGGAAGGAGAGAACTGAGGGAACTGAGCCTGCATAGACTGCAGCCAGAAATGTGTATGCAGCACATAGGAGGTGACTGTTCAATAGGCTGGAGAGAGTCACAGGTCAGGAAAGGTGCCAGACAAAGGTGACAAACGTTCTGGGCTGTCCTGCCCTGTAATCTTCAAACACTTGGGAAAAACCTGGGATACAGCTGTTTGAAATGCATTATTTGTGCAATGCAGCATAGAGTGGGGGGAAAAATGTGTGCTACAGTTACTCTCCAGGTAGAACAGCCAAAATATGTTTGCTGAAGCACAGATGATCTTAAGACATTACAGACAGTTCATCACACCTTAAACTATATCAGTAACACTGTGGGCTCTGTACTACTGTACATTAGATTAACAAAATTATGCATATTAAACATATCCCAGCCTCTCTTTTCCTTTCTTCCCCTCCCTTTCTCCTTTTCCTCCCTTTCATTTCTTTTTCCTTCTCTTTCCTTTCCATGCATTTGGGGTTTTTTTTCCCTTCCATTTCACCCTTTTCTTTCCCTTCCCTTTCCCTTCTTCCACTGACTCTCTCCTGGATCTTTTTAATTCTTGTCATTTCAGAGATTCCAATTTATATTCAGGCCTCCCTTCCCATCCTTACAGTTAGACATAGACACATAAAGATAACTATAATACAAACGTATATACTTTCTAGTGCCCCATGATAATTACAGTGGGTATTTCCTTGAGAAACAAACATCTGGAACAGATCTCCTGACCTTACTGTGGAGTTTCCATTAGCTGAAGGTTCTGGTGCAAACAAATGGACATACATCTTTTGGACAAGGAACAATGAGAACAGACTAAGTTAACTTCATCAAGTCCTTTCTCCTTATTACTCCACCCTTCCAAATTCAAGGCCAGAGACACATGTGGAAAAGTAGCAAAGTAATTATCTTTGAAGACAGCATGAAGGTTGCCTGATCTGACACCAAGAAAGCAAAGTCAGTGGAAGGGAGAGGCTCCTTTTACTTCCATATAGCATAGACTCACACAGAGGTAATGTACTTGCTAAAGCAAACACAATTTTTTCACTTACACAACTGTTACATTTACTTGCAAATTTAGAGAAGAAAATGTCAAAAGGTGATTACACATAGCAATGAACAGAAACACCCACATTTCTTTTACTACTGCTCATAAGAAGTACGTGTGTGGGAACACAGTTCATTTAATTCCTAGAAGTCACAGTAGGACTGTGGCTGTCCACAAATTATATCTGACTTACTGAAAAAAGTTCTGAAACTTTGGAACACATTACTATATATTTAAAGTTGTATAAACAAAGACCGCCTGTACCACAGATTGTAAGCCTAAAACACATGCAGCGCAACTATTACTTTCCATTTTCTTATCACCTGGCAGAAATTTGAACTACAAAACATTAAGTTCCCAATAGTTGTTGAAACCTATGCAATTGTCCTCAGGTTTCCTATCAGCAGAACTAAGCTTGCTCACATAGTTCCACCAGGAGTCAATGAATAGATCTTTATTCTATCTCTGGAGGAAAAGGCAAAGTCCATGTTGAATGTTCTTGTCCCAAATCTTAATTAAATATCACATGCAAGAACAAAGTAACATGGAAACCTTCCTAAAAATGCTTGAAAAGACAGCCACAACCTGAAAAATAGCCCAGGGCCCTGTCTAGGAAACATGCTGTTTGGAGCCAGCACTTACAGTTCTCTTGATTTTGGCCTCTAATTCATGAGCTTTTCCCTTTCTGCAAGTGAAAATTTTTGTCTGAGGGCAAAAGATGAAAAGCCATTTTGAAAACAACTCTGTCAGATTCCTATCCTAAATGTCAGTCTTGCATGGGTTCACTTTCCATTACATCAAAGGCTTCCCAGGCCCCCAGCTGGAATCACTAAGCATATGGGCTTTGAGACATTTCACATTATTTCACTACTACAGCCCTTGAAGATAGAATGAGTTTCCTTTAATTTTTTAGCTATTCTAATAATTTATTCGCCATGGCAGTACTGCCATGGCAGTACTGCTTACAGTGGTTTGAATGTCTGGAGTATTTCTCTTTTGGAAAGGTTTAGTAGCAAACCAAGCATTTTCATCTCCCTAGAAGCTCTCTCCATAGTTATTATTCCATCCATGGGTTGAAAGGTTAACCATTTAAAACAGAGGAGGTTTATGTCTTATAACAGCTGATAACGTTTCAAGAAAGGATGACAAAGGAGTTTGTGGGAACTATCAGGCTAGAGTGAGTTTATTGGTGGGTAATTTTACAGGTGCAACTGCTCCTTAGAAACCCAGAAGCACTGAAATATCTCCCAAGAGGACAAGACTATCATGTCTTATAGGTTTTTTTCCAAAGAACTACAGAAGAGCACTGAATGAAAAGCTGAGGGACAAAGCTGAGCATGGTTACAACATACATGCTCAGGCAAAGGGCAAGATATCTTGTGGATCTATGTCTTTAGTGCTTAAGTGCTGAGGGAGTAGTGAAAGAATAAAGTAACCCTTGTAACCTTCTCCATATATAATGAAATGCAATTCTATAATTGCATTGAAGAATACAATTACTTGGGACTTCGTCTGAAAAAAATGAGGCAAGAGGAGTCTCAGTAAGCTCAACAAAGGGCAATGCAGAGTCCTGCAGTTTGGGATTAATAACCCAGCAGAGGCTGGGGATCAGCCTTACAGAAAAAGACACAGAATCCTGCTAGAGAACAAATTGGACATGAGTCAGCAATGTGCCTTCACAGCAAAGGTGGGTAACAGTATCCTGGGGTGCATTAGGAAAAGTGATTACAGGCTGAGTGAAGTGACACTTCCCCTGTCAGCCCTGGTTATGGCCACACATGCAGTGCTGGGTCCTGTTCCGTGCTTCTCAGTACAAGGCAGACATGGACAAACTGGAACAAGTCCAGCAAAGGTCCATAAAGATGGTAAAGGACTGGGAGCACCTCTCATATGAGGAGGCTGGGAAAGCTGGGACTGGTCACCTTAGAGAAGGCTCATGGAAGGATCTCATCAATGTGTGTAAACAACCTAATGAAAGGAGGAAAGAAGATAGAGGCAAGCCCTTTTCAGTGGTATCTAGTGAAAGTGCAAGAGGCAACCAGCACAAATTAAATGCAAGAAATATTAAAATATATTAATATTTTGATATTTAAGAAAAATGTTTTTCACAGCAAGGGTAATTGAACATGGAACAGGTAGCCCAGACAGGCTGTAGAATCTCCATCCTTGGAGATATTCAAAACCTGACTGAACACAGTCCTGAGCACTCTGCCTTAGCTGGTTCTGCCTGAAACAGGAAGTTGGACTAGACAGTCTCCTGACATTGCTGTCAACACCTCAAATATTCTGTGATTCTGTGTAAAACCAGGTCAATCTTCATAAATACTATCTTCTACCTTAATCCACTATACTGTGAAAATCTGAAGTATGGAAGGTAAGGAGACCTGTGGGAACTTTACAGAAGCACCACCAAGAAGCTTTAAGTAAATACAATGCCTTCAGGTTATGTAAAACCTTTCCTTTGTGGCAAAACGTTAATTAGAAAAGCTCAATTATGGTCTTTATAAATATCCATGTAAAGACATTTGCAATGATTTCTTAATCTAAAATAAATAACCTCAAAATCCACCAACATAACCCTGCTTCTAGCATCTAAATAAGAATGAATTATCTATTTTTAAAATATAAAATACCTGCATTGCTAGAAGATGGATATCCACCCACCTCTATTCACTGAAAATCCAATCATTAAAAAGGTATGTGTGGGAAGTCATTCCAGTTGAATGCCCTACCACCAAGAAACCAAACCAAACTCAAGGCAATCATTTGCTCTCCAGTTCCTGATGTCCTCTATAGCAGAACCCTTTGTCTCCCTCAACACACAGATTATACTAAACATCAATGCACTAAATAGCACAGGAAATTAACAAGGAACTTGAGGTCAACCATCTAAAATGTAAATGCTTTAAAAGAGCCAAAATCTAAAGTTTAAATTTAGTCAGTAGAGGTGGCATGCATCCTGTAAGTTAGGTCATGCCTCTTAAATAGTGGTCAAACACACTTCACGGGACAGTTTCTGAGAGAAGTCCACCCCCTCTTCCTCTAAGTCCACTCTAACCATAAGAATGCATCCCTAAATGGAGAGCTTAAAAAGATTAACAATAAGTGGACAAAAACTTTGGTGTTCTGTGGCTTTGAAAAGTTCCCCGTTAAAGAAAAGTAAATTTAACTTACAGGAATGCACAGCAGCTAAGTGAAACAAAATTTGTTCTCTTAAAAAAACCAGGTCATTTTAAAATTTAAAATGAGTAATTGTGGATTTAGAAACCTAAAGTACAGGCATGTAAATATTTTGAACTTTTTTTTTTAAAACAGGCTTTTCATCCTTTCTAAATCAGAGCATCTTGGTGAATAATGCTATCCCACTGCTATTTTGGTACAGCAACAATGAATCATCTCTATTACTCAACACAACCATTCTTAAGAATGCTGAATTACCATGACTTGTACCAGCACTGGTGTTCTGGCATGAGTGTCTAGCAGAATTACACAGCAGTTGGACCATAAACATGATAATTTTTAGGGGCACAAATGGGACTCCTGCTGCTCAGTTCCACGTAACTATTTCTGGACACTTATCACCTTATGGATGGCAGTTTCCAAAACTCATCTTAATAAAAAGTAGCAGCTACCACACTGAAAAAGTCTCCTAAGTCTCTCCATCAATGTAGAAAATGTCAATGTGAAGGAAAAATGATAAGTTATCTGGGAACTTGCTACCAAATTTCAAGTAAAAATGAAAGTTTTTGTTTCAAAATTTTGAAAGTCTCTCCCAGTAATTCTAGTTCAGATGTCTTGTGCCCCTCCTCTCTTCTAAAGCTTAATGTCTCTAAACTAGTCTGTCCTAGCACATGCCAGACATCCTCACCAAGGCAACACTTACACCCCTGCTAATGACATGTCATGAGAAACAGGACCTAGATGAGAAACTGTCCAACAGTGAGAGACAGGAGACATACAAACTGTATTTTTTATTAAGGGGTTTATGCCTTATTTGCCTTCTCATGAAAATACAAAGAATAGTTCTTTTAATGCAAAAATGTACATTTTAACATATTTTACCAAGTCTCTGTCAGCACCTTGGATGCACCGAGAGGAACTGCTAATGCTTTTCCCCCCACTCCTCCGAGTTTGGCGGCTCAAGGTGAGTTCTGGCACTGCACAGCTGTGAAACCTTGGGTAAGACTGTGATGAAAGCGTTGTGCAAGAGTTGGGACAACCCTTGTTAAGCACCTTTTCCCTTCACTTGGGAGCTATACTAAAGCCTAGACTGAATTTAAGACCAAGTCATATTACTGGTATGCCTGTGTCTGGCCAGGTACCTCATCCATCTTGAACTCACAGATTTGACTCACTAGCTTGACCTAGGACCTGGCTCATCAGTAGAGATGCACCTGGAGATCTGAACTCTTGGCTTGACCTTCTTTGCTGTCATTGGACCAGCCCTGCTCTCTTTGTTCAGGTATTGTGGGACTGCTCCTTCATGGATGATACCACTGCCCCCTGCCTTCCTTGCTGTCAACTCCCAGCTCAGCTCAGTTGTGGAGAAGCTCACTTTTACTTCTCCTTAAGTGTCAAATTCAGTTATCAAAGGAAGAGGGAAATAAAAAGTAAATTACTTTTCAGACAGCACTTGATGAAAGGTGGGTGGTTCTTTCTACCAATGTTGCTATTAATTCAGCCCAAAAAGTTTTAGAAAAACATGGTATGTTCATACATGTAAGTATAAAGATCAGTACTCACGCAGAAGTTGTCTGCATATCATGCCAGCTTTTGCTAAAGTTCTGCTTCAGTTCATTCATCAGGCTTATGCCAAGTTTTTGTTTAATTTCAACCAG
Source organism: Aleadryas rufinucha (assembly GCA_013397815.1). Lineage (NCBI taxonomy): Eukaryota > Metazoa > Chordata > Aves > Passeriformes > Aleadryas > Aleadryas rufinucha. Next base: position 556,799 of record VZTH01016555.1, on the reverse strand, counting down.
GTGCTTCTCTTTGGCTGCTAGCACTTGCCGCAAAGTTGAAATTTCATCCTCTAGCTGAGGGAAACAAGGAGAAAGGAGAAAGATGTTAGCCTGTTCCCACAGAATGATAAACACATATGATGTTAAGAGGCTAAATGAATCTCACAAACCTGTGCTTTTCGTAGGTAACTAAAGAGACAGAGTCAAGTGCTTGTGGAGATCACAAAGGCATGCCCAGAACACAGCTGACACTACATTAAATTAATGCCTCAAACTGCGTCACCTATGTGCACCATCACACACATGCATTTGATAAGAGAGAGAATTATCCAGTAAGGAAGTGACTTCACCCAACTCTGCCTTAGGGCATTAGGAGTCTCAAAAACCAACTCTTCATTCAAGAGTAAAATGGAAATGGACAGGACAAGAGAAGACTGGAAAATTCAAGCAAATATCTGTCTTTGAATGCATAGGCTTTTAACTTCATATTTGCAGATTTTTAGTCTTCTGGTCCTGAAAAAAACAGATGCAAACTCTTAGGAGCAGGTTAAAAAAAAATAGAAAAATGGCATGATAATATATGACTTGAGAGTAACACCAAATGTTATATCCTTGTCATATGAGTTTTATTTATGTATTTTAAGCCCTACACATTTCAAAATTGTAACATAAAAAGTTATAGATGGACTATTAACATGAGTGATCAGCACCCAAAGCATAAAAGCACTCAGAAGACAGAGCAGATTAGTCTTTCCAGAGATCCTAGTATTTAAACAAACTCTGCAATTTCAAGCTGTAAAGGTGCCATCCAACCCAAACAGAGAATATAATACTCCCTGCAGTACACATTTCTTTGAAATATTTAAACAAAGACAGTGTTTTACCAAGGCAAGAATCAGAAGACAGGACTGTAAAGAAGAGGGACTGAAGAACTGTCCTGCCATTGGCTCAGAATCCTGCTCCGTGGGCAGCACTCCTGCAAGTGAGCAGGGGTTTGCATTCTACACCTGGAAGCCTCCCAAGCCAATCTATACAAGCAGCACGTACAGAAACTAACAAGGGCAAGTGACACCAGAGCAGCTGCCTTTCACTTCAGGTTTAGAAATTCCCTTACCAACTGTGTTCCTTCCTCCGTATGTTAGTAGGATAACATATGGCAACTTATCTGATTACCATATGTTAAGTTCCCTGGAACCACAGTTGCCCTGTGATTTAACTCCATAGGCTGCACGGAATGATGCAAGCACCAGCTGAAACAATGCTGACCTCTAAGGATATATTTAGGACATCAGTACCAGCATTATTTTTATTTTACACATTCATGCATTCTGATTCACTCTAAAACTGGCTGCAAGCTCATTGTTCTTGGAAAAGTCTCATCCTTGAATCCCCCAGCTATCAGTTTCTGTTCTCACTACCTGCTATCTAAATATTCAAGCAGCTCAGTAATTAAGCAGCAAGACTATGAAGACAAAGCAAAACCATGACCTGAGTGAAGCAGATATCAGTATTCACCAATGCCTGTGATGCCAACACTTCACCAGTAAAATAAACAACAATCCAAATTGCTTTACTCCTCCCCATGTCCTTTATGCTCCATTATATTCCTAACCTGCAAATGGAATACTGTCAAGAGGCAGCTGTCAAGAGTCTCTCTTCTGAGAAGATAACTGGTTAAATGCTTATAGAAAGAAATCACAAATGTCAGCATCCCTCAGGCAGCAGTTCAGAGCTCCTTTCAGTTGTTTCCCACCAACAGAAAACCCCTGAGTGCACAACTGCCTGTTCAACACTGCTAAAGAAGTTAACTTAAACTGATGCCAGGACACTTATGGACCAGCACTAGGCTGATCATTAGGTACTTGGATATGTAAACATTTCAGGGCTTCCATTAAAATTACTTTCCATCTGTTCCACTGAATAGACATCTAAAGCTGTGAAGGCCTAAGCAAGCATTAGCCATGTGCTCAATGGCATAAGTATGAGGTTTTGACTAAAGAAAAGTAATTTATTATTTATAACACAGCAATCAGTTTTGAATTGACAAAATCCTCCTCAACTTCCATCATTTTGAAATAATGACAGATACAAAGCCGCCCTCAAGTGCTCAAATATCAGTGACTGAAGACTCTGAAGTAGGTAGAAAGGATTAGGGACTTACAGTAGGATCTTGAAAAGCATTTAAGCATGTAACACACCTAACTCTCATGGAAGTCAGGCATCACCTACTCAGGCATTTTTTAAAAGTCCATTTTTACAAATGTAAACTCCATTATAAAGCTAGGGCTGAAGTCAACAGAAATACAAGCTTCTAGTTCTCATGCTTCCCTTCTTTCAAAGTGCAGCGGAGTCAGAAGAATATAGATACGTCATATAGGGACAAAGTTCCCTGCTCCGGTAAATTTGCAGGAAAAGGTATTAGCATCTTTTCTCAAACTGGGAATAAACAGTAATACACACTGCTGAACCTGTGTATCAGCTAGATCAAACCAGATAGCTGCTTCAGTGAAGGTGTGGGAGGGGGAAGACACCAAGGAGTAAATGACTGCTTTGATAAGTGTAATGGAAGGACAACTGACAGCAGTGAGCTAGTTAGCTCAAAATCTCAGCCCCCAGCACGACTCAAGAGTCATTGTAAAGTGCTCCTCACAGTGAGGGGGGAGGGAGGAGGCAGGGGGAGAGGGAATCTGTTCTGCTAACAATCTTCTGGCCTTATGTAAAGCTTTTGCACTACAATTTTCTGCTATTATTCTGAAAAGTCAGACTGACCTCTCTAAATTCAAATGACTGTTAGAAGTTTCTGTAAGAGTTACTCATTTCAGTTGCATTGTAGAAATCCTATGGCTTGATTAGAGTCAGAGCCCTGCTGGCTTAGCTAGGCTACAAATACAAGAACAGAATAAGCCCATGCTCTGAGAAGCTTCCAGTAAAAAGAGACTACCAGCAGGAGAATAGCAATAGAGGATACAAAAAAATCCTGCCAGAAAAACAGCAGTGCTTGTTCCTCTCCTAATGTCAGAGTGGGAAGGAGGAAGAAAACAAAGAATATATACATTAGATACACAACAGAGAGATGAAACATATTTTCTGCTTAAATAAATGCACAACAGGTGCTCACAAAGAGATCCCCATTATACCAACTACTGATCACAGAATTAAGGATGATTTTTACCTCTCACAACAATAAAAGAGGTGCTTGTTCCTACAGGCTCAAATAGGTAGTACTTAGCACATAAGGACATGGAAGAAAACAAAACTATCATCAGTGGAGCAGAAAGGGCTTATAAGTGAAGACTAACAGCTTTTCAAAAGGAAACATTACCCAATTCCCACATTATCAAATTTTTATTTTTGAAGGAGGCAAGGTCACACATTTTTTTCAGTCTTTTCTAAGATAAGCCTCATTTAAATTTAGACCTTGTTCACTCTAAATTCAAGTTTTCCAAACCTTTCTTAGGACAATTATCAGTTTCATTTTGTTTGTAAGCATCAGCTGCATGCCAGTAAACTGCTGTGAGGAATGCAGAAAATAATTCCTAGGTCAGTCAAGATCATAATATTTGATAGGCAATCTTTCACTTGCATGTTAGTACATGAATTAAAGCATTTCCAGCATGAGCTACTGAGAACTCTTTTCCTGTGGCAATCAGTAAGCAGAAAGGACACCCAGAAACATCTGAGATTAATTCTGTTGAGAGTGGCATATCATTTTCAGATGACTACAGGAAGTTCTGGCTTTTTTCCTTCCTTGTTTCTATCTGCCTGTGAAGTCCCCTTCACCAGAGAAGAGAATCACAGAACAGCTGAGGCTGGAAGGGAGCACTGTGAAGGACATCTGGTTCAAGCTCCACCCAGACCACGTTTCCCAGGACTGTACCCAGACAGCTTTTAAGTATCTTCAAGGATGGAGACTCCAAAACGTCTTGGGGTACACTGCTCAGTCACATACGCATTAAAAACACGCTTCCTGATGTTCAGGGGGAACCTCCTGTGTTTCAGTGTGTGCCCAGTACACAATGGTCCTGATGAAAAGCCAGTAATGAATATGCCAATCCTAACTTATCTGATAAACCGAACATGTAAACTTTCAGCTTCCTTCTGATTGTTTACAGATGTGACAGGATCAGCAAAGAAGTAAAAATTAACTAGTAACTCAGAAGTTACTAGTACTCTTAGAGTACTTTGTACTACAACCTCAGTATCAATTTAAGTATTCCAGTTAAGGCAAAACCAACTCTTTACCTTCATACATCTGTGATTTCTGTTACTTGACTCATTTTTAAAATAAGTAAACCCACAGTTTTCCCCACTCTCTCATTCTCCATTTCGGAATCTCACTTCTTTTTCTGCAGTACTCAGCAGCAGTAATTAAAACTGAATGCATCCTTCCATTGTAGACCAAATCTAGACAATCTCTTTAAACTTTGTAATAAAGAGATCACATGGTTCACACATTTTTCCTCCCATCTCCTTATTATTTTTAAGCTTCTCCACAGGGTCCTGAGTTCAAGACTCCTGAAAAAAGATAATACCTTCTCAAAACACATCAGTGCCAATGGAAACAAAAATGTGATAAAATTACTGGGCTTGTCATCAGTCTCTTCTGTAATCATCATCATTACCTTCTCCTCTGAGCACCACAAAAAGAATCTTTTCTATGAGGTGGAACAACCACTGTAAAAACAATATCACAGATCTAATGAGAACACCTTTCATTCTTTTTCAAGGAATGTTTATAAATAAAGACACATCTTGAGTAAGATGGAAAGGTGCATTTGACTTTCGCTAAACAATCATCAAGTAGAAGATATTTAACCTTCAAAAATTGATACAAGAAAATTAATTGCTTTACATTATTGTAGCCTAGAATAATTTTACCAAAAAGGAAGGGCATACCTTTATGATGTATACTTCATCCTACAATTAACAGCTTCCAGTTTAAGGAAGTAGAAAGAGTAACACTCACAGAAATTTAAATTCATTACCTTGGCTAGCTCAGTCTTTAACTCTTCTTTTTCTTCTTCAGAAATCATATTGGTGAAATCAACATCAGTGACCACATCTTCATCTGCTTCGTGCAATGACTGAGTTTCCAACAGGCCTTAAAAAGTTAAAAGGTCAAGCATTATTAATTATTTCAGTTATGGTATTGGCCTCCCCTAAAATCTAGGAATGATATAATATTCACCCACTAGAAAAAAAAAAAAAAACAAACCAAAGAAAAAACAACCTTTTCCTGCTACAATCATTTGCATTCTGTTCCTCTTTGCTTCTGAAAAGCTATTGGAATTATTAGAGGGTAATGTCTGCACAGAAGCAATTTAATATGTGTAACTACCACTCATTCCCAGAAATCAATCACCTTGGACCGTACTAATCCCTGATAAGGCATTTTCTTGCTTCTAACAATACAGAAAAAAAAAAAGAAAGCTTTTTCTTCTAAATAAGAAAGCTGGCTAATGTGGATTACTGATGTGAAGAGCAGCAATAGTACACTGAATAATAAAGGAAGTATATTACTGAGCCAAGTTTTCTCTAAAAGCACCTCTGATTGCAGCAATTTGAAACCTTACAGATGCACACAGTGCAGAAGCAAATGCCACACCTGTTGTTCGAATTTTCTGAATGTTAGTGAGAAGCATTCCTTGATTGCTCAATCTAAACCTGTGAAGGGGGGACAAATACACTGGACCTCGTTACTTTCTTCTTCTGCATGTCCAAGACCAGGGTCAGTACATGTAATAAGCAAGATAAGTCCATACATAAGTGTTTGCAAGACCTGGGCCTGCCTGGCATAATAGGTACTGATGAAACAAAGTATTTCCTATCTGCCAGTCATTCAGTGAGGAGAAGATTGCTGGGGCTCCGGCCGCTAAGAGCCTCTCTCATTCTTTATGGTCTGCAGAGAAAACAATACAAACCATGAGATAACAGAATTCTTGTTACTTTGGAACTCGTTTTAAAATTCTAGATCTTCTGTTGTGGAAGAAGAATCTCCTCCAGGTTACACCTGGGAGAGCACTTTCCCCTTTATTTCAGTTCCCTAGAGGGGTCATCAGCCATCTCCACTGACTCCTGACACCTGTATACTGCTTAATATGGAAAAGAACAATTTCTTTCCTTGCTCCACAGAGGCCTGTATACTCTATTATAGAGATTAAAATACAACTTAGTTTAGTTTGGGCATTAAAGAACAGAGGTTACAAGGAACAAGTCTGTTGAAATTGAGTACTTTACATTTTCATGTGGAAAACTAAATTTCCTCCAGCCTTCTGCCATTTCCTTCACCTAGAGTCCCCCAGTGTACCTGGATTTCCTTCAATTTAACAGAACAGAACTGATTCGATTCATACCATCAACTTCACTGCAGAACACAATGGAGTGAACTCAGCCTTGTTAATTACAATCTTCCCTGAGTGGGAAGATAAAAAGCAGCAACACAGGTGCTGAACCCCTGCCTGGTACCCTATGCAGAAATAGATCACCACCCTTAAGCACAAAACCTTTCAAAAACATGAAAGCATATAAAAGTAGTTGATATCTTAGCTATTACCCAAAAAGCAGCTTGCCAGGAAAACCTAGATTGCTGAAGTCAAAACAAAAGAAAAGCACATTTATTGAGTAGGAACACTCCCAAATCACCTTTATTAACACCCCTACATCTCTAAACCCAATTGTTATTTGGTATTTGTTTGAGGATTAATAGTATTGCTATGGGACTCAAGCTAAACTTAGGCCACACAGTCTTGAAAGCAGTCTCTTTTTTCATGGATGCAGGAACAGCAGTACAGGACCTCCACATACTCATCTAAAGCACAGGTTTTCCAAGTTTCATTCAAGTGGGCCACTAACAGGTAAAGCATGAGGCTAGAGCCCAGACACTACCACTTATTAACATCTGTTTTCTTCTCCTACTGTGCCTTATACATATTAAGTTAATTCCATTTCTCCTGAATTTAATTTCAGTTGCTGTGCCTGCCCAGAGATTCTATTATGCTAAAAAAAAAAAAAAAAAAAAAAAAAAAAAAAACACACACAAAGACCANAAAAAAAAAAAAAATCACACAAGAGGCATCAATGGAGCAGAAGCTGTCTTAGAACCTTTTCCTTGAATTTCCCCTCCCTCATTCTCCATGGTCAGCTAAGGAGTCCTCATTACCTACCCCATCTCTCCACTTCTTCCATTTGCAATGAGGCTCAATCCAGAGCTTAATCAATCAATCAACAGTCAGCTCTGGGATATGCTGTCACAGGACTCTGCCCAGAGACAGATGCAAGACCCAGCCCCCCTCCCCCATTATCTCTTCCAGACAGTGCCTCTTCTTGTGGTGTAGGCAGGTCCTATGGTCTCATACAACCTCCTGCTGCTACAGCAAATAACACTAATAATATACTCAGGTGTAACTCATTCATCCTCCACAAACAGGCAAACTAGTGATTCTCTGGACATACGATACTTCAAAACAACAAAAAGCCCCACCTCCATAAACTGTAGGAAATCATATAGTAGGTTTGAATCAGTGCAAAAAGCAGTTTGGCTTCTGCTTTAAAGAAAGTTTTAGTACTTACTGTCACATATAATTATATAAAATATGAATGAGACATTAAAAGTATAGGATTATCAGTAATTAGGAAGTGCAAGTCATACAGAAGGATCCAAGTTGAAACAAATGAGCAGAAAACTCTTCGTATTAGGAGATTTATATAGAAAGAAGTAGGAGGTGGATAGCTGGGGGAACACATTTATTGTGTCCTGAAAGATTCATACGACAAGATAATACAACAACCATAAAAGGAGTTCCAGTGTGCTGAAACACAGGCATTTTTGAGTTTTCTCCCAAAGTTCATGGTAGTTGTGGCTAATACTAGCGACCTTAATTCTACAGTCTGCTGTTAAATCTGATTAAATGCAAGAAAATGTTTCAGCATTGATCAATACCTGTGCATATGTTTGCCAGTAGAATTGTAGGGATGACAAATTAAATAACCCACTTAGAATCTAGAGGATCTGTAACTATTCTGCTAATTTAAAATAACCAAATAATACAATGATAAAATCCGTGACAGATTTTTAGACTTACTCAGGTATCGAAAGATCAACTACGCAAAGATGTTTTAATTAGTGCTTTTTTATATATTTGCTCTGTATTTATCTCAGATCTGTGTTCTAGAGTAGTATGTATCAGACTATTTCTTGTATGTTGACTGTTTAAAAAAACCCCAAAACTCCAAAACCCCCAGAAGACCCAACAAAATGAAAAGCTCACACTACAGGTGCTGATGTTTGTTGAATTAACCATAATGACAGCAAAATTAAAGAACATCAAATTTCTGTTTGTGTATATTTTCTAACATTCATTCAGGGAAATACATAGGTGATCCTTTGTTTTAACCAAACATTTAAGAATTGAAGTGCTTTTACTGCTCTGCTTTTTTGTTTTCCAACCAATTAAAAATACCATACCTACCTTGTTATCTAGCATTCACATCAAATAGTGAGAAAACAAATTACATAACCCTTCTAGTAAGCAAAATTACTTGTTACAGCTTTCTTTTGCCATGTCATTAGAGTTCCTTATTTAAATTTGGAAAACACTTGTTTACAAATTTAAATTGCAATTAAATCTTCAAAGGGATGAAATGGTAAGTAGAACAAAGGAACTGTCCAGACACTGCATTAGTGTCTTTGATCTTCTTTATAATGTAGTCTTAATGCCAGATATAGAGATTAGGGGGGGAGAAAGGGGACTAGAAGCATATACTAAATAACTAAATTGATCAGAAAAAGCTATCAGAAGTTGCAAGGATTTCCATACCATTTTTTCCCACTACAAAGTTATTATGGGAAGATCAAAATAGGAAAACATGATACCATTTAACCCACCTAGAAAACTGAAGGAAGATCTTCCCTTCTGTGTCTGGTTCTAACTGTGGACAAGTCTGAACTTGTCTTGAACTCGCTAGGCTTGAGCCTAACAATTACATACAGCCTGCCATTATCCTAAAGGACTCAGAATATAAGGTTGATTTTGAAGTTATGACTGAAAAACAAACTCAGAGGCTGGATTCACCTTGGTTCAGAGAGGGAAAAATTCAAGATGCACAGGTGATGTAGATCAAAAATGCAAACCTTACAGAAAAATGTAGGTTCTACTTTCTGCAACCGTGTGGGCTCAGTCTTCTTTTTGCTCTGAGTATGCTCCTTGGAAGAGAGACATGGATGGGCAAGTGTCTTCATTCCCTCTCTCTACTGAGCTTTCGGTTGTGAGGAGTGTCAAGGAAAGGGAGGGAGTACAGCTTTTGGGTGTTCAAGAGTTCTAGGATATAGTCTAAGATCTCGGAGTAGGTGTCCCTGGTCATCCTGGAGCAGCTTATTACTGACTTTATTAAGGCTTTCCCTTCCATCTCTTAACCACTGCAAACCCAAGCACTAAAAAAATCTAACCACAGCTATGAGATCGATTGGCAGGTTTCCAAACAAAGGGACGCTTTTATTTGAAGCTCCTGGATAAACAGCCAGTCATACTGTGCTGATTCTTTTCTCTGTTTTAGTAAAATAAAAATAAATTAATCAAACCTTGAGGATGTCTCTACCTTATTTTTCCCCCAGAAACCCTGACACAGGTGCCAATCTATTCCAGTGAAAAGAGATAATCTACACACAAAAAACTGGCAGAAAATAGACTCAACAGCTTGACCACTGCACCAGGAAGCCATACACATTGATAAGGAGTTTGATAATCATGCCAAAGATGGAAACACAATGGATAAAAGTGAGAAAAGCAATAACGGTAAAAAAAAAAATACATATCACTTACTTCAACCTAAGATTTCAACCTGGGAACTGATCTTCCAAGCAAAATAAATATCTGAAATATCCAGGAATGCAAGGATGATCTTACACATTTTACCCAACAGCAAGCTCTCTTTGCATAGAATAATAATCCTGCATGCCTGGGCAAGACAAAGGTAACATTTTCAAGCTGTAGCTCTGGAAAAACAAAGCAATTGCTGTGAAATGTAACAGTTAAAAGACAATAGAAGGTTCCTTCTATTATGTCAAACTGAAAGTAATGACAGCACTGTACCACTTTCTGTGCTTTCTATTGATCATGCTGCACAACTTTCTGTGAGGTCAATGGTAAGAAAAAAATGCCTCAACTGGAAGAGTTATCATCTCTTTCTCCTTCTTTAGGAAGAACAAGGAAAAAAAAAAGAAAAAGATGAAGTCACAATGGAATAATAGGGAATGAGAAAGCGGATGACACTGCATCACAAAAGGGACTTGTTCTCTACAAATAAGGTACTCTAGAAACTGTAACACAGCATAAAACAAATGAAGGAATAATGTATATATAATCAACTAGAGAAAAAGCAATGTAGGGGAAGATAAGAGCTATGACATGGAAATGCTGGCAGTCAGAGGTGGAAGTTGTCAGTCACATTTCTTAAACCCACCCTTTCATACTAAAAATACACAAAAGTACATTTTTCTCATCTCTGAATAGAGAGGTACCTGGGGTCCCATCCTCAGCTGGTAGAAGTGACGGCAATCCCATCAATTGTATAATTATGATCACGCATCTGCTTCACTGAATCAAAATCACTGAAACTTAATGGAAGGATTTAATAACCTTTCTCTCCTAAGAATGAATCAGTTTATTGTACTTTTCTAAAGCCAGGTGCAAAAGAATATAATTAAATGGAAATCTAACTGCAGTATAATTAAACTCACAAGCCTCCTCAATTAACTTCCAACAATGTATCTGTACTGCAAGAAGTAATAAAATTATATTTTTTAATTAAAAAAAATCTTCACATAGTCATATTTTGTGTCCTTTAGATCACAAAACACATAACTAACAAGATCTTTAAAAGTGTAATTTAAAAATGAGCAAAATCGTGCTGCAGCCAGCAGGTTGCTTGCTTTCCCCACACTCCCATTCAGCTATTTCAACATGTAAGGCAGATATGTCACTTTTGGTCCTGTAAATGTACCAGGGAAAATACACAGGAAACAATTACAACTGGGTACATGCTAGATTATTTATTCTCTTCAGGCTCAAATTCATTACTCCCATTGCTTTAATACAGAATAAATGTCTCTACATTGTTACATATACTAAAGTACACATTTAGGATTGCTGGGAGAAAAGGGACAAATTATCTTTCCCCTCTATGATCAATCTCTCATACTGGGAGAGTGAAGATCACAGTTTTAAAGGACTAGGACTGCCTTTTTGCATACTGTTGGGCACAAAATATCCATGATCTGTGACTAAGCTTTGTAGGCAGCATAATTATAAATTAGCAACAATAAATCACAGAACAGTTTGAGTTGGAAGGGTTAGTGGTTCCAACCACCCTGCCATAGGCAGGGACACCTTCCATTAGACCAAGTTGCTCAAAGCCCCATCCAACCTGGCCTTGAGCACTTCCAAGGATGGGGCATCCCCAACTTCTCTGGGCAACCTGTTCCTTTGTCTCCCCACCCTCACTGTAAATAATTTCTTCCTAGTATTTAATCTGTACCGACTCTCTGTCAGTTTAAAGCCATTTCCCCTTGTCTTGCCACTACATGCCCTTGTAACAAGCCCCTCTCCAGTTGTCTTATAGACACCTTCAGGTATTGGAAGGTGCTGTAAGGTCTCCTCAAAGCCTTTTCTTCTCCAAGCTGAACAACACTAACTCTCTCAACCTGTTTTCATAGGAGAGGATCCAGATCTCTCATTATCTCTATGGCCCTCCATGTCTTTATTAAGTTGGAGGCCCCAGAGCTGACATCACTCCCTAAGTTGGGAGAAAGGTACAGTTCCTTTTCCCAGAGTTTTCCTTAATTTTTTATGTTAGATTATGTAAAAGCTCATGGCCACCAAGACTAGGCAGTGAATCAACACATTTCTCAGAGCGGGTATGTCTTGTGTGTTGTGTCCTCCTCCCTCCCAGCCCCCCATTTTTTAAGCACCACCTGCTTCACCACTTAATCCCTTCATAATTAAGACTAGCTATTTTGCACCAGTGCACTTTTGCCTTCCTAAAGGGAGGGGGGTGGTGGGGAAGTGTGTGTCATATGACAGTGGAAACTTCCGCTAGTCTTCCCTAAATAAACTTGACCTACTCTTGGATGCATCTACCTGCAATACAATTGTATCCCTATTTAAAACCAATAAAAATAAAGCTCATTTATATGAATATTATTTGAAAACAATGCATTTTAACAGAGACAATGGCCATGTATTCTGTTGCACTCGCCCTATACTGAAGATGAAAAAAAAATTTTTTAAAGGAAATATATATATACTGCAAATATATTTTGAAGAATAGAAATTTCATTTATTATATATACTTCAAATATATTGACAAACAACTCGTGTGAGTGCCACTTCACTTCCTGAGAATGCCTTACAGCCTTACAGCCAGGAAGTATTGCTGCTGTGGGTTGCTCTGATAAACCTGGAATTTGGAATTAGTGTGACAGCAATTCTCTGCACACAGGCCATACAAAATACTTCTCAGTCAGAACAGCATCATATATCTGGGCCCGTGCAGCTCCAAGTTTCCTTTGTTTTTCCCACAAGCCTTTTTGCCAGCATCCTGAGCTGTGAAATGAAGCACTTACTATTCTGCTCCTAGTGTTAAGCTCCATGTTAAGGCCTTCAGAGTTTTGGGCATCATTAACTTCATGGCTTTGCCCATTCAGTGTTGTGCAAAATGCCATTACAAAGAAATGTGCTTGTTTAGTGGGGCTCTGAGTGGAGGCACCTGGGGTTTAGGGCCCTGGCTATCTGTATTTCCCACAGAAACAGGCGGCACACCCCACGCAGTCATCCTAGTGACACAAAGACCATGTTTCAGGAAGAGAGGCTATTTATTGGACCAGGAGACAGAGGCTGGCACTTCCAGCCACACCACACAGTCTCAATCTTTGAGGTCCCTAATTCACCCTCAAATACCAGCACAAAATGGTAGCTGCCACAGGCAGAGTGTGGGCTTTTTACTCCTTGAAGATCAGCTGGGAAGGTAAGCCCTGAACGAGAGGATGAGCTGCTGTGACAGCTGCTGTGGGCACAGGCAATGGCAGGCCAATAGGTAAGAGAAGGAAGAGGTTTAGCTAAGCACATGGCAGGAGTTGCTATGCCCCTGAGGTTGCATTAGACCACACTCAAGTGGCAAAAATATCATTCAAACCTCCACCCTAGAATCTTTACAGATCACCCAGTGTGAAATAATGCCTATTTTAACCTCAATACCTTAAAAAGGTCTAGAAAATGAGCACGTGACAGTCCTTGTCTTCTCTTCACTCTTCTACCTTAAGTAAGAATATTTTTTTGAGGAAGTTGCTGCAAGATGGACATAACACAATGCACTTTTCTGAAATAAACCAGAATTACAATGCTTGCATCTCTGCTAATAACTTCCATTCACATCTTCATCCCTACTCAACTTAATTGTTAAAATCTTTCTCTCTTCTTACCCTCCCCATCCTTGACTCACATGTGTAATACATAACTGTGACTAAAATACTGCTGCTCCCTTTTCAGGACATGTCCATGCTCCATATTTCTGTGCAGAACTGGACACAGCTGAGAAGCCTTCTAATTCTGGATCGAGGTCTAAATCTGGCTCCCATCTTCGAGCCTCTCCCAAATGGGTGCAAACTATTATCATTACATGCTCTTCTTTATTCCTTGTGCTCACTGCAGGCTTCATCTATATTGATGATTATCTATGCTCCTCTGTTTTTTGAAGCAATTTAAAACCAAGAGAACACAATTTTCCTCCACCTGTAGTATTTGACTTCCAGTTTCCTTATAATATCTGTTATTTAGCTCTGCAAAGACCTTATTTAAGTCTTCAAGTCTGCATTGTGATTCAGTTTATATGAATGTATGAATGACGTTATTCAGCAGCTTTTTTTTTTTTTAAATTAGTCGGGCTATTCAAGCAATTGTTCCTTATTCACCGTCATCTCTTCTTTGCTATCAAAGCTGCTGAACCACCTATCCCACTACATGACTGAAGGATTTTCTCTTGCTAGAGCACATGGCTTAACTGGTTCTTCATATGCACATAATAGTGCACAGCACTGGTTAGGTAATTACATGGCAAACATCATTCTCTCTGGTTATGACTTTGATTCCTTCCTCCCACAATAATAAGTTAAGAGCTGCCATTTACCTAAAATACTTTGAGCACAAGATAATCTTCTGTTCCTGGCATAATTGCCCCTCTAACTCTGTAATGTACATACATTTTACTTGTCTCTAAGAAAAATCTGGATGTGTTTAAATACAACTATCTCTGATCACTTTTTAATGAAAATTTAGCATGCACCAGAGAAAGAATATGAAGTATCTAAGGCCTTCAGAAGATCTTCTAACCAGACACCTTTGCTCCATATCATCCTCTAAAAATCTGTCTTTGTGTGACCTGAAATCTACTCTGTGCATTTAAGAACATTTTAATTCAAGTGAGAAACACAGAAAGAGGAATTAGATAAGCAGCTAAAATGCTTGAGCCAACATCAGCTTGACAACTTCCTACTAAATCCACTTAAAGCACAATTAAAACAGTTATTCCAAGGAAACTATGCAGAAGTATTTTAAAACTTTTGGAGTGTTATGAGCAACCTTTTTGTAACCCCAAACCTGCATCACCTTAGTCCCACCCAAGTGGCAAGGCAATTTCCTGGTGAGGAAACTGGTGAAAAGACAATTGAAGAAACAGGTGAACACAGAGAAACCTAACTCTTTACTGAAGAAGCAAACATAAAAAGTATTACCTCCCTTCAGCTACCATTTATAAATGTTTACAGAATGTAAATCATACAGCCTTTTAAATTCATACCATATGTAGTTTTAAATTATGCCTTCCATGCTTTACTAACAATTTATATGTTAGTAACTTTAATTACTAGGCGATTATTAAATACAATTTGAAAGCGTGGCACAGGTATTAAAGAGAGACAATTTATGGATTTGGAGGGCTAAAGAGGAAAGGTGTTTCACAAGTTAATGCAAAACCCAGAGAGAAATCAAACTGTATAAATGCAAAGAAAAACCAGAAAGAATGGTTTGAAATAGAGGAATAAATAGATTGGAGAGGATCTGGTCCTAACAACTTCATTGATCAGCAAACAAAAGTAGCCCTTTCAGCAAGAAAGGACATGAAAATAAACTGCACTGCCTGCTACATAAATACTTTGTGCAAACACTTTTCACTGGGAAAATCAACACTGTATCTATAGGCACTTCACACTTGTATGAAAATAAAAAATGTTTCCCGAGTGTAACTTTAGGTCTCTCTCTGCCTAAAGCACCACTAGAGCTTTAGTTCCTGTGTACTTTCATTCTGTTCTTGGTGGACAGCAATGATAATTGCAGGCTGGAGTATATCAGTGGTGATAGCAGGACAACTTTACAGAAACCAAACCCTAGAAGACCAACAAAAAAACCCAGAAGTAAGCATTCTTCCTGACAGCCCTCCTTGCTTCAGAAGGAACTGACTGCTCAAGACATAGCATTGCCTTCCATTTCTGGAAATGACACAAGGCATTAGACCTCCTTCTGTTCTTTACACCCCCAACCTGCTTCTCTGAGCTCCCTGGATTCTCCTTCAGTGACTAGAAATGCAAAGGTGTAAAATAATTATCCAAGAACTGGATCCCTGACTACACAGCTCCTAAGGACTGAAAGCCCATTATTGGACAGCAGACTAAATGGGAGAAGCTATTTTATCTGGCCGTCGCATATGCACACATAACCATGACTTTTCCTTTTCTCTGTAAACCTGTCTTTATAAATTTTACTGCAGTATTATTATTTGGCTGCTGTAAAAGCCTGGGTTTTTCGCTAGAAGCATGAGATATCTTTCAACAACCAGCTTACATAAGAAAACATGACAGATAATGTGAAGAGAATAGTAGGAATTCCTAGTACTTTATGCAACTATTGGCAGTGGAGTCTTTCTTGTCTGCTTGGGGATCCAACAGTGGATCCTTCACTTTATCATGCCATTAACCACATGCCATTAATATAAACACAATATAATTTTGCTGGAATAAGTAACAAAGAATCAAAAGTTCAAGAAATCTTACACAGGAATCATTAATTAACAAGAGCAGCCTTTTAGAAGCCCTTTTTATTATCCAGAGATTTTAAATCCTACAAGCACAGGAAAGCTAAAATGTACCCAAGCGGGAGAGGGAAAATTGAAGACACCGTAAGGCCTTTATCATCATGGTAGGATGGCACTTCAGGAAGTACCACTTCATACTTGTTGTATTCTTGCACTTGTTTTACACTTTCTGATAAGAACATTTGTGACAAGATTCTCACTGCTGCTGTTCTACTTCTTTGTATGAAGTGAAAGAGGGAATGAGAGACAGCAAAAGAGAAAGAAAAGGGATATTCACTGCTAAAGTAAAATACAAGCACCTGCTAAATATGTCTTTTACAGTTACTCACCTGCAACACTTAACCACATCATGGATGTAGAAATGTAATGATGATAGCCTAGTAAGATAAGATTTTAATCCACGGACCTCAAAGATGGCTAAGTAATATTACTTCTGTCCTAAAGAATCAAACAAATCCACTAAAATGCCCAGGGTTTTGAAGAAGGTCAGTGTGACATCTGATACTAAAATCCGTATTTGTCAGTCCTCTCTCACCGTTTCTCACACAAGATGGGTTTAGAGCACACAGCAACTAAAAGGCCCAGTTCAGACAGCAGTGATATGACTACAGCATACTACATATATAAAACTTGGCATTGCAACTGTGCATTTCTATGAGATACAAATAAAATCAGATAAAACTAGCCTTCCCAGATCTCATATTTATCTATTACCTCAAGCGGTATTTTCTAATTAGAAAGAAAGAATTAATTTTACCCTGAAAACACTTTCTGAATCAAGGGTTGAATACATTCTTTCTAAATCCAAATTCCAGGATTGCACTAAAACAAACTACTAATTGATATATAAATTTCTAAATATGGCAACATTCCTTCAAACCCTCTGCAATCTTCTGCCAAGGTTGTGCCACATCCTTCAAGCAGCACATGGCCTAAGCAAAGCACCTCAAAAGTTCCACACATTTCTCTACTGTACTAGTCAGCGAGGCACGTCAGCACAGCATCAGCAAACTCATCTTTCCACTAGTGCACTTCAGAACAGAGAGCAGACTCAGATTATACTTGTGCTGCCTTGTAGGGCTCATACCACCACCCCTGTGAAAATAAGAAGATACAGGAGAAAAAAATAGAGCAAGAATTTAAATTTTAGGGTTAGATGTCTTTGTTTTAGCATGTTCTGCATTTTATATCCTCATGGCTGTAAAACTGTCAAAGGTAAAAAGCCTTGTAAGACTGGTGCAAGATTTTAGAGGAGGTCTCTCTTTTATATCTCATTTCCAAATCCCACAGTATGCTATTTTCAGTTCTCAGGTGTAGCATGAAGCCAGTCAAATTTTCTCAGCCTCAGCAAACTGAATTTCAACCTGTGACAAGAGTCATGAAGCCGAAAACAGTACAAGTTCAAAAGTGTAAAAGAGAAGCACTGCATTCGATTTCAGATATTTACTTGCTTAAAATCTGATACACCAAATAACTCATTCCATGCATGCATTTTCTCTCCTTGTAGTATAAAAGGCATGAAAGAGCTATTATTTCGAGCTTTGTGCACTCTTGTTAAATATTTAAGAATCCTATTACAAATTACAACCCTGCCTCTTTCACTTGACTTCCTCTTCAAGTGGTCTTATTAATACAGCACCTGAAACTTCCATCGTTCAGTGGAATAAGCAGGTTATCACTGGTTGGTTCATTTACTCCAATGTCCTCCTGACCCTTTGCAAAGTCCTCTCTCCTACTTTCCATAGTGGGGCAATGGTGAGCTCCAGAAGGCAGTACAGAGACAGCACAAACCCCTGGATAATGAGAGTGAATCCTGATGCCTCAAAAAGCATATGTCGACAGGCACTTCTCATAAAACAATGACACTAAATCAGCTCCAAACCAGTAGTTTTACTCTGTCCTTAGGGAAAAGGCGAGCATAGAACAAAATAGTCAGTGCTCCTTGGTAAAGCACCGGCCTCAAACACGAGGATAGGGAAGATGCTGCCCTCTCCAGCAAAACACTGCTTTGGTGTGATGGCCACAGCACTGCTGCTGCAGTGAAGTAGTAGTAGTGTGTTCTCTATCCCCACTTTCCCACTGCAAGACTGACTCTATCCAGATTCTTATCTGGATTAGTAACCACATGAGTAGCTATCAAGGACAGAGAATGCTGACCAAGCTGCCAATGCCATTTAGGCAAGTCTTGTACACCATATCACAAGTAACACAAGTTGTCCTCGCCACTGCCTTCTACCATGGATACCTCAGACCACCTGACTCTGAGACAGCAGGTGCCACTGTAGCAGGGAAAGGGCACTGAGCTAATGCTGTGACTTCCGACGATATTCCTCTGATCACAAGCTCCAGTCAAATGGCACATGCCAAGGTGCTGCCTCTCTGCTCTGTAACATCACAGGGCAGATGCAGCTGGCTTAAGGATCCCAGAAGGAGCGTGCCAGCTGCACACAGCAGAGGGAAGAAGCGAGGTGCTGCAAGCCTACGAGACACAGGCCTCAAGAGGAAGGAGTCATCCAACATCTGACCTAACCACAGCTCTCACCACAATACCTAACAGGGGTGAGCGTAGCCACCACAAGCTATTACGGCTACAATGAACAACTGGCTGACGATGTAGAACATCTGTCAGGAACAGCTCTAACAAGAATTGCCAGGACAGGGAAATGCTGCAAAAACCCTTTCTGAGGCCAGGAGTGCAAGCAGCTGGTTGAGCTACCTGTGTAGGGAAAAAGGGAGCAGGAAGCTGCACATCAAAGTATTTTATCAGAGTAAAAATCAAAGAGAGGATGTGATGGGGAAAGAAGGTACAATTAGATCTGGATGCACGAAGAAATGGAGAATTATTGCAAAAGGAGAGAAATGTGTTATGAGCAAAGCTCCAGTGTTAAAAAGTCACATGGGATTCTCAGATGAGAGACTAAGACATCCATCTGTCATTATTACAGGACATTCACACTTTTAAGCTGGAAAGCAGGACTACACGGGATAGTCAGTTAATCTGGACCCAGAGGAGAATGAGTATGAGAGGCAAATACACAGTTCTGATCTTCCTCTCTTTCAAAGAGAAACACTGTTCTTCAGATTTCCAAACTTTTCACTTGAGAAATGACTGGCAGCCATAGAAAGGAAAACAAATATACTCTTATGAAACTTTTAGCACCTAGTACAGGTATAGCTGGTGTGTTCCTGGATCAGCTCTTCCACTAAGAGCAAAAAGTAATCAAAGAGAAAAGCACCCACAGACTTAAAGATAAAATTTATGTAAAGTAAAATTTATTATTTTTATTACACATATGAATTTGTTTACATTGAACATATGGTTATTTCTTTAGAACATAATTTTAACATTAATTACTGTTACCCTCTGTCTGGTTGACTGTCTCATCTAGTTCATTCACATGAATGCTGCCAGACATATTCAATATGTTTAAGTATAATGGTAATGCCTTTTTAGTCCACAAACTCTCTCTACTACTTTAAAGCAAATATCAGAGCATTTAGTTTTCACAGTCTTTGGGGCATGGACAGATATTATATTGTGCCTTGAACCACCCAGAAACTCATGGTGTTTAGCTGCGACCTCTACCCAGTACCTTGATATATTTACACGTAATACTTTTCTTTTGCCCACAGCTGCATTAAGATTTATAAAGTTGACTCATGCTGCTATGTAAAAATGCTGACAAAAATTATTTTCCTGCTCTGAAGAAATCTGTGTTTTATACCTGCATATATTTCTTGAACATGAAATTGCTCTACTGAGGCATAGCCTGCCTTAAGGACAATATAAAATGGCACAAACAACACAATTATGTAGAAAAGTCTTTTTGAAGAAAATCTTTTAAAGTGTTGAACATGAGAAATTCAACAGCACTTTTAAATGCATAGCTTTTACTCTGTCTTTTCAGTTGTAATACAATACCCCAGCAGAGCACACTGGAGCATACCACTCAGGATTCATTTCTCTGTGGGCATCTGAAAGTTTTTTAGAAGCAGTTAATGAACCCATTCAAATGCATATACATTTCTCCTGCTGCTTAAGGACATATTGGAAGTAGAGCAGTCTTTCAAGCAAATTGCTACTGTTTTGTTAGCAAACTGCTGTAACTGTATTCTGCAAAATGTGTAAGTGGGATTGAAAATTTCAGGTTTCTGGCCAGTGCTTAGTTGTACTTCATTGAATTTGACAGCATTAGACACATACAGGTTGAATTCTTTTTGCCAGCAAGGCTCCATAACCGCAGTAGCATGCAATAAATTAAGTCTAGAAGGAAAGGGAGGGTAAAAACAAAGGTTTGCTGGCATGCAAATATCTACCACAAAAATTTTGGATTGTACTGCTAGTTTATCAAAACAATACTTTTTGTTTTATTTTTAGTAATGGGACGATGTTCTGAGAGACTGTAGAAATAAAACACACAGGTGAAAAACTGAAGAAAAAAGCAACTCAAGAACTGAGTACAGGTAAAATTTTGCGCTCTCTCACTAGCCAATAGATACTCATCCAGAAGAATTTATTCAAGACCTGGGGAAGTAACAGAGTTCCTGACCCAAATATACATTAGCAAAACACATTTATTGACCTAAATTTTTAACACATACTGAGAATGTATTTACTAGTCAGAGAAGGTACAAGATTCACATGTACATATACCGCTATCCACCTAATCAGAATCTGATACTGTTTTCCATCAGTTCTACAAAGCAAGAAATTATCCAAATGCTGTATCATGTGACGTTCCTGTTAAAAGAACAGGAGCTCCCATCATAGCAGCTATACGGATGTATTCAGAAAACTAGTTTAAATAACAGTCTGATGCTGTAGTCTTAATACTGGCTTCAAAAAACCCCCCAGAACTGAGCCACAGATCTATTTATTTTGCCAGGCAGCTTCAGCCATGCATCCATTGGGACAGCACATACACAACACTTGCCAGAAAGGCTCTCATTCACAAGCATAATGAACTCAAATTTCCCACTGTATTCCTTTACATACAAACGTATTTGCAGCCAGCATTGCCTCTTTTAAGTGTATTTGTTTAAGGCAGATTTTAACTATCCTGGAAGCCTGTTTTTTCAGTTAGTTTCAATGAGCATATGTCTTCTGCTTATTTCATCTCCCTGTTTTATAGATGACATAAAATGTTTTCTAAACATTCAGATTTTGCAAAAATATTTGTACCACCTACTTAGTCCTGTGTGACGAAACCATGAGGTTCTTTAGAAAACAAAAGCAAGATTATAAAGGTGAGGAAGACCTGTCTGTGCTAAGTCTCTTAGGCTGACCCAAACATCATTTATAACTTGCATGAAAAGTTTCCTCTGTTCTTTGGAGGCAAATTAACTTTATCCACAGACAGATATGAGCAGCTAAGTAAGCCATAACTGTTGCAATAGAAAATGCTCACTTTAAATGAATGAATGCCGCGTTTGCAAAGCTGCTGAAATATTTTAGCGGATCCAATTTTAAGCAACTCTCGGTGGATCCAGAGCTCTGCTGGAAGCCGAGTCCCAGGGTCCCTGCTGCTGGAGGCGGCTCCCGCACTCCGGCAGCTGCCAGGACGGGGGTGGCGATGCCGGCTCCGGCTCGCACCGTCCCGCTCGTCCCCGGAGGCAGCGGCTGGAGCCCGACCGGGGTCGGGGACGGCCAGCGGGGCAGGACACACAAAAAATACCTCAAACAACCAACAAAACCCAATGGGACTAACTTAACACAGAGTTGTCAGCCAGCTACCTGACCGCGAAACGTCTAAAGCCAGCAGGAAGAGAAAGAGGCTGCCAGCATCCCAGCCATAAAGAAAGCCAACGGGATCNGGCTGCCAGCACCCCAGCCATAAAGAAAGCCAACGGGATCCCGGCTCGGAATGACGGACAGGGCATAGGGCGAGGATANCTCGCGGCCAAACCCGGGTGGTGCCGCCCAGCGGGGCCGCCCCGCTCAGCCCGGGCCGGCCCAAGGCCGAGCCCTGTGCCCGCTCCCCTCTGCCGCTGCACAGGGCCCGTCCCGGGCCGGCCCCTCAGCGCCAAGGCTTCCTCAGCTGCACAGCTGTTCTTCGCCATCTGCCCCGCATAACACCTCAGGTTGTCACGGCTGTCCCCCGCGGAGGGGAGGCACACGGGGCTTCCCCCCAAGGGAAGCCAGAAGCCGCAAGGTACCGGCGGCTCAGGCTCCCCACGTGAGCAGAAGCGTACCTGATGTATCAGCGGCACAGTGAAGTGCTCAGGTGCCTGAAATGAAGGAGTTCATGGCTTATCCGAGTACCTGTGGATGTCAAGTTCTACTACCTCCTATGGCAGAAGCATGGGATTACATCCAGGGGAATGACAGAGCCTATGCTGTCATGTGTATTTAGCAGCTTAAGTAAAAATTACATTTTTCCCAGCTTATAGGTCTGTATCCTACTATTACTGTGTGGAGTGACCATACACATTTCACACTGCAGCACAGATTTACTCTAGGTTTGCTCATGCCAGCATAACTTCCACACTTTGTTACCTGTCCACATTAACTTCACTCGTGGATGGGTCCAGAATACTTGCTTTAGCAAGGCTGCCTTCTCCATGGCTCATTATTCATGTATTTATCAGTCAGACACTGTATCTAATTTGAGTATGTGATACCACTGAATGATACCAGGACACATTGAGGATGCATAGCATCTCAATGCCTGTACTACTGAAAATAACAAAGCAAGACAATGAAGGCAGATGAAAGAAGTATTGGGCATTTGTTTGTAAATTATACAAATGGGTAATACTTTGATTGAAGTAAAATATTCAAAAGAAAATGATTATATGGTTTGGTCAAAGAAAAAATATTTATATCTAGAAAATAAGAGTTTCTTTTTTCCTTAACATTCTGTAGCAAAGCATCAGAATTACTTATTTCTCAACTTTGTTTTTATAAAAAAATAGAAAAGTAAGGCCAAAGCAGCTTTTATTTGTATATATCTAATGAGGTTTTGCTTTAACACACACACGCTTGTGGGTTTGAATTTGAATTACTATAAGGCGTGAATTATCATTATTTTTTCCTAGGCAAACCTCTCTTCATTGTGATTTGACATCTCCTTGAGCTGGAATTAGCCACTGACAAAAGCAGAACAGAGGCTGTCAGAAGAATAAATTCCTGCACTCATGTAATTTCAAATGCAGAGACATTCTACTGTGACAAGCTTTGAGCTCAGAAATGCTATCAACTTTTACATGAAAAAACCACAAAGCCAAGTCCAGCCACAAGTGCATGAAACAGCGGAGAAATTTCTCTCAACATGTGAAACTATCAGTATAATTAGAAAATGTACTTTTCTGCAAATATAGGCAGGGCTTTTTAAAGCAGCCTAAGCAATTCCTATGAAGCATGATGAAAACTCAGTACTCAACCTACTTACAGGGGTATAACAATATTAACAACACTGTTTATGTACAAGCCTAATTAAAAATCTTACAGCAGTGTGTGCTGTTCAAATTACTGAACAACAGGAAATTTTACCAGATGTTTACATGCTGAGTTTGATTTATCCTTTACATTTAGATACATTACTTCTTTTTCCCCACCAGGAATGCCCTCTACTGTAAAGAAAATCCAACCAGTGTTTTATGTAACAAGTACTGGCAAACAACTGGCAAACAGTTGTACATTTAAGAGAGCCATAAATAGGAAAACAAACCTGTAAGCCTTGAGTTCCACAGTAACATATCCATCTCGTGGCATGTTTGACAGGAAAAAGAAACCAGTCACTTACAATATCCTCCTGCAATATGCAGCTAGGAAATCAGCATTTTAAAGGTGGATTTTATTAGAAAATGAATATCCCATTGAAATGATGCAAGTTAATTGTAAAATAGCTGATTAATTTTCTACCTACAGTACAGCAGGATGCATTTTCATATTGTCCCACATATATCACTGATTTAGTGAGATCCCTCATCAAATTTGCCTTGCAAGAGATTTTGTTTCACTTCTGTGTCTGAAGAGACTGACATAATTCAGACTTTGTTTTCTGTCTTGGAAGGGCTCAATCAAGTTGTAGGAGCTTAGCTGTTGCTTGAGAAAGGTCATTGTCTCTCCCATCATGCTGAAATTAAAAACAGTTGGGTTTTGTTTGGTTTTTAAGAGGTCAGACAGAATAAAACAAAAGCCAGATTATTTTATTTTTGAAACACTTACGTATTATCACACACTTCAGATTACGCCATTTTCACAATAAAACAGCAATAGGCTTCAAATAACTGTATTATGTTTATGTTATTGAACTGACTGGTTTTTGTCCTCTAACACAAAAGTGGCAACATCCAGTCTCGTGCCAGAGTTCAGTGGATGTCTCTCTGCCTGGAGGGAGTAACTACATGCGTTTTGTATATGGGGATTAAGGCAGAATTCTGCGTGATAATGGGTATCCCAAACTCTTACTGATTTTCCATGGAAAATAATGGGGAAAAACGGTACTGAATAATTCAGGGAAGTGCAAACCATCTAAAAACTGTGAAATACCAGTGGAATCTGTTGGTCCTTAAGGCCGAATGATTGTTTAGCAGGATGAACTATGGCATGTGCATACATGCACTTTGGAGGAAAAATGGCAGGCTGCAGTGAGCACAACATTCCAGCTGTGATACAAAGTTAAATCTCCAGCAGCTGGTTAAATCTTTGTGTAATATGCCATGGATGGAAAAGCCAAGGATATGCTCTGTGTCTTCTTGTACAAGGTTTGAAAACCACACTGTCATGTGTTCCGACATTACAATTTAATTCCTTCCATTCAGATGTCACTGAGTTCTTTGCCAAATGCTCTATGCTAAATGTCCAATTCTCAGAATATTGTGGGTTCTGATATTTGAAAGAAATATTGAAAATTAAAATAGAATATGCTCAATCTTCTTCCAGAGTTTTTTTTAACCTTTAATAAGTTCTTCTGATTTTCATCTCTTACTCTTTATATACTTAATGTCTAGGGCAATGTTGCAATTTAGAACATGAAGTGTGAAATGTCAGTGTTTCTACAGCGTCCAACAGTGAGAAGATGCTACTTGCATTGTATATTTTACAGACAGGGATTGCATTTTAGCCTGCAGTTTCATATGGTGGGGTTCTGGCTCCATGGGTCAAGAGGTACTAGAACAATACTAGAAAGATACTAGAAACAGTATAAAAAATAACAATGAGCTAAATTATACAAATACATTATTAGAGAACAATATTACACACACTCAACCTTACCTCTTAACAATAAGTAATACTTTTAACTCCATTTTCCACTGGTGCTAGAGTGAATGTGTGACTCTGCCTAAAGCATCCCATAAGCTCATGAAGGTGAACTCTGATGGGGACTCTACCACATTCCTCAGTAGATTGTTCCAGTGATAAATTACTCTCATTGTAAAAAATGTCTTTCTTAAGTCAAGATGAAAACTCTCCTGAAATATCTTCTAAAATCTCCTTCACCTTCTTTGGTAAACCTTGGTAAAAAAATAATGTGTTGCAGAGGACAGGGCTGTGTCTGCAGACATAATGAAAATTACATTAATTTTATCACACATATGTATCTACCACAGGACAATATTTACCTTTACACGTGTATCTGATCCATAAGATCATATTCAGGGATGACAGTTCTGCAAAACAGAATTTTGATATTGGTTTAGGAGACGTTCTTAAATTTTCTTACAGGCTGTAAGGATGCATATGCTAGGAACCTGCAGAGTTATATGGAATACAATCTAAGCATGTACTTATTTTATCTTCGTGTATGTCATAGTAACTGGATGTCATGCCAGGCCTGCAGCAGAAGGCAATTCTAACCAAAAAAAAAAAAAAGTCCAAAGAGGTTGCTTTTTAGTGATTTAATCTGAATCTGAAATCTAAAATTTACATTTTTATCAGCAGATTTTCATTATTGTCCTAATGGTTCTGAAACTAATTTCCAAGTTATCTTAATGGTCTAATGATAAAGTCGTTTCTTTTTTTCTTTTCCTACCATGGAATGTTTTTTTTCTCCAGCTGTAGTTAATAGAATGTAAGAATGAAGATACAAATCTTGTGTGGTACTTTTGAGTGTGCTTTACTTTGCATGAAACATGCTCTGTGATAGAATCATGAGCAGAAAATTATTTTTTTATTATTGATATGAATTAAAAATATCTGCCTGATTCTTCTACATCTCTGTTTTCCTTCAAACATCCTGACTTCTCATAACTGGGAGCAGTGGAGCTGAACTTTGTATCAGCTATCCAGCATTGATCACTATGCTCCTAGTCTCAGAGAATCTGAATCAAGATCCTTTTCTGATGCCAATATCTCTATTAAAATAATAAACTTCTGATTACCCACTGCCGTAGTCTTTGATAAATATGTAACAGGACTGCCAGTGACACTATTACTTTGGTTTTTTACAATTCACAGAGGTCGTTTAGAATATTTTTGAGAAGTGAAAGAAATGTTTTTTTCCTGCATTACTCGACAGATTTCTGACCGTCCTATCAATTGAGTATCTCTTCCCCTCTCTCTCAAACGTTTTTTCCAGTTTGCCTGGGATGAAAAGGGATAATGTGAAGTGAACAATGGAGGATGAGCAAATGGGAAGGCACATCAAACAGTTCACTACAATCCAATAAAATAGAGAGAGAGAGAGAGAGACTGAAAATGAAGGTTGGATTAGACTAGAATTTATACATGAAGTGGCTGCAAACTGCTGACACACATCCTGGCGTTTGGGGATACCACAGTGTGAGCATGTGTTGTTGTTAAGCTTTTAGGACTTTCTGAAAGATATAGATACTTCCATAAAAAATTCAGCATTCATTCATATAACTTGTGAGATAAAATACTCTTTTTGTCGAAATAAAGGTTCATCTGTCATGTTAAAGTACAAAAGAAACCCAGCATTTCTAGGTGTGGGTTCATGCCACCTTGACCCAGAGCTTTAGAGTGATTCAGATGAACTGCTACCATGAGAGCTCAGAGTTGATTCCCTCATGCTATCTTTCAACACCAGATGGCACACGACTAAACTTAGCTGCCTGATGAAGGAAGCCAATTAAATGTCTAAGCATACATACATAGAACCACTGTAGATGTCCCAAAAGACCTGAGATACTCACATGAGCTGGCCTTGTATCACACAAGGTCTGTGGGAGCTCTGTGAAATGTCATACTGGGACAGGCAGGATACCCTAGGACTTCTAAAATACTAGTAGATATTTAACGTTAAGCACTTGAAATATTCGGTACAGGAGGCACTCAGTTACCTACAGACAAACATCCAACACCACTTGGGAGTTCCTGGGGAGTCTGAGATGCCTCGATAGAGCAGAGAGGTGCAGCACAGAGCAGTAGCAGCTCCAGACCAGGTGAGGCTCCTTGTGATATCTGAAGTGACAAGGTAGCCCCTGCTCTTCACAAAACTGAATCCTGCTTTGTGCAGGTAGGTGTGGGCTAAATGTCTGTAGATGGAGTCCCTGTTAAGATGTACTTAATGTCACGTTGTGTTTGCAGAGCTGTTGCATGTTCAGCAAGTCTGCCTGACAATGTGCATCCACTACTGCCACCATCACCTCATTCCTTTTAAAGAACATTCTTGTCACTTTGTGTAAGCTCTAAATATCCTGGTTTGTAAGTCAGGTTGCCACTAGGCTTTTGTTCAGATCAGCCATTAATGTTTAACAGCTTCAGTGGTGGTGTATGGAGTGTAAAACAGTGGTTTTATACTCCCAAAGCTTTCCACTTCTCCAAGAGCATAGCCAATATATTTCCTTCAGAAGCAGGGCATGGGCATTGCTACTACACACGCCAGAAACTAAACGCTGGGCAATAAGTTTAACTCATGCAGATGAAAACTCGTGCAAAGACATTAACCTGTGGAAAAGGAAACACACATTGCCCCAGCCTGCACCCTGTACTAGACTCACAGGCAGCTGTAAGTGCCCCCATGGCTGTGGCAGAGGGAGGTCCTTCCCCCAGTCAACCTCTGTGAAACTTAAAGTGCAATTTCTGATTCAGAGGCCTGTCAGCTGGTTCTTCTGGTTCATATGGTCTGTTTTTGGAATCCTTTCAGAGCTCCTCCGTATTGTACCCATGCACATGTCCTTTGGTGAAACTTTGTTCAGGTTTTCCATTTTTGCAGACAGCACTGCCTGTGTCCTACAGCACAACACACAGCCCAGGGGCTGCCCTGGTGCAAGCATCAAGTATTTATACCCAGTGATGAGATTCCTCCTGAGCCTTCAAGCTGAACAGTCCCAGCCTTCTCAGCCTTTCCTCAAATAACAGTCTTGCAGTCATCTTCATCATCCATTGCTGGACTTGCTCCAGTATGTCCATGTTGGCCCAGAGCTGACCCAGCACTCCCACATGACCTCACCTGTGCTGAGCAGAGGGAAGGATCAGCCCCCTTGGCCTGCTGGCACCTCTCTGACTCTTGCAGGCCAATGCACCCCAAGTAACTGGCCTCCAGCTGGGCTTGGGCTGCTGATCACAGCTCTTTGAACTTTGTCATTCAGTCGGTATTCAATCCACCTCTTTGTCCATTGTTCTAGTGATGTGCCAATCCTGCTGTACAATAAACTGTGCAATAAACTTTCAGGTTTGGCAAATACTGCAAAATGATGCTATAGTAAGAAAGTTGACTTGGTGAATCTATATTATGACAACTAAATTTTTAATGGGTCAAACTCAATCTTTGATACAGGTAAAATAATCATGATAGATGCAATGTGATTTAGTTTTAACTAATGAGAACTAATGTGGTTTCTTCTGTCTTCTTAGAATGTTTCCTTTATATGCAAGAGGTAAGAAGCCATTCTAAAAGCAAGGATAGAATTTATGTTTCACATGTAGCTCAGAAATAGATTTCTTTATTGGTTTAGAAACCATTTGCCTCTGTATGCGTGCATTGGGAATCTGGTACAAAAGCTATTGCTGAAAAGCATTTAATTCAACTTCTTAAAGGAGATTCTTCTTTGAAGTGCTATTGATACTGATGAAAGGCCTAGCACATGGAATTATTGCTGCATTTATGGATGCAATGCCCCTTTCTGGGCCTTAAATCCAGACTGAAGTGGAAGCGCATCCTGCCATGTGACTGGGAGTAACTGAACCAACCTGGCAACATTCCTGACTATTATCTATACCACCAAGAGAAAAATGTAACTCTTTAACAAACATCTTTCAACAGCAGAAAGAAACAGATAAGTACTCCATAGTAATGTCCTTACATAGGTATTCATTTAGCACCATGATGCAAAGATATGAATCACACTTCACTGAAAGGTTAGTTTTTAAAAAATTTTCCATTTTATGCAAAACTCTTGAAATGGATCCTTCTAAAGATCCCTAAGATTTCTTTAAAAGGAGTTCACAGTAGAAAGGATGCCTCTTCAGAATCAATCATAGAATCAGCAAACATCAGAATAAAGTTTCATTATCTTTTCTTTGAAAAAAAAAGTGAATAAGGAAGAACTGCCAGCAATCCATCACAATGAGAAGAGTGTATTCAGAGAACTGGATGCCCAGTTAGAGTGACTTCAACCTCCCTAAGAACACAACTGATTCCCAAAAATAGAATGTATCTAAAATTAAGCCCTGTGCCTTCAAAATCCCAACTACCATAAGCCAAATCACTTGATATCGCATGTTATCTACTCTTGTGCCATCACTATTTAAAAAAATATTTCCTCCTCTGTGTCAGGTACATCCATTCGCAGTTTCAGAATCTCTCTCCTCTTTTTAGAAAGTGGCTGCTCTACAGCTGTTTGTTGTTCTGCACTTTGCTTTAGCTTGGTAAGACATGCATAGAAGACAGCAGAACAACATCAACATGAGGATTCAAATTTTGGTTAACTCCCACCTTACCTGTAAGCCGTACCACTAATTTGGGATGCCAGTATTCTGGGATAAGAGGTAGCTTGCTTATTGAAAATCTGCCACACATTCTGATTTCATTTTTTGCTTAGTAATGAGTGGTGGGAAACGGAGCAAATATTGAATAGTTCCTCATTTTTTACTTAATCTATAAATACAATTAAATCACAGATGGCATATTCTTTTTTGACATGTCTCTGTACTTTGCAGGGGTTTTTTTAAAGCACTTGTTAACCCATGGTTTTATCCATGTAATAAAGTGGTATCCCTGCATGCTCTTTTAGTTTGGCAAATTCTAAATTCAGGGAGAGTCAAGATGACATGAAGATCAAGCTGAAGGATGTGTGATCTATAGAACAGATTCCTCTCAAAGGTGTGAAATGAAACACCCTGTAACTCAGACTATGCCTACAAAAGCTTCCCGAGGCTTACATGAAAAGCAGTTTTCAGTGCAGCCCACCAGTGCTCCAGCTCCAAGGGACACGAGCCAGCCCTGCACTGAGCCCCAGCCAAAAAGCTGAGCTGGAGGCAAAGTACATCAGCTTGGATTCAGGGCTGTGCCAGCGTGGGGATCCGTGGCTCCTGTTCGGGAGCCGGCTGGCGTTCGGGTTGAGCTGGGACACCGCTGCCAGCAGAGCAGCGCTGCCATTCCCCAGATCATCTTCCCTGCTGACAACAAAGCCTGCAGCAACCCTTCCTCTTCCCTGCCAAGTGCGGGGTTTGGGAGGATGACAGCAGAGTGCTGCTATCAATCACTCTCTTACAAGCACTGGCTGAGGCCTGTACAAGGGAATTATACCAAAGAATTGTGGAAGGCTTCGTGAAACTCAGTGCATCTCCCTTGTCTCTCCTCCCCACTGTTCCCTCTTAAATGTCTTTTTTTCTTCTATCTTACTTTAACACAGCTCTCTTATGTATTCTGGTCCTGATTAATCATTAAGGAGTAACATTTTATTAACTACCATACATTTCTTTGCATTTGTACTTGGGATTCTAGGATCTAACACTGGGACAAACTGTGAGAGGGTTTTGCATACTGCTGGAATCACTGTCCCATTTCTCTCTAAGTACATTATTTCCTGAAGGTGTACAAGCTACTACAATCAAAACCATCCAGTACTTGAAAAAAAAGAAGAAGAAGAAGAATTTGGAAGACTTTTTCTGCATGTAACTTCCTAAAATTTGTTCAAGATCTCACAAAAGCCCCTTCAAATTTCCCTGCCCAGTTTTTGGAAGTCCAAGACATATATGAAAAGCATAATGATACAAGCTATGGATGCAGGAAGATGCTGGGCATCCTGATTTTCCAAGGAGCCTGCTGCAGTCTGCAAATGCTCTCCCCTTCCCATTATGAGAATCCCAGGCTCAGTTAACACTGATTTCAAATGAACAGTAGCGAATGAAGTCTTCACCTGTTACTAAAATATTGAGCTTATGTGTCTGAAGAGTAGATTAAAATAAATTAATTTAAAGTAGCATTAATAATTTCCTTTTCTGATAAGCTGAATTCCATCTTCTGTATCCATAGCAAAATGGAGAAATATTTTCTGCATCAGATTATTTCTCCTCAGATAAACACGAGGATTCAATCCAAATAGATGCTTTGTGTTATTCAGTGATATCAGGACAAATACATTTGACTGTAACACAAGGATTTTCTGTTCACTGTTATTCAGGTTGGTTTGCTGCCTGGCACAAATTACCTGCTTTTCCTTCTCAAAGGTCAGCTCATCTGCCTGTCTCTTCTTTCTCTTCAGTTGTGTGACCTCATCCACTGGAGTTTGCTTCTCATTAAAATAAATTTTTAGGTAATGAAAAAGGTTATTTTAACAGGAGCAAGTTTGGGGTTTTGGTTGGTTTGTGGGTTCATTGGTTGGTTTTTTTGTTTGATTTGGTTTGATTTGCGATTTTTTTTTTTAGAAGGTTTTTTTTAATCCTTATTTGATAAGCACACACTGGCAAATTAAAACCATTTATGTAACAAGCAAACAGGATAATTATAGATCATTTTACCCCACAGGTAGGTCTATTATTTCTTTAATCAAGTTATGCATATATTAAGTGTTATCTGTACCAAAGCTGGTAATAATTGAAATGATGCATGATTACTGCATAATTTAAAATCTTTTCAGATTTCAGAATTGGGTTTGGCCTAGCAAAGGCCTTTGTTGGTGTTATTATTTTAGAACCAAATTAATTGTGCTCTTTTAAATTCTGTATTTAATTTCTACTCATTTTATCTGCCTACAGTTGTCTCTTTTGCAGACTGCCTTCACCACTGGCTGGTCCCATTCAAGCCTGTTCAATGGCCAGCAAGGAAAAGTTAAGTAAGCACCATAAAAATGCAGGTTACTACTTCTGCTCCCATTTTATAGAACTATCATTTTAAGACATCATCAAGAAGAATAATAGAAAAGTTCATACTAGCTTTTATCCTAAAGTGAACACGATTTCTGTGTTGATTGCATGTAAATAGACTCAGCTTCAGTACTTTAGACTGCAAAATACTAACACTGATTGCCATTATACATTCAAGCCAAAACAATGACTAATCCAAGTTAGATTTGCTGGAAACAAAAACATTTAATCCAGTACTTTTCTTGAGAAAACTTCAGAATTTTTTTCAAATAACCTTGGTAAATTATGTTCAAAACTTTCTTTAGGCTCTTTTCTAATACACAATTAGATCATTGTTCCCTTTTTTATTACTGAGATTGCTATGAAGGAGCAGTCCACCGTTTGACCACTTGATGGTGCCAAATGTTTTACACAATCAAAGCTAAAAATGCTTTAAAACCAAGTCATCTTTTGAAAAATAGTTTTAGATTAAGCTTGAATTGTATTTAATTTTCATGGGAAACATACATTTGTCATTTGATATCAGGGATATTTCAAGATTAGGCATTATCATTCACTTACTGTAACTTCAGCACTGAAAATTGTTTCAAATGTGTGTATCTTGTGTATATCTTATATATGTTTGTGCATCTTAGATATCAGCACAATCTTCCAGTGATTCCTCTGGCCTCCCCCTCATTGATGCTGAGCTGCTTGGTGTTTACACCCTCTAAGTGAGGACAACCAGGCATGTACAGATTGCCAGCATGCTCCTTTTTCCCATACACGTCCCTGACAGTCTACTCCACAGGCATGTCCTTTCCCAAATCAGCATCATGTCCTTGCCATTTGCAACACTCTCATTTATATTTGAGTCCAGGATAAAATTAGCTGAGCTGAGCAGGTTGACTCAGCACTGAAATGTGACTGACTCATAGCCCTTGGCTTAGCATCACCATGAGCAGAATTTGGCCAGAGCAAGCACAATATTGTTGAGGGGGCTCTTGGCTTCGCTTAGCACAGAGAATTTAGGTAGGGTTGATTTGACAGTGGGCTATGCTAGGGCTTAGCAGCAATTCAGCATCAGAAGAGGAACAATAATTAGAAAGGATGTGGGTGGAGATCTGCGCTTGTTCCTTAGGACTTGGCTGTAGTGAAAGACAGTGGGGTGAGAGAAGGCACTTGTATGTACTTGTTAAGGAGGCTGAAGGCAAAATTTACAGGCAAGTTGACATTTTGGTGTAGTGTGGCTGACTTTGGAGAAGTTCTAGGAAGGAGACTGCCCAGGTGCTGCTACTCCTAACCTTTTCCACATAGCATTTTTTAGGGCACAGAGGAAAGATCTCCACTGGCTTGCTCTGCTCCAGGATGGACATGAACAATGTGCTGTACATTTACAAACTCCTCTTGAATACTCATCTCCCTAAGGGCTCTTATGAAGTTGCAGTGAGCATTCTGTGCAAGTCTCTTTTACAGCCCACAGGGAGTCTGTGGGCTATATACTTAACAAGCCTGTGGGTACCTTCTGAGAGTATAGAAGAGAGAGAAAATTTTGCATCAAGGTAGATTTGCGAAGGGAAACTGAAAATTACGGTAAATGCAGAATGAAAAAACGTAAGGAGGGAAACTGCAGAAGACACCTGTCTCAAGGACACCTTGAAGATGTTAGGAAGCTGTTTACCTGCAAGAGAGTTATACCAATGTGTAAGCCGAGGTTTTGAGTGGGCACCATTCCATGCACGTGGGCAATTAACCACCAGTCCTGTCCTGTGAAAGATGCCTTGTGACTTGCTGCAGTTGGGGAAAGGGATTTAGCTACACTTTCTGACATCTGTGCTATGGTAGAAGCGTCTCAGCCATGTCTCTGCAATCATCTTCACTCCTGCTTAATTTCTGATCTCCTGGTTAGCTTCTGATCAGAGTGGGATGTTGGTGTCAGAAACTATGTTCCAAAATGCCAATAACTTACACAATTTTTAGAGTATTTGCAAAATGTATATTTGCATAATAATCTCATTACTATTATGCATGACATCTATCTGCTACTTTTGTATTTTTAAACTGATTCACTAAAGTCTAATTAAATCATATTAAACAGCACCTGTCCTCAGCCAGTGCTCTAACCCAAGAACTTGAATATGTAAGCCTGTTAGAGCACAATTAGAATCAAATTGTGAAATCACACAGCTGCCTCCCCAGCTCTAACACTCTCACAAAGCACTTTTCAAGGCAGGTTTTTCCTGGAAAACAGTTTATGCTTCCAGCTGCTCAGTTCCAGTTTTTTATCTATTGTGCTGAAAAGAGCACATAGTAATTAAAAGTTCAATTTACACTATTCTATTGAAAGAAAGTTTCTATCTGTTCTGTGGCAAGACCTCAACTGTTACTGCTCTTCTATCCAATTCTCACTTTTAGCACACACCTGTTTAGCTGGGATGGGCTCCTGGTTTCAGCCTAGCACTTCTGACACGCCCTGACATGTAAACTTGCATTCCCAGCTAATAAACAGAGCTGTCCTAATCTTAGGTCACCTATGGTGGGAAGGATTTATTAGCACACATTGCCTCACCACAGTTGCACATACAGTTCAATACAGCATTGTTGCCAGCGCTGCTGCTTAAATGTGTGTGAGAGTTAATGTGTGTGAGCCTACTGCAATCAGATGAACGTGATTAAAAAATTGCTAGTACTTAACAGGATTCAAATTACACACATAGCTGTATATAATGTACATAGCAACATATACTTTAATGTAATAACTAATACTGCAACTTGTAATAATGCATATGTGTATATATACATAAGCTAGAGGGAAAAATCATCTGCATTTAAGAAGTACACTATTTGATTATTTTACTGTTTTACATAACCATCAAAGCAAAACAAATCACTCAGTCTAAAAGTTTGTCTATACATATATGTCCACAATGTCAATAAGCAGGCTGAATTTTTTCTGCTCAGTTAACTTACTAGTGTGGGTGGAGAAAATGACAAGCAACGATTTTTCCTTCTGGAAAAAAATCTGCCTTTTAGTCCTCAAGGTGCATAAGAAGTCGGTGGATGGGTGAAAGTGGAACATTTTGAGTCATTTAACAAGTAGGGTTTGAGAAGTAGTTGAATAGAGAATACCAGAACTGTGAAGAAGGCCTGGGAAGGACCCAAGCCCTTTCCCAGCTGGGCATATATCAGCAGTTTACTTATTGGTATTTAGAAGGAAGATTCTTTTCTCTTGCCAGAATATTTAGCTTCTGCCTGGTGCATAGTGTCTTGCAACTCTTTTGGAAGCAATAATCAAGAGCGCTCTTCACTGCTGGAGATGGTAGACTAAAATAGAAAGAGTAACTGCTATAATTAGAGCTATTCCTCAGATTATTGTATTGAGGAGACAGGACATATCTATATATAGACTTATAAAGTGAAACAAAAATCTATATTTGAGGAAACATGGAGTAACAAATGATAAAAAAAAAAGTGTCAGAACTAATTTTATTTCCAGAAGGAAGAAAAAAGTTAATCAGGAAGAAATTGAAACAATTTCCTTGATTCCAGAGTCTCT
Organism: Aleadryas rufinucha; assembly: GCA_013397815.1. NCBI lineage: Eukaryota > Metazoa > Chordata > Aves > Passeriformes > Aleadryas > Aleadryas rufinucha. Next base: position 520,932 of record VZTH01016555.1, on the reverse strand, counting down.
TCACCCTGTCTAGCAACCTACCCAGATCTCACTTCAGTACAGACTAACTAGGATTCAGGAATGAGACCTTGGTGGTTGAGCGGGACTTTGAAAGAACTTTCAATTCCTTACTCACTAGCAGTCAAAAAAGCCAATCATGCACGAAAAATGATAAAGCCATTATAAAATTCCATATTTTCCCAGATATTCAGGACTTTGTGTGTGTCTTGTCTATGTTCTGTATTGTACCCCCTATCTCAAAAAACAAAAGTAGAACTGGAAAAGGACCAGAGAACAACAATAAGAACAGTCAAAGTATTGGAAGAATTTCTGCTGTGTGAGCAGCTCACAGGCTAAGGCTCTTTAGCTTGGAAAAGACATGTTGGGTAAAGGAGAACAGGGAGAATTTTACATAATGTTATATAGAGCAGGGACACACAAGTCTCACAACATGGAGGCAGTGGGCAGGGGCTGACACTTCACTGTCTCTTTCTATACAGTGCATATTGGATTCTAGTGGGAATTCCAAATTCAAAAAAATGCTGTGCTAATTTTGCACCTCCCTTGCTGTGGGATAATGTGATTAATGAAAACTTGCATTTGTTCAGAAGTTATTGGGAAATTTAATTTAAAAATACCTGTAAGGCCAACAAAACACCAAAATACCTTTTCTTCCCCAGCAGATCCTGCAAAGTCTCCAAGTTCTGACACTACTCAAGTTGTGTGCTACCAAACTCTGATCCAGCACAGCTGCTGTCACAAGTTCCCAAGGACTAGGTATTGAGTCAGGAACACTGCTGTGAGCTACTAGGAGAACACTACAGTGTCTATTGGATCAGAAATCTGCCTCAGAGTGGCTGTTCCCACACTGTTCTCTCTGTGCTGTCCGAATGTCCACAATCTGGTGTGAAATATTTGACACTTCCAATTGAAAGGTAGAAAGGGACTGAAAATCTCTTAGAAAAATGACATGTGAGTGACCAAGAATTGGAAGCAAATATGTTGCCCTCTGGTAGCAAAACAGAGGATATTTATGATCAGTGGAGAGATCAGTTTACTAAAATGTAAGTGGTCTGTCAAATTGTGGGTGTGGGAGGGAGAGATAATGAAAAAATGCATTTGTGAGACTGAAAAAAATATTTATCATCTACAATCTCAGTCTGGCTATTAACACACCCTCTTTTATTTCTGCTGAATACTTTTTTTCTGCTGAAAACCACACTCCTTTTGCTTTAGTGCCAAATGGAAGTTATCAGCTTGAGATCATAATGCCTAGAAAATATTTAGTGTTTTATGGTGAAAGTTTCATTCACCGCATTAACTGAATGTTTCCATGCAAGTAGTCAGCCATCTGCCTTATTGTCTCTCAGGTCAATCTAGTAATAATCTTAAAAAATGAAATAAAAGTCCATATTAAAAAGGCATTCAGATAGAAATTTGCACGCTTGGTGTCTGATAGCATTCCACAAAGTCAGCATCAAACTGCTGTCACCTTCTTGCTGAAAGCAGTATGTCCAGACACGCTAAAACTTTGGATTATGAGTATGTAACATTGGTCTCAGCCTCTGTAATACCTACAGTAATGTTTCAACTAAATTAGTTCTAACTAGTTAGATTGATAAAGCATGACACACAAATATTGCTGTTTGTGAGTAGTATCATTTACCTAAAAATATAATTTTAGACATAACACCTGAACATATCAGTCTAAAAAATACTGTCTACCAAGACAATTTTTAGAATAAATAATGGATTGCTACATAATTTTCTTTCTCACCTTTTAAAAATGCTGTGCCATTTCCAGCTGGCCTTGACTCTTATGCGTGTTTATTCCTAGTTGGTGCTACACAGCTCCCATCTAAAAACCTTTCCTGGCTCCTACAAGTCCCTCTGGAAAATCCTGATTATTCAGTGTGAATTGGAACTGGACTTGTTTACATTCCAAACTACGACTTTGTTTGTATCAAGGCACATCAATGGATGGATGTCTGAGGCTTCTCAAGGCACAGTATTGAGATGATGCTGTGGATCTCTGACTTAGACACATGTTCAGAGGCCAAGAGGAAGCAGGCAAAACCTTCTGTTTGTGATGGACTAGGGCAAATCTGCAGAGACCCAGAGCCTCTCTGCTGAGGCAGTGACTTACTGAGGACTTTGTGAGACATGAATTGTTGCCTCTGGTAAAAGTTTCTGATGCATCAGCAGGATCATGTGGTGGGTGAACACATCTTTCTTGTGCAGTTTCATACAAAAAAGAGAGGTAATGCTAAAGGGAGGTTCAAATACCTTTGAACTCATGCACAATAAAATGGAGAGTATGCATCAGGCTAAACTCTATTTTGAAAATGTAGTTATAGCCCATTATTTTGCAAAAATCTTTCGAAGATGGGTGCTTTTACCACCTACTTTTCAAGAAGTTCCTTGTCCTTTAATATAGGATTTTGGGCAGCATTCTTCAAACACATAAGGCTGATGCTAGGCTCCAAAGTAAATGGCATCTTTTCAAAAATACCTCTCATCCATCAAATCCACAGAGGTTGGTCATATAGTGACCCTACCCCATTTCAATGCCTTTCTGAACAGCACTCTAGTGATTATGTGTAGTCCAATTTAGTTTTCTGTTCCTGAGAAAATAGCACAATATTCTTATTCAGTGAAATCACTGCATTTTTTCCTTTTCATTACATGAAACATGCCTCATAAAAATGCCTTAATTTGATTTATAATAATGAATATGCTTGATGTGCTGTTCTTCTCCAAGGTAACTTTTAACTTTCGTTAACTCTGGCACTAATTCATTAAATGCCTGGTCACAGAAGAGCATGTCCTCCAATATTACTTCAACGTGATGTAAACCACTAACACACAATAAATGTAATGCCACGTCTCTTAAGCCAATTGATCATGTCCCTTTTCTGGCATGGTGGGCTGTCAATAAAATAAGCAGGTATGAATGTGAGAGATTTAGCAAAATGAAGTGCTCTGTCTCTTAAGGCTTCATATATCTGCCAATATAACCAGATTGAATAAGAAAGCTTTAGTTACATCAAACTATATATGGAATATATAGTAATAAAATATTTATATGGAATATACATAATAATGTACCTATATACAGAAAAAGGGCTTTGAAAGTGAACTCTTACCTTACTGGTTTTAGCATCTATCTAGGATGACAGACTTTGGTGAACTGCATGGCCTAAACAAAATGATAAACTGAATGATAAAAACACACAGTTAAGCTTAGCAGAAGTGCAGTAACTTGAAACTACTTTAACAAGTTTTTAGAATTTGACATCCTTTTAAAACAGCTTTTTTACTATTAAAAAATACCCAAGACATCAGAATTCTGAAATATTTTAGGCTAGACCATTTACAGAATAAATCTGATTAACAGTTATTTACAACAAATGACTAGATCCATGGCTTTTTTATTCTGCACAACTGTGATGATTTAAAGTTCAGCTTGCTAAGTAATTTTTGACTTGTTATATAAATGCCACATTTTTTAAAATATAAAAATAAAGAAAATTTATTTTATTTCATAAAAAATGAAAACCAATATTATTTATTTTTATTACCAGTTTTTGACATCCTTCCCTAGCAGTTGTTTGGCTGGTGGCACACACAGCACCAGAAAGGGATTAGAAAGTTCAAGTTACAGGAAATTTTTGCTGGAGATTCATGTATATTCAGACTCAAGGTGTGAGTAGTCTCTATAGCCAGGTAATACCTGGTAAAAACTATCAGTACTTTTTAATTTCTATTCCTAGCTCCAGAATTTGTTCTGTATTTGTCCATGTACCTCTTCTCATCCTTATACTTTTTCATCCACGCTGCAAGTAGCATTACCCAACATACAGCTGGCTCACTTTCCATGATCTGATTACCATTGCTGTGCTTTAATACTAATGTTCAAAAAAGGAAACCTCACAATGAAATTAAAGGGAAAACCTTACATATGTGCATATGAAAATCTCCATTTTATCCTGGGATTCTAAAGAAATGAAGTTTAGAACACTACTTTGTGTGGTGGCCCAGAGTAACCACGCTCAAATAGGATTTTTGAAAACTGGTACCTGGACAAAGGCAACTGAAGTGGGAGTGCTTCAGTTGGGAGAAAGAGTGAAGCACCCAGCCACCACTTCCCGGTGGGCAGCCAGCCTGCCTGCCAGCTCCCAAAAATTGGTCTGGCAACCATCACAGCTCTAGTAGATGACCAACTGGCACCTATGTGATTTGAAAAATGGTAGAGCATGTGATAATTCTTGCTTAGCTAGAGATGGGGAGAAAGTACTTTATGAGAATTTAGGGAACACATGGCAGAACCAGAGACATTTAACAGGGAGAGGTAAGTTCATATAGGCTGTACCAGACTAAGACAGGTTATAATGGGGGGGCACAGAAAATAAATTCACGAGAAAACAGACTTTTTAGTTTTTCCATTCATGGAACAGCTAATTTTAAATATGGTATGCCTAACAGGCTCAGGAACCAGCAGAAACAATGACAGGACTCTGTTTTTAGTCACTTAGTTGTATAAAATCTTTTGGGTACATCAGTCTAATGTGGTCAGTTTCTAACCTACACAATGTACATTTCTCATCAGATGTGCCTTCATGACAGCCGTTTTCCTTTATCTGGTAATCCTATTTTGCTATCATCTTCATAATTTAAAAACCTTTTTTTTGTTCTTGTTTCACTTTTTAATATACATAAATTCAAATCAACAACCATCTTCCAGGTCCTTGTTCTTATCTTAAAGGAGGTAGACAATCATTATATAAAAAGGCAATTACTAAAGCAAAGAAATACTTTTGCACATTGGAATGCAGATAATTCAGTGCCAAAGAATGCCATTGAGATAAGCAAATTAGCGAAAGAATAATAATAAAAAAGCCCTAGAGGTGTACATGGACAATAAAACAGGCAGCAGTTAAATTATTTCACTACAGTTCTTTTGTTCTGCAGCATGACTAACCAGCAAGGAATGAATGATGCTATTGGGTTGCTGTTGTGTCTACTTATAGATGAGAAGATATCACAGAATGGGTCAGATAGGAAGGGACCACAAAGGATCATCTGGTCCAACCTCCCTGCTCAAGCAGGGTCATCCTAGAGCTCATAGCACAGGACTGTCTCCAGATGGTTCTTGAATATCCCCTGTGGGGAAGACTCTACAACCTCTCTGGGTGACCTGTTCCAGTGCATGGCCACCTACACAGTGAAGAAATTCTTGCTCATACTGAAGTGAAAGTTCCTACAAATCTGTTTTTGCCTGTTACCTCTTGTCCCATTGCTTGGCACCACCAGAAACCTGGTTCCATTCTCTTGGCACCCTCCCTTCTGATACTGACAGACATTGATGAAATTCCCTTTCAGTTGTCTCTTCTCAAGGAAGAACAGGCTCAGCTCCCTCAGCCTTTCCTCACAAGAGAGATGCTCCAGTGCCTTAATCTGCCTCCACTGGACCTGCTCCAGGAGCTCCATGTCTCTCTCCTACTGAGGAACCCAGAACTGGACACAACACTCCACGTATGGCCTCACCAGGAATAAGTAGAGGGGCAGGATCATCTCCCTCCATCTGCTGGGAATGCTCTTCCTGATGCACCCCAGGATACCATTGGCCTTCTTGGCCACATGGGAACAAGGCTGGCTCATGGACAGCTTGCTGTCCACGAGGACATGCAGGTCCTTCTCCACAGAGCTGCTATCCATTGGATCAACCCCCAGCCAGTACTGATGTCTGGGGTTAATCCTCCCCAGGTGCAGGACCCTGCATTTGCCTTTGTTGAATCTCAGATGGTTTAAAAAAAAATATATATCTATATATAAAAAAAAAAAAATTTACGTATTATTACAACATATATTGTTACATATTACATACATACTTAAAAAAAAGAGAGCAAAAGCTTTCATACCACAGTAATATGATCATGCATACATATAATAAACTGAATCACGTAAATATATTTTTCTAAATTCTGTGTCTTAACGTAGGAAATATTTGTTGGCTGAATTCACTGTAGGCAGAAGGATGAAATTTTTTTCATATCTTGATAGGTCTATGAAAAGATGACAGTTAAAAAAATTATACTTAGCAATATGTTGCCTTTATGCAGATTGACAGGACTGGGTCCCATAACTTCTTCCAGTGGCCAGAGTGGGATGTGCAGAGCTCTGCTATGACTTGGCTGGACCTATGGCTCAGGGGGAGCCAGCACCCTACACACCAAGTCCAGGGTGCTGGGACCTGCTGAAGTTCCCAAGCACACACCCCACACTTACCCCTTAAACAGCTGGAAAAATGGCAGCTCAGAACAGGTTGCCACAACCAAAGCGACGACAGCAGCTCACATTCAGCCACTTTTTTTCTGAGAACTCCTCATCTGACAGGCTGTCAGGTGAATGAACAGATCCAGCAGAGACAGATGCTCCACTTATCCACCATCAGGCTGACAAGGGGTCCCCACAAAGGTTTATTTCTATGAAGTACAATTCTGACAGCCATGTTTAGTCCTTGAATGCTCCTTTGTGGGAGAGGAAAAGTCAGCCTTTCTCTATCTTGTCTCCTTTTACTGCTACAGGAGAGATAATATCGCTACAATAATTTCTAAGGTTCAAAGCCATAAAACAGCTAATTCAAGATTACAATACATAAATAAATGATAGCAAAATGGAGGTTCAATGTTGCCTGAAATCAAAGTAATCTGTTAAAAATAGCATCAAAAGGGGAGTGGTGACATAGAGTGCTTGTTGTAAAGGAATTTGAGAAAAAGGCAACAGCAGACACCAAAGGTCTGAAACATGGAAGGCATTACTGGAAAGCTCTGCTGAATTAAAGTTTGTTTGATTTGGCAAAGGTTTGTCACTGAGTCGTTTATTATTAGCTCTGACTTGTCCATCACCTCATAAAAGTCAGATGAAATTAAAACAAAGCCATGTTTTTGAAAGTATTTTTTAATAAATAACAAGCATATGATCAAACTAAAGGCTAAAATAGACATTGTTTGAAAATAAAAAGGTCAAAAGAAGAGGGGAGAGCTGTGGAGAGATGCCCGGAGCAGGCTGGGGCAGAGGGAGACTGGTGCCACACCATACTGCCCCTGCGGACATATGCCCTTCCCACCACTCCTTCTCCCAGACACCATTTTCTGCTCTGTGAATGTTCTGGGGTGATGCAGCAATGACTGGAGCCTGCCATTACTGTTATTTGACAAGGTATGAGTTAAAAGAAGAGAATCTACAAGGCAGTTCTTAGGCAGGAAGGGGCTGGACAGCTGGGGAGGAGAACCAGCCATGCTCCCCCCTCAGTGGATGAAGGCAGCAATGCCCTGGGTGCCAGGCCCAGACATTGAAATGATGCTTTATCCATCAGACTGTGCTGTGCTGTTGGCAGTGTGACTTGGGAAGCCAAGCATCACGGGGGTCATCAAAACCCTCTCTCAGCTGGCTTCAGCCTCAGGCTTCAGCATCAGGGCCATCCCATCACTAGCCAGCAGGTGCATACAGATTCCTTCACAAAAACCAAACAAAAAACCACCCTAGCCCCATGGTCTCTCACCCCCAAAACAACCCCAAGGAAAAAAAAAAAACCCAAACTAAAACCAAACACCTAAAACAGGCTCACAGATAACTTTTTAGATGCATCATGCATCTGCTAAACAAAAAAGCACAAAAATCAAAATGAGGACTGTACAAGTGTGCAATTAGCAGCAGAGGACTCTCTACGGAGTCCCATTTAATCACACAGTCCTGCTTTTCAGGTTTAACTGGCATTGTAATTTTATTTTGATTTACTGCACTTTTTCTCTTATCTACTTGGAGTTTTGAGAGACTGTCCAACATTTCTTTAGCATAAAAGAGAACAAAAGAGAAAAAATAATTTTCAAAATAAAATGGGATTGATGAAATAGAAGGCAGAAAAAAGTGGGCAAGGGGCTCCTTAAATGGCATTGCATTTAGAAACAAATATTTCTAAAGAAATAGTATTATTTATTTATGTCCGAGTTGGTCAAGGAGATGAGGTCTGGGCCAGCATAGAACATGGATTTGGATGCATACAACACTCTTACAGGATCACGAAAACAAACCTTAGCTTCAGATTATTACAGTATTCCAGTCGGGCAAGTATTAAGGAAGACGAAAACAGCCTGGGAAAGGCTGTGACGATCATGAAAGCATCCAAGAGAGAGTAAGAGGACAAGCTAGGTGGAAATTAGGTTGAGAACATTGCTCAGATGAGGTGGAAAAAAAATTAGTTGATGGTGAGAACAGTACACTACAAAGGGGACAGATTTGCACCACTTCAAAACTTTGCAACCCTCTATCTTACTTATCAGCATCTCATCCATGGGAGAGTGTTTTCTATGGTCAAGAAGGATGGAAGAGGCCATATCCCTCCCATCCTCATCGGACTCAAAAGACTTTCTGAGTCAAACAGGGTATTCTATACATTAAGTGACTTGCCACCACTTTCTTTCCTGTCACTGCTCCAGTACTCGTGTCAGCCCTCAGCATTTAAAATATCCTTTGGCAGGACACTTCACTAGTCGTTCATTGTTTCATCAAGATTCACCTTTTGTTTTATTACAGATCCCATCTGGTCACTATTTTGTCTTTCCTGTATCACTCAGAGACCTTTGGTACAAACAAAATAACCAATATCCACCAGTCCTATCATTCCATGCAAAGAACCTACCTCTATTTTGTTGTTGTCCAAAACCCATTTATTTGATCACCGTAACTAGCTCTCATCTCTACAGTCCTGGGTAACCCAAGATTGTTTATTACCCCATTGCTTACCTTTATTTTTACATAATTTGCAAGTATGTTCAAGAGCAAAGCCCAAACACAGATCTCTGCAGAATTCAACCAGCACCCTCCCTTCATGGCAAAAGCTATTTACTCCAATTGATCGGTATGTTCTGACCATACTATGCCCACCTTGCCCATGTGAGATCCTCCTTCTTAGCCCATGTCTAGGTTTAATTTGAGGTTATTGCAAGGAATTACAGAATTACAGAACTTACTGACCTGCCAATAAGCTTTGTGGTTGATAAGACTCCTTCATAAAAGCTGTATTGACTTTTTAAAAGCGTAACAGCTTTACACAGCTGTTAACTCTAATTCAGTATTTCACACACCCCAGAGAGCTTCATTTCACTGCTCAAGCCAAACTACTAAACAAATCATGAGAACCCTCAAAAGCACATGTCAATCAGGTGAAGGGGAGCATTTAAAGATTACAATTCTGTATCTGTAATCTCTGTGGAGCACATTAGTCCTATTTACTTGGGGAAATACCATGTTTATAATCAAAATCTGCTGTCTGTCTTTTGTCAAACAGTTTTAGATTGCAAGTGAGAAGTTAGCCTTTAACTTCAGTTTCAGCTCTAGGGCTATCGATATCTTTGGCCTGCTGGCTATCCTTCCATTGCTGCACACTGCACGCAAGAATTCCTGCAGATAAGAAACCTTTGGTATGATGTCCTTGACATTTTTTTTGCAAATCTTGACTGTTTTGGAGGGGGCTGGGGAGAGGGCTGAAAGGTTTGTCCTCCACCAGAGGGACCAAGCACAGGCCTCCAGATTTTCCTGCATATTTCTTGGCAGGGAATTGTTTTTCAGCTTTATTTCCTACAGAAATTAAGTGCAGGTAATGGTGATACCTTGTCTGCCTGTTCATGAACGCGCAAGTGCAACTTCATAATTAGGTACAGTGTTTAAAAAAATCCCCATCACATCAGACAACACATTCCATCAATACTGACAGTTCCCCAAGCAAGGAAACTGAACACAGTTCCTTTCCAGAGAAAACAGGCACCTGCTTCAATTAATGGGTTACCTACTCAAGTTTACAGCTACAGACTGCTTTATCTAAAACCCTTTTAAAGTGATAGAGCTTTAGGAAGTAGTCATAACAAGAGAATGGAGAAATTGGATTCCAGCAAATTTCTCCTCATTGTGTTCAGTTATTTTAAGATAACATTTTAACATTTCATGAGAAAGTAAAATTCTGTGTTGCGTATTAAGATGCTTTTAAAAGTGAAAGCAGTAGTCAGAGATAATACCACATGACAGGGTGGTATTATCATTAAATTTATATTAAAATATTCACCACAGTATATATAAAGCCTGTAATATTCACAGGCTTTTTACCTCTGCTTTCATTTTCAGTGCTAAAGCAGTTACAGACTGAAGTGACTGTAATACAGGGTTTGAGAACACAAAGATTCTGAAGTTTAAATTATTTGGTGTGATTTTTTAAAAAAAATTATATAAATATAAAAAGTATTACAGATTTAAGCAAGATTCCTTGGAGATTGCCAGCTATCCTTCATGCATAGAATTGCTTAAAGAAAGAGTTAAACATTCAGGCAATTAATTTTTCTTTTCCAAAACTTTATTAGGTAGACATTACTAGATGACATTGTCAAACCCCTTGTGTGCATGTGAACCAACTCTACAATGTGTGTCTCCCCACAATTAATCAAATCCACTGCCCCCCGCCCCCATTTCTGAATATTGATTCTAAGACCAGTGGAGTGCATTCAAATGCTACTTTACATTCTTCCATTTCGTCATGGGGAAGCACTTTTTCAGTCTGTTGCTAACAGGGGCTGGGATGTCAGTGTAAGTGAAAGGAATGCCGTTAAAGGAAACAAAGTACCGTAAGTTTTGTCTTACGAAATTCAGTCTCATATGAACACCAGATTCATCGCAGAGTCTTTTAAAAATTAAACTGCCTACCGTGATTGTATTTAGCAAAGTGAAGCAATACAGAGACATACCTACTACTGAATACTAGTGAGGTAACATTTTGAAAATAAAACCGTTAAAAAATTCACTTACTTTCGAAAGGTCCTGTCCAGCAGGACAAACATTGGCAGAACACCTTGCCTTGTATCCATGCATGTACATGTGCATATACAACCTGTGTCTACTACAGCTTTTTAAAGACCAAGATTTTAGTTATACATTCATCAGGACAAGTTTAAAGATCAGACATTACTATGATAGATTCAACAGAAGACTTCAATGAACCATCTTCTAGACCTCCTAAATGAAAAGGCACTCTGAAGAGGGTAGCAAGAAATAATCCTTACAAAACATTGACATGAACTAAAGCAGCCACATAGGTAGCACACTCAACAGTGATTATTGGTACACATTTAAAATACCAACTTGAAGATTAATTATTTGTAAAATATTGCCCAAGACTACTTAGTATTTTCATCAAGTTATTACAGCATGAAGACCATTGTTGCAATACTCTGCAACAGAAAATATAGTATCAGCTAAATGCAAGACAAAGATAATGGGGAAATTTTATCAGCATTTTGGTTGTGTGTCTGCTGGTTCTAGGAGAGAAAAAATTCATTTAAGGAAGTAAGTAGTAAAAATAAACAGTAACTCATAAGGTTGAAGGAGTCTCTTGATACATGGCATCTTCTGTTCAATGGATTATAGAAGGACCAAATTTTTAATGCCTCAAAATTTGAGATAATGCTGAAATAGAAATCATTAAGGTATATAAGAGTGATAATTCACTTACAATTTTACTGCAGTATGGCTCTAAATCAAATTCCCTATCACCAAAACCTTCAGATATGCAAGCTGAATCCTGACTAAACAGTCACAGTAGTGTTAACAGTAGCACTGTGACAGCTATATTACCAATTAATAACTCCAGGGTGGGAAAAAAGCCCCTCCTACAATTCTGAAAAACTCAAGAATTTCAAGAAAAGGTTCAAAGGAATACTCTTATCTTCATTTCTCCTTCTTTCCTTTACAAATTCTCAGTGGAGGATACTGAATGTAGTAAAACCATTTTATGATCATGAATCTGTAATAAATAGACCTTCTAAGCATCATTTTTCTTCTTACCCCCCATTAACACAATTTCCTTCAAATAATTACCTTTCATACTTCATTTTTTTTTGACAGGTAATTGCTACCGTGAGCTCATGAAATTCAAGGTAATTTTAGAAAAGTAGCTTATTCCTAACTTCAATAATAGATGGACAATAGTGGCATCAATGTTAGTAAGAACAGGTCCCTTAATAAATCTAGAACATAAAGGGCAAAATTTCACTGTCTTCAGGAAAAGGAAGTAAGAAGAAATAAACCCCACAACATCCATTTTGAAGCTACCAGAAGATGGCAATATGAGTAATACTTTTCCAAATCACACCTCCCACCCTGCTGTGAAGGGCTGGGCAGAGATCCCAGAGCTGCGCTACCACCTCAATTGATGGTTTAGTCCACCCAGATACTCACCCCAGAGGAGTTACCAACTTGTATTAACAGGATATGTTAGTTCCAGCTGGATAACACTGAAATGCTGTCAATCTGTTTTAAGTCCCAGCCTAGTTACAGTGCACCTCCATGTGCCATACTCCTTGGTGCCTCCATCTCCAAGAATTAGTGCGAACAAGGCACGTGTGAACCCCCGAGCTGGCAGGCCCATCCACAACAGGCTGTGGTCTAACTAAACTTTGGCTGAATTCTCTTCTCCAAAAGGCTGCATTTATTTCAGTGGTTGAAAAATCATGGCTTCTTATGTTGGAGGAGCCAAACTTACTCTAATAACAACTTAAGATGCATTTCTGCAGAAGTCTGAAGGAAGATGGGAATCTGGGGGAAAGATGGGGGCAAAAAGCAAGTTAAAAAAACCTCAGAAATGAGATCATTAGAATTAAAATAAGCATGCCAGATTACTTTTATAATAGGCTAATTTCTTCAGTAACGTAACATTTGTCAACTTTCTGAGCAAACCAACACTCATTACTTTGGCTTAACGTAACTGCAGGAGTCCACAGAACAGGAATTCCCATATTGCTCCATTGAGGGATATGCACACCTTCCATTTGTTTCACGCAATAAGGCACTTACATATTTAAAATTCCTCATTATACAAAACACATTAAATACTGAATTCAAGTGTTGATTTCATGGGCATTGCCTTCCTCCAGTTTTTGTAACTTCTTAGTCATCCCATAAATATACTACAAAAAGTTCCAATCACTGATGCATCTAGCTTGTATGTTGCCCAAATACAGAACTAGAAATTACTTTCTTAATGAATCCACAGTGTTTTGGCCAGCACTCTAGTTGTGCCAGAAGCCTGTACACTAAAAAGGATGTGATCTATCATCTCACTACCCTCACCCCTTGCCGTTCCAATTAAACCCATTTTAAAGGGAACTCTTCACCCTAAAATACACAAAACAAGAGATGGGGGCAAGGGAAGACTCCTCATTGAATTGTCATGGAATTAAATTCACCCTGGACATACTCCTCAGAGATAATTTTTTCTTTTTTTCAGCACTGTCCTCATCTCTACTATAGTGACAAGAATTAACAAATAGCCTAAAGTGTTATTTTGTACTCAGATGGTTAGTTATGTAATGAAGATGACTGTGCTGTTTAAGGACATTTAAAAAAACGCAAAATTAAAAGCCCTGAAGAAAAAAAGATTTCAGCACCTTGCTTGTAAGTAATGTAAATACAACAAAATGAATCTTTTGCTTACAGCTCAGCAAAGCATTAATGAAGAAACTTCTTATGAGATCACATTTTACAGGTCCAATTTGATCTTCAGCCATTTTCACAACTCAGTTTCAAATTATGAAATTTAGAAGGAAAAGGAGAGCATTACAAACAAAGTGTGTAAGAATGGAAACATGGTAAACATTTTATTATGAGATGGTAAACAGTGAAATGTAAATCTACCCCTGTCCTTGCAATTTCTGGACACAAAGCAGCAGGATGCAAATTGATGTGGAAATTCTTAAGAGTGAATTTTTTTATGCAAAAACATAGTCCATGACTAAAGACTGAATCCATCTGCTCATCCAGAGCTTGCATACGGCACGAAGATGTTTTCTGACTGCATCATAGTTTTACAGGACAGGTTTAAAATACCTGAACAGCTTCTCTGGATTCTGTAACTATATTTCCTTCTAAAAATGAGGTGAATATGGGATTGTGTTAGTAACATCATGCTCAGTAACAGTAAGTTAAAAATTTCAAAAATACTGTTTTCAGTCTGACAAATTTTCAGCAAGGTGAACACTGAATGGGGTTGGCATGTAACTGTGTTTAAGATACGTGCAAAATTCCTGGTTATGCTAAAAAAATATTTTTACACAATAAGCTTCTCTTCTGACTTTGATCCATCTGAAACACTTCAGATTAGTTGTTCATATTTTGATAAGCCAAATAAGCACCAAAAAAGGTTTTATTTTGCACAGTATGCATACTTTAATAAATGCATCACTATTATAACTATTGCTTTAAACATACAGTTTTATAAATAAACAGCTGGAATTGTGTTTCAAAATGTATGTATTTATTTTTTTGCTATGGAGTAATTAAAGCTCATTACACATTTTTATCTTTGAAATCAGAGCATGCACTCTAAGATCAGTTTTCATTTCCCTACCTTATGGAACTTCACTATTAGGCCAAGAGAAGAGAAGCATCAGTGATTAATTGCCAAATATGTGCAATCTGTTCCTTACTGCAGAGAGAACATATGGATCCTGAACTCTTTTGCAGAAAAAGGTAAGAAGAATCAGCTAGGAAGCTTCAGTCTGCAAGCAACTGAATATGTTAGTTTTATTACAAAAATGTTTTGGGATGTTAAGTACTGCTCAAGCTCTAAAACGAGTGAAAACACTGCTTGTCTTTCAATCAAATCAATGCTCACCTGGTTTTTCATGAAACAGTAGCAAGATAAACTACCAAACAGATCAGCAACATAACTTTTTAGATGTTGTGTGTCCTCAAGTTCGTGTTAAGTCCTAAAAATACTGAACAGCTGCAATTCCAATTCTTACAGTGTGCTGTGCTATTTGTTACACTGAAGGAAGCAGAATTTGAAGAAGTGTTATTTAACATTGTCTTTGGGTGTTGTTTCTAAATTTTATTAGTGACTCAAAGCATTAAGTTTTGTTTATTATATTAAAAGCTAGTATCCCTTCTCCTGACAACCTGCTCTAATGAGAATATTGTTTGGAAATTCTTCCCAACTCCTTCCCTTTCCTTCGCTTACTAAACACACTGCCATAATTAGGCAAATGAGAGGAGTGGTTCCATAGTAGTTTGCACTTCTTAGGAAGTAAACCAGGTTTTCAATGGCTATCAACACGCTTCCAGATGTTTTCATCAAAGTATTTGTGACCACATTCCACACTGACATAAAAATAGCTTTCTCTGGTTTAATGGGGCTGTGACTGACGTCAGAAATGAAGCTGACTCACTGCAACTATAAGGCTTAAAAATGAAAAGAAAGTAAGAAATTATCTAATAGTTTTCTCATGTAGGATTCTTTCCATCAGCAGAAATCTAATATAGATTATAACAGTAATAGCAATCCGTGGTTCTTATCCGCAACTTGAACCTCCACAATTAGCATACCAAAAATTATGACGTAAGGTTTGCTCAAGAAACAAAATACCACAACTAAATTAAAAAAACTAACAAACCAACCAAGAGCCTGCATGGCAAACTATTTGGCCATTGAATATTAAACAGTTTCTCAGATCTAACTGGCATAAGAAACTGTTCCATCACTGGTGAATTTGTATCCTCTGGGAGAATTACTGCCCCACCTACACACCATTTAACATCACACAAGCTGTGACAGTCTTTGGAAGAGCAAAAAGCCTCTTGGCTAAAAAAGAATACCTGATGGTGATCCAAAATGCTTTCTAGTTAAAATTGGCAATAGTCCCTGCAAATCAATAATTTTTAACAAAGTAAAACTTTTATAATGAATAAATAAGTGTAAATTACAAAACCCCCTAACACATCAGGAAGAGTTATGAAGTCAGCATTACTAACATCAAAACCAAACATAAAATCTTCCCTTACACATTTGCACTGCCTCAAAGGAAGATAACAGATCAAAGTGCACTGTACTTTCAATTACACTGAACAGGTATGAATTTGCTGTTTATTATAGAGGTGGTGAGAACTGAAGACTTACTGACTTTTTTGTACAGAACTAAACCTGATGAGTCAGCTCAGCACAAGGCTACTCGGAGAATTGCTTTTCTGCCTCTTGCTAGTATTCCTACTCAGCTTATTACTCTCACTGGCTAATAGACTGACACAAGGAAAAGCACAATTATTTTCCAGTCACAAGCTCCTGGATAAACTCTGCACATATACTTAACTGTGCTCTGAGATCCCACAGGACCTAATGATCCTGCTGCTGACACGGCTGAGTAGCCCTGGAACTTGACCCCATTAATGAAATACAACTAAATTCCGTATAATGGAGAAAGGCAGAGTGGCCCCTGCAGGGCGATGTGTCCAGCCAGCCCTCCCAGCAGGAGCAGGATGGGGCACACGAAGCCATGGTACCACGGGGAGGGCCCCAGCTCTGACTGCACACCTGCAAGCAGGGCTGAGCAGAGAGGCAAATCTACCCCAGGCAAGCTTGAAAAAGAAGGCTAGTGTAGAATGGACTTAAGCATTTCCTAGTCTCAACACAGGTACTGATGAGCAACAACTCTGCACAAGAATAAATAATTTTAAATATTGATTGTGGCAAAAGCAAACACAATGACCAGGGATGATCAGCATACAGTAGTGTGAAATCTGCCTTAGCAGGTTAATTTAGCTGCCTGATGAAGTTTTCTGCTAATAAAGATGGAGTAGAACAGCCTGACGGTTTCTTTAGAATAGTTACAAAAACCAACATACATATAAAAACATCCTTGAATTTCCTTATAAAGTTCATTCTGTTTCTTTCAAATGAATAAATTAATGCTTTTAAAACAAATGGCATGGCTTTGATATATATATAAGGTTTGATGTGAAGAGTTGTTTAAAAGCCAATGTTTAACCAAATGAAGCTTTGTACTGAGCTACTTCTCATGCTTTAGTAGGTTATGTTATATAATATTGATAAAAATTGTATTTATGTACTTTTCAAGTGGGAATATTTTTAAACTGATGGAAAAAGACTTCTATATCCCTATTCTGCCTGGCTCTTGAAAGTTTATCTTGTTCTATAGAAAAGCAAAAATTATTGTAATTCCTTTTTTTTTCCCTACAGAAAAAGCACAATCAGACTCACTCATCTTTACAAGGTCAAAGATGTCTCTTTTTGCTCTATAGAAAATGAAGAACCATTTCCTTTTGATTTAATCTGTTCCGATAAAAACAAAATGGCCTAGATGAAATGATAATGTATGAGCTGAGTTGTACGTTTTTTCTCCATCCACAAGGAGGCATGTTTTCTGAATATAAGTGCAGATCTATTATCTTCCCTTTTATGTTCTTTATTCTAGTATCTTATTTTCAGATCTCACTGAACTCTAGTTAAAAATTGAAAATGGCAAACATGGCAGAGTGAAAACAGCTACAAAGACCCTAAGAATATCTCACACATTTATACAGAACAAGAAAAAGAAAGGAAATTAATCCACTGTGTAGTTAATTACAGATAATCTCAAGTGAAAAAATATTCTCAAGTGGAATAGTTTGACACCATGTTACAGACTGCATTGCAAACCCAAATCTATCTACATATATCTCGCTCTCTGAGGTCTGAAGGTTTTTCTAAATAATACAAAAATATCTTCATTATTTGACATTTAAAGAGAGGAATAAAAATCCCTGAGTAAGCCAAAGACAACTGATATGTATAGCCTCAGAAAACACACTCAAAACCAAGACCAATTTTAAGGCAGCTTCCAGCTTCAGACAGAACACAAATAGAAAAGTGATGCGTCTCAGAATAAAGTAAGTCTAATTAACAGGCAGATTTGCATTGAGAATAGGCTTTGCATTTTATTTCTAAATGTCGTTGCTTCCCTTCTTAATTTGCAAATCTTTGAAAAGTACTATTTCTACTGTTAGAATAACAGGGTCAACATGCCCTTAAATTCAAATGGAAATTATTAAATAGTCATTGTCTACTATGGTGTGCTTGTACACACTTTCAAAAAGGAAAAAAAACCACAAGAAAACAAAACCAGAAGCTGACAGAAAACAAGCATACTAGCCAGCTATGGTAAGCTGATATTTGTGTTTCCAGGTGAACAAAAGTCATCAGCTTCTTCCACTGAGGTTTCAAAGTCAAAGTGAGTATCTTATAACAGTATTATGTTGGTGGGGAAGAATACTATTTGCTTAAAAATTACAACTAGATACAGATTTAACAACAATTTGCAAAGAAAGTGGTACAAAGCACATCCTCTTAAATGATACATTATTTGCGAGCCTAAATTTTGAAGTCTGTAGACTCTTAAGGACATTTCCATCTTCCTGCTTCCTCCTTTCCCCATATATACATAAACATATATAAATATGTGTGCCTTCAAACACACACACACTGAAAAAAGGTACCTTCACGGTACAAATCCAATCTTCTTTTCTTTCAGATTAGCTTGTATTTTTACAGTATAAAGGAGATATTTTTCTTATTCAGTTCCTTTCTTTATTGTTTTAGTGTTCTGTCTAAACAAATTTATTCTAGTTTTTTCTTTTAAGTTATATTTGGATTAAAAGTGTAAAAATTCTCAGTAGCTGATTCCTTATGCTGAATTACATTGCTTTTGTGGTGATGCACTGAGAAAGAGGTTTGGTAGCAAACAGTGGAACTTAAGAAAAAAAGAGCAAAGATAGCTATTCTCTTCAGAACTGTCATGCGCTAGGAAGAGCAACACTGGAAGCAGAAAGTAAGAATGAAGTGGTCTCCTAAGAATTTATGATCACTCCCCTTACCCTGGATTCACAGATTTTCCTCATAAGACATCAGTGGATACTTCCAAGATTTACATAGTAGTAGCCTACTCAAAGGAACAAACAAACAAAATGTGCTATTTAGGTTATAAAATTTCATCAAGTCAATCTTCGCACAGGTCGTGTGTAGCATGTGTATCATATTCCAAGTCAGAATAAAAGAGAAGGTTTCCAGCTTCCCTGCAAACACACTTCAGGGATATCTTGGGACAAATTAGGCAACTGACACATCTTGTTATCTAAACCCTTCAAATTTTTTCTGTACTGTGAGAATTTAAAAATGAAGTCCTGTTGTAACAAATCTTGTCACACCCCCTGCCATTAATATTAATAGACTGTCATAAATAAATTACTGAAGTGAAACCAATCACCACATTCTTAAATATCACGGCGCTTCAGTACTAAGGGTATTTCCCTCTGAGGCACTGCAGTTTGGCAGCAGCAATGTGCACTCCACTAGCAGGAGGACACAGAAGATAACCAGCTGTCGTGCTCTGGCATGTGATGGGGTTTCGGTATGCTGAACAGAATGCTGTGTGATGGAAGTTATTTACAGAAGTAGTTTTTAATACCAAAAGTAGTATGCTCAGTATACAGTAAGAGTCCGAACACTTCTAAGCATTTCCCCCTTAAAGGCCGACACTGAAGTTAAACGAGCACACATTAGCAGTTAAATTCTTTCTTCACAGGCCAAATCGGTAGTAGTTGTGGCTACAATACAGACTTGGATTGTCTGGTTGAGAAACTTAGACTCAAAAAAACCCCTCCATAGTAATAACTAAAAAAACAGAACCAAAACCATTTAAAAAGCAGCAGTCAGGGAGTCCATCTTGTAGAGAGTGCACCAGAGCAAAGAGGCTTTCTGGTCTGCAGTAGTGTTTTCGGCTGAGGGAAGATGGCAGAAGAGCCCCCATTCTTCTTCCAGGGCGGTGGCTTTGATGCTGTAACCAGCACTGTATTGCTCTGTTGCACAAAACACGGATAGCCCTTGCAGGACCAGCTCAGTTCAGGCGAGTAATGTCCATCCTTACCAGGGCATACCTGTCCGTGACCTTTTCCTCTGCTTTTTACAAAGGCAATAGATAGGAAACACAAATAAACCTGCCAAAAGAAGGAAACATGGAAAAAAACCATAATTAAATGCAATCCTTTGTGCATGTATTGTGTTCTTTCGATATACGTATTCGGATGGAGCTTTTCATGTCTCAGGAGAATTTAGATCAGGCATTTGGACAAGCAGAAAAAAATATTAACCTGCAACAAACAGTGTCTTTGATAATAAGCTACACTTATTCTTCCCTTTACAACAAACTCCTGCTAACCCTACACTCATCTCTGACAAATTAATATCTGAACCATGCTGTTTGGTATAAGATACAAACATAAAACTTTTAAGAGCACTCTGGAAATTCTTAGATCTAAATTCAGAGCTGATGTAACTAAACTAGTTTTCAATTAGATTTACATGCAAGAGAGACAGCACATTACAGTTTTATGTTTTATCTGTTTTTACAAACGTCCTCATCTACTGTGAAGTAATACCAAATGTTTATCCTTGAATAATACCAAGTTGTTTATCCTTGCCTGGACAGGGAACTATTTATTCTTAAAAGTCTTTTGAGAAAAGGCAAGCTATAAAAACAAAAATAAATAAATATATCACATTTACTCAAGTGAAAAATAGTTTGTACTCTCTCAAACTCAAATGAGAAGCGTCTTCCCCTTTCTCTTGCCACCAGCTGACTGAAATGGCCGAAGATTTTCTTTTCAGACACCACTACAGTAACAACATAGAACAAAAGACTACTACAATCACAGTGTTCTTGCTTTGCTCAATAGCCTTGTAAATTGTGCAGTATTGTTTTCAGCTATGTAACTGACATTACTTTAATAGTGGTTGGCAGCAAATATTGCCGTAATTACCTCAAAACCAAAACTTTCCTATAAATAATCAATGTTTTTGGAGTTGCTCATATTGCTGCCCTTGATCGTATCTTATCCAGCCCAGACTAGGATGAGACTTCAATAGCATTCTGATTATTATTGCAAATATTGTTACTGTATTACTGCAAAACCCTCTTAATTTTTAGTATATAAAAAAAGTGAGGTTTTTTTCCCACCATAGATTATACCAGATTGCAAACCAAAATAAGCTTTACTGGCATTAAGAAGTCTTCATTGTCTGTAATTTCCTCATAAAAATGCTATTGAATAGAATAAATATTTAAGATAGACATTGCTCACTCTCTTCAGTGAAGATGGTTGGTCTAAATACAGAAATTAACAGCAATATTCCTTATTTGGCCAGATGCAATCTAGAAAAGCTGTAATAGTATTTTGGTTATAGGTTGATTGGTTATTTACAAACTTATTAACATAACTATTCTAGTGCATTTTTGCTTTATTATATCAAAATAAAGGAGCAACATCCCAATATACCTCAGGGCTGGGCCTGCACTGCAAATTTTCAGTGGAGTAAGCAGTTTGATGAAGAGCTGTGAAGCAGCATGATTCCTGAATGACATACTGCTGCCAACATAAAGAGTGGATATGCACTCTCAGGAGCGAAATTATACCTCACTGTCACAGCTAATCTCCTTTCTGTGGGAAAACTCAGCTAAGCCAGGCAAAGAGCAGCTTTGCTAAAATATCTGTGTCCATGTTAATACAATCACATTAACAGAGCTTTGATACTGTAATCAAATGAGTTCACAGTACTAGCTTTTGTGATGGAATACAATTTTGCAGCCTTTGCACTGGATCATATTTTGAGACTGACTCATCTCTATTTGCTGCTTTGTTGCTGTTGCATCTTCAAGCTGGTGAGCTCTTGGGACTAGGCCTTAGTTCCCCAAAAATCTTGTCATACACATGGCCAAGATCATAAAATTGTGATTCAATGGGGTGATTAAAGGCTGGGTCCAAGTCAGTCAGCCCCCAGGATTATGTTTAAGTTACTCTGGAGGTTTTACTAGTTTATCTACACCAGTTAAAGATACTGGTTTGGAAAACAAAATAAATGGGAACAAAAATAAAGCTAATAAGCATTAAAAAAAAAAATCCTAGAGACAATTTTTTTAGAAAAAAGTCATGCATTTAATAGTAAAAATGTATCTGTGAAACCTGTACTTTGTCTCCATGTCTTTGAGATGAAAATAATGAGATGTCATACACAGAAAGTCACTGCATAATCAGGATTAGATTAATTCACATATGTAACTCTTACCTATTACAACAGCTACGGCTCCCAGTGCCAGTCCCAGAACCAAAATTAAGGGTGTAATGAGTAGTTTTCCAGCTGAAATGCAAAATTCATGAAACAGTTCAAAGAAGGAAATTTTATTTTTTCCTTTCCAACAATTCATAAATATTTCAATATCAGAAGTTTTTTTTCTATTATTTTTAAAATAATTTATCTCTACAAATAGGATTCCCATTTGTAATTCCATCCTACAATTCAGGCAGGAGCTATCACCACAGAGTCAGCTCCCTCCGCACATTTCATCCACCACAACTCTCTGAGCACAGCTTATTTCATACATTAACAGCTTGCATTTATTTCTGTTTCCATTCTGAAATCCCTCAAGCATTGACAGGAATGTGATAGCTGTAAAGCTACTATAATCTGGCTTCTCCGGAATCCTACTGCACAGCAACCAGCCTGGAAAGATGCCAAGCAAACTAGCATCTTGGAAAGTTTAGGTTAGCTCAAGGTGAGGAGACCACCACCTCTAAATACGCTCCTGCTCGCTTTAAAAGGCTACAGTGGCTCATGTGCAGTGATTTAGCTCTAAGTCAAACCACAGCCAAGTCTATTTTGGATCTACGTTTATAAGGATATGTTGTGGCTCTTACATGAGTAGGGCAGCAATGCTGAGCAGCACACTGGCTAGAGCATAAGACCAAGAACAAACAAAGCATGCTTATACTCTTTATTTCTGAGGAGTTCATCTGTAGAAATTCACAGAGTGAAGGCAGGGGTCTTGCTCAAACAGTGAATTTGAAACTGAACCAGAACCCAACTTATCATACTTTGCATTGCACACTTTCAATGGAAGAATCTCCCTGGCTCTGTTGGCTGAGCAGTTGGGTCAAAGACATCACTTATCTGAGCTGTTTGAAAATGCAGGAGAGCAGGCATTTTTACTGATATACCAGCAGTCTTATCAGGGACTTGAAATTTTGCAATTTTCTAAGTTAGGTATGTGTTTGAAAGATCACCTCTAGAATGGGAGAAAAAATGAGTTTGTTACCTCTCTCTTTCCTGCCCTTTCCTCTCTCAAGTCACTCATATCAGATTTCAGTAAGTGGATTACTTCATTCAATAATGATATAAACCTTTCCATAACGTGAGACACTAATCTGAGCAGTCTGAAGGAAAAATGAGATATTTTGGAAATATTTACAGCAATTAAATGAACTGGTCCTTTTCTTGCTCTGTTTTGATAGCTTTTACATTTCATAGGAGTGTTGTGGGTGGGAAACACGAATTCCTAGAAGAAAAAAAAACTGGCTAATATTTGTATTACTCTAGTTGCTAGGCATCCTAATGGCATACCTTCTTGGGACTCCACTGCACTGTGTTCTACACACACAGAACTTGTCAAATACATTTTTCAAGTGCAGACAGAAGAATGAATGTAAAGTGATGGAAAACCTCAAGAAAGGTCCAAAAATAATAAATTAAAAACATTTTAAAATATTACCAGAGCCTTCAACAATTTCAAGTAAAGCTTATAAAAGATTTAAGGTTTAAGGTATGAACTCCTTACCTCATTAATAGCCATGTAATTAGAACGCCAGAAAATTATAATGTTTGGTACCAAAATTATTAAAAACTTAAATCACTGAGCTGGTGACTGAGTATGCAGAAACAGAGTCTACGGAAAGGGCTAAGCTAGCCTTTGATTGGTATAACTTCATTTGAGACACAAAGAACAGTTCCTAAGCTAATTCAAGAACTCGTTTACTTACATTTGACAAACTCAGAGCTGAAATAAAGCTTGAGTAGTGTCTTTCCTTCTGCCTGTGAATATGAAGTTATGAGTATTGTGTAGTTCCAAGATCTTACAGAATAAAATGACTTTTCATCATCATGAGACCGTATCTTCTTTTGGTTATCAATGCATTCTTTCTAAAGACTAAATTAATTCTAAAGACTAAAACAAAATACTTTTTCTCCTCATGTATCTATCACATTTAAATCCTTAATAGTTCTTTACCTTTGTAAACTACAATTAACAAACAACACGAGGTGAACAAGGCTTGCAAATGTTGCCATCAAGAAGAGTACAAACAGCAGCAATCACTGGCAAAGCAGCAGGTATGTACTATTTGCTCCAATAATTTTTATCTGCATTGTATGAAACAATAACAAAATGCTTGATTTGACATGTCAGAATTGCAAACTACTTTATATCCAATTCCAGTTTGACAAACATCATTTGTCACAGTGTGAAGGATTATGAAGCTCTTAACCATAGACGGAATCATGACACACCAAGAAATGTCACTGAGACTAAGGATGTTAGCTGCGGGCACTAAACCACCCAAAGATCCAGTCCTATGCCTGTTAGCTCCGAGACTGATAGCACAGAGAGCAAATGCAACACCTGCCTCAAAGCTGAATAAAATCTTGGGTCATTAGCCCATGTGGTGATCTCAGCAGTAGGTTATGACAGCCAGTTTGCTGTTGTCCAAAGCTAGTTTTTAAGGGTGACTTAACAAGAAGCGATTGAAACAGAATCTTTTTACAATTACACTAAAATTAATGGCAAACGATTTCTCTGCTAGGGGCATAGCATGAAGATGTAGACATTTGTGGTACTACAATAACTGCATTTGCAGGTGTCTCCAAGGGGTTGCCTTATTTGTGATACAGAGAATCATGTTTTTCTGCAAAATAACAAAGTATTTCAGGAAACACGAGGGAGTACTTTTCCCTTCCACAACTCTGGGTTTAGTTACAGGTTTTAGGGTAATATATACAAACCCCCATACATCCTTAGAGAATTCTTTGCCACGTAAAAAATTAATAAACTAGTTTTAGAAAACAAATTTAATCCCCAGCATACGAGAAATACTAAATTTTATCTTTTAAGTCTAAATATCATTATTGTTGAAGCAGAGACAATGAAAGTGTCTACTTACAAATCAAAACAGCAATATCTATGTAGACATTAAGTTCTAATAAAAGTCTGCATTTGTTTGTAAAGAGTCTTATCAAGTGTACAGAGATGACTTCTTACAAGTCAGACCAACTAACATATGAAGTTGCTAATGAAGGTTGGATTACAGAATTGCATGCTGCCTTCTGCAAGGCTCAAAGCCATGCTTACATGAAGCCAACCTTGTGCTCTGCTTGGGACGGTAGTACATGTCAGCCAGATCTGAAAACATCCTGCTTTCAGAATCCTATCTGAAATGCTCATTCCCATGCAAAAAAAAGTTAATTTGCTTTAATAGCTTCATTACATGTTGTGTCTTGTTACAGATCCATGAAGTACCTAGCAATTGATTTTGAATACAATTCATCAACTGAATCCAGGTGGTATTTCAGTGGCATCTTAAGTACACTTAAGACAGCTGAACATGCTTTTCCTTCCCGTATAATTCATCACTGACTCCAGTTACAACCAAACATTCTGCCTTCAGCAATTTAGCCAAACAATTATAATGAGGATGAAATCTCTAAGTCTGCTGGGATAGAAGAATAAAAACAATTTCATTTGACTGTACTGGTCCCAGAACAGTTTCTCTAAAAACCATGCTGGCTAAAGAAGGGAGAGAAATGTCAAGAGACCACTTCTGCTCTCAGATTTTTGTCTTCCCATGATTACTATCACCTTTACATAACAGTTGGTTTATGAAGAAAAATATGTTTAAATTTATGGTGCCATAAATACTTTTCCCTTATTTTTACTGCAGAGCAGTTTGTGACTGTATGCACTTGCTTCTCACCAGAAAGCATGATAGCATGCCAGCCTGCCATGCAGTGTTCTTTCTACATACTCCACCTAGCCAGATTTTAGAAACAACCCAAAAAACATTCATTGCACATGGTTATAAAATTACATTTACTTAAGTATTCCTTCTCCATAGCAATAAAGTAGAAGTAGTCATACAAAACCCCCACATATCTAGCAACACCTCACTAGTCTCCCACAGATAGCCAAGATAACATTCCTTTAATTTCCACTACTTAGCTAACTAGCGGAGGCATTTTTCTACAGGAAATCCACCTCTGTTTCTTACTTCATGTTTCTAAAATGTAGAGGCTATGCTTTTAATGGCCCCTCTGCTACCATCTCTTCTTCTGCTGACTTTCAGAACAGAACCAAAACCTAGGCTTGTGCAGTAACACCTACTGATGATAATGCTCCTCTCTTGCCTCATAAAGTAATTACAGGTTTATATTTACAGTACTAGCTACTGGGACCTCCCTGAGCCTAGGTGTCATCCCAAACTGGAATTCAATGTTTCTGGGTTTTAAATTCGATCTTAAATGATTAAGACTAGTAAGCTTTGGCTCAACACATAAAACACAAACAAAACACAAAATAATATTATGACAAAGCAGAATCTGATGGAGGATCCATAAAAGAAAGATGAAAAGGTCAGCAAGCTATTATTATTTACTCAATTTTGTGATAACAGAAGTAGCCAATGAAATTATCAGGAATCAATAAAAAAACACCAGGACTTTCTCCACATGACACACAGTGAAATCCTAGAGCCTTTACCAGAAATGTTGTGGAAGCCAAAATTTAAGAACTGTTAAAACTAGTGAAGGACCCATCCACTGATAGCTATAAAGCAGAGGTTCAGATACAAACCTTAACTAAGGAAGTGTCTAAAGCAATGATTACTGGAAACAAACAGAGAGTGAGATCTTATTTCTAATTGACCATTGCTGGGGACAGACTGACTAGGCAGACCTTTATACAAGCCCAATTAACAGCCACAGATCAATTCTGCTGAATTCTGTTTTACAAAGATAGATGATCCTAGCAAATTTCCAGCATTGAAAATGGCAGAATCCACAAACTTAAACTGTATCAGTTTGGGATTATACCTTCTTCAAAAGGTCAGGAAAAAGGTCAGGAGGTACAATCTTACAGCAGCATTTAACATCTTTTTAAAAACAGATGTGAAAACCCACACGTGCATTTGTGTGGAAAAAAGTACAAAAACCTAGACTGGCTCACACATGCAAGTCATAGCCAAAATCTACTGTAATGGAAGAAGAGCTGTGAGCTCAATTCCCAAATTCAAATCTGATGCAATTTTTTGAAGATTTTAATTTTTATTTTCATGTGTGAGTTTTGTTAGGTCTCTGGAGTATTTTGGTAGTTATTCATAAGGTGTATTGGAATCAATATCTTTAACAGAAAACCCTTTGAGAAATATAATCTGAGGCTTTGAGCTTTGCTAATCTTTCTTGGTTTATTAATTAATGCAAACCACAAGTACACTTGCAAATAGGAGATGAAAATAAAAATATCTTATACCTTCTCTATGTGTGATCTTGTAAATATGAGCATAAACATATTTACCACAGAGCTTTAATATCCAGGGCCAGCCTGAACAGAGCTCTGAGCAACCTGATTTAGTTGAAGATGTCCCAGCTCACTGCAGGTGGCCTTTAAAGGTCCTTTTCAGCCCAAACTATTTTATGACTCTAATAAGTTACCCATGATTCTGCATGTCAGCAGCATTGACTTTGTAATGTCTCCTAGTACAACCTGGTGCTACAGCAGAGATTAATTACACCAAATATAACAAGATCTATTTAAAAACAGCTTACATTGTTTGCCATTGTGGCTATTACTAAAAGCTCTTCTGAAATCTTACTAAGTGCTTTGAAACAGTTCTTGAAGTTTAAGCCTAAATTTATTAGTGAATGCTTATATTCATGTGCCCTAATGCCAGCATTGTCTTTCATCTAGAGTAGCTCTTCTCACGCGTTAGAATGTATATCTACAAGATGTATCACAGTAGGCACCTCTAATAATTTTCAATTTTCATCCCCTTTCTAGTTATTTCTGCATCTTTAAATCACCTCTTTCAAAGTTTGTTACCAAAGCCTTGCAAGCTCCTGATGTCAAACTAATGGACTTGGATGACACTTTGTCACTTGTTTAACAAGCATTCCAGGTTTGCGAATCTCCCACAACTTTGCAGAGCTGGCAATTTTTATTACCACATCTATGAGTTTGTGTGTCAATTCTTATGTTACTCTGGAAACCATCTAGTTTTCTTACTGGAACATGTCTGGCTCAGGAATAATGTTTTCACCTCAGGTCTGCTTTTTCCCATATGTTCTGTCTCTTGCCTTTACCATTATAATCAAGCTCGAAGCATTTCCTCATCCTAGGTGAGCTACAAGTCATCTCCAATTTTTATACCTTAATTCAAAGTACAAAAAGTTCTATTTTCCTTAAAAGTTCCCAATTTTCAGCAGTTAATACATCCACTTCCTGTAACATTACAGGTCACCTTACATGCTGTGAACTCCCAATGAGTGAACTTAACAAGTATGTAA
This sequence comes from Aleadryas rufinucha, assembly GCA_013397815.1. Classification (NCBI taxonomy): domain Eukaryota; kingdom Metazoa; phylum Chordata; class Aves; order Passeriformes; genus Aleadryas; species Aleadryas rufinucha. The sequence continues at coordinate 492,644 of VZTH01016555.1, read as the reverse complement.
GACACCACATAATGTAATAGTTCACTTTAATATCTTGTGCTTCTATAGGTTGAGACAGATGTATATCTGGCTCAAAAGCAAATTATGAGTGCCTTTGTTTAATAAAACGACATTTTTGGCATCATGCTTTTGTGAGCAAAATTAATGTATGTAAGTTGTATTTTGTTTCAAGCAGGATTTTATCTGAACTAAAGCTAACAGTTAAAATAGTGTCCTCCTGTTCATATGGGAAAACCTGTGTTTTTCAACTCAGATCAGGTTCAAATCCAAAGAACACTTTATTCAGACTTACACCGAGGTTAATTTAAATTAAGGTTCCTCCTCATTTCTCCATTATACCTTCAGAATAATGAACACAGCCAGCAACAAGCAAATTGACAACACTTTTCCAGTTTGCTTACGTATTATGAAAAAAAATTAGGAAACAAGTTATCAGAAGAGGACACAATACTTAGTCATACACAGCCCCTCTAAAAAGGGGGGGCAAATGCCATATATTTAAATATATGTAATAAACCACCTTTTGAATAATTGAAAAACAAGGTGTCTATCCAATACTTTAAACCACTAGTTTTAACTCTAATTTCCCTATCCTCCCAGTCACTTCATTGTGCAGCTCTCCACAAGGAACATTAATCCACTCACCACAGACAGAGCCTCGCACTAATCTCCTTAAATGTGGTCTCTCGGGGAGGTAGCGGTATTTGCATCCAAAGATACTGAGGTTTGACGTGTGATCTCCAAAGAAGCGGAGCTGGCGGTATCTCTCCCCACAACGGTAACAGAAATTAGTGTTACACTGTGAACAGGTCATGTGGTCACACCCTTCGGTTCTCTGGATGTGGATCTGTATGAGCAGAAGGAAAAAAGAAATATTACTTTTCCCCCCATCCTAAGCACGGGAAAGTGGGCACCACCCAGGGCAGTTCATGTGCCAGATGAAAAGAAGCTGCAAGAAACCCCCTGCTAAGTCAGTATTTGCATTAATTAAGACTGCAGCTGGCTTAAGACAATAATGGTTTTCTGAGGCATGTTTCAGAGCATTAAATGTGAGTTCTACTGTTTCCAGATTCCCATTTCCTACATAATCCTCCTTTTTTGTTTAAACACTCTTCATGACAGATGAGAATTCTTGCCGTTACTGAAGTTTTGGTTTTATTACTGAAGTAGATCTATTAGCACCAAACTTTATTAAAAATAAAAGCAACACAGTGAATATAGTTATGAACTCTGTTTAACCCCTCCACAGATGGGTTTCCCACTTAGGCCACCTGTGGCTCCACTCCCTTTTCCATCACAAATTGATTTGGCATTTTGTAATAAACACCAGAAAGACACTGCTGTTACAGTGCATGATCTGAGAAGTATGGATGGTTTTTTCTTCTTAAAAAAAAAAAAAAAAAAAAAAGATTCCACAAACTATACATGGAATAAAAAATTACACCAAGCTTTCATGATACCCACAGCACACCATGAAGCAGGGCTGCCCTCGTTCTACAGCCATCTTTCTACTGACTGCCTGCAGAAATAGTTCCCCATCCTGCATTCCAAGACCATGTTCCACAGTGGAATGATAGATAGCCTAATAATTGAGGTTGAAAGTGATGCTCGGGGGTCATCTGTTTTAACCCTTAACTCCAAGCTGAGCTAACTCCAGCCAGATCAGATTGCTCCAGGTCTCATCCCACTAGATTTAAAAAATTTCCAAGCATGGGTATGTCACAGCCACTTCAAGCAATCTGCTCCATGCTTCACCATCCTCCCTGGGAATACTTTTTTTCATTACATCCAATTTGAATTTCATCTGTAGAAACATGCAACAAATAAATTGATGCCTCCTGAAACTCCTATACTTACCTACACGTATTTATTTTGCAGGGAGGTACAGGCAAAGACATGGCATCACCACTCAGTGGCCCTACAAGCACCAGAGACACTGAAAGCTCAGGAAGCTCAAGAGAAGTTCGTGACTCCTGGGGTATCTGACATTCTTGAGAGGGTCAAATGCATTTGTTCTTTGCTGCTAATCAGGGGAGATCTCGGATCTCACCTTGCTCGCCCAAACATCTACTGAAACTGGCACTTTATACATGTAACAAAGTGATGCATTCCACCAGCAACACTCGTGGTAAAAGAGTTACAAAGGTAACAATAGTTCCAGCTACACCTGCCAGCATCCCTGTGCCACAGCAATGATCTCAGAATTTGCAATTCTACGCTTTCAAATGCTGCTTTTATACAAAAGAGGGGAAAGACATTCACAAAAGAGAATAGGACTACTAAAAGAAAATGCTTTCTAGTGGGCAAGGATTCTAGTAGACTTAAAATTTGTCTGACCAAGCAAACATCCCCCTCTACCCCAAGGAATTCTGCTGTATCACAGGTGTCCTGTTTTCCAGAAGCACCTGAAAAAACACCAATGCTGATGAGCGTTATAAGCCACTTGACCCCAAAACTTTCACAGTGAAGCACTGACAATAGGCAAAGTGGAAAGAGAAGTCTACCCAATATTATACCAACTTAAGCATAACTTAAGAAGATATACACTGTTTTTTTTCTAAAAGGGACATTACACTGTCAGTTTGACTTCTCACTTCTCAGGTTACATGTGAAAAAAAAATGTTGACCCCACTTATGGAGCCATCATTTATTTAGTGCAATTCCTCAAATTAACTTGAACTGAAATAAAGGAATTTTAATAGTGACTTAATATATTTTAACAAATTAACTTTAAAATTTAATTCAAATTAATTTTTCAGGGGACAAACTCAGACAGCAACTATATAGACTTTTGTAATATAAAAGGTAACTTTCCTCATCTGCTGATTCTGTCTTAAAAATGTAAATGAGGGAACTAGATCTTGTGACACTAATGAGAATTAACTGGTTGCTTTATTTTCTTTTTGAATCAAGACTGTTGAATTCTCCTCTCTCTTCTCTAATTTATCAACCCAATTAAATTACCATCCCTCCTCACTGGAATTCTGTAGAATCCCAGAACCTATAAAAATCCTAGATGCAAACCAAAACTACTTCACATTTCAAAAATAAATTAGTTTTTATTGGTAGTAAGAACTTCAAGACACTAGCAAAGCCTTTTATGTTCTACCATTCATACAATTCAGAAATATGCAGCTCTTAGAAACTGCCTGGCATCCTTCTACCTATGCTTTCCTAGAAGCCTTCCAGCTCCAGTTAGTCATGCATTACTCCTGAATCATTTGTCAATCTACTTGTTTCTGCTCTAAATTCTCCAGACATACTGTCCTCTTGAAATATGAAAGAAATTGGTAAGGATTTATTTCCTTACAGACAAATATTGCAACTACATGCACTTCATGTTTGCTTCTTCAAAAAGCAAACCATAAAAATATTTTAGTCAATACTCATCTGCACATATAACTGTCTTCAAATGCTGCGAATCTGGAACAACCAGTTGTACTTGCCTATACCTTTTTATTGCAATTACTTTCCTTTTTTCCAGTGAGGAAAGATTTGATTAAAAAAAACTAAGTAAAAAACCCCACAAACCTTAGATGCAGGGCTTGGACTCCCTATCACATGCTTTGCAGACTGACAATGCCAGGTGAACTTTGTATCATTTGGTCAGGCTGCTTTCAAGCCTAAGACATGACATCTCACCAGATCAACTTCAGCTCCAGTTCACATGGACATGCCTCCCTACCCTCCAGATAATCCACTGACAGAGATGGATTACAAATCTATAGGTTGAGAAGGCAATCACTGATGGCTCAGATATCACGAGTGTTCCTGCTCCACTGACAGCACCATGGCGCACAAGAGGCAGCCGGGGGAATGCACGGGGCCAGGAATGCCGCTGGCTGTGGGAAGCTGCAGCTGTTCGGGACCCAGCGCCATGTGACTGCAGGCTCTCCTGCAGCATGGCCAGGGTGGAGAGGACACTGTGACAGCACAGTGACTGCAAGCCCAGTTTCTGCCTCCATGCATTCAGTCAAAGCTACAGGCTTCATCCTGCACCCAGGGCCTGTTCAAAACCAAAGATGTATGCTCACCTTACAGGGGAAGGTTTAGCCATTCAGAAACCCAAGCACGGATCCCAGAACAACAGGAGTGAAAACTATACACCAAAGGCAAACATCCAGTTCATAGTCTTAAGCAGACAACTGAAGTAGCCCAGTGGCTATTTCAGACCCTCACTTTACCCCCTCTGCATGTTACATGTCATAGGAATCTTCCACAGGAATCATTGCCAAGAATTCTGAGGATGAGTGGCCATGTCTCCTCCACCCCTGAAGAAAACCTGCACAGCTTTATCCCTTAGTATACAGATAAGGACTCTCCTCCCTCCAGAAGATGAGAATTAATTTGCAGACCACGTCCAAAAACTATGCCCTGAATTATTGATAATGCTTATATGAATCAAATAAGAAGTACACACTCCTTTATTTGCATTGACATGCTTGTTTACTTAAATTTCTGCAGCTGTTCAAAGCTTTCCAAGATAGAGCTGCTATGTGGTGTTTCCTCAGATAGTGTTGCTTCTGAAATCTGTGGTAAGATAACACCAACATTGGTTTACTGTACTGTAAAAACACTTGTGGAAACAAAAGTATTTTGCTGCAAACATACCAAGAAATTGTATAAAAATAACCCCCTAGAACATTAGTGGGGAAACACAAATAAGGTTACATATTTTGGCAAATGACATCCAGAAACATGTAGCAAATTTGCACTTATTAGTCAACTTACTCTAGAACAAGACCAGCACTTTTCGGACAAGTTTTTTTCTTTTCTCTTGTTGAGAAAAATGGTCTATACTGACTCTCAATATAGTGTATAGTAAATTTAGAAAAGGTTCTATTAAAAAAAAAAGTCAAACTTAATTTAAAATACAGTTTTAAAAGTAGCATTTTTCCGTATTTCCATACTGACAAACAGTCACAACCTGAATCTACAACTAAGTATTTGGACAGTGTGTAACATTTTTACTATCTTATGCAAACACATCTTAGGGAGACCAGGTAAATATAAGCTATTCCTATTAGATGCATTAAAGCTGTATCCGACTACAGGAAAAAGTAATCAAGTTTAAGCTTATCTAACAGTCCCTGCTATATTCACATTACAAAAGATTATGTTCTTTCAAATCACTTACCCAAACCACTGAACTACTCGTGACTATTTGCCTGAGGATCTGCCTCTGTATACACATACCCCTAAGTGTGTTTTGATTTTCTCACCTGCATGCCCAGACAAGATAATGTATTCGACTTCTCCGTGGTAGAGCTAAAAAGAGTCTGTGTGTGTATGTATCTGTGTGTACAAATAATTATCTCCAGAAGATATCTGTAAAATATGGTCACCGTTTACACTGTAATCAGTATCACACTTTGGAAATTACCAGTAATTTTACAAATTACTTCAGTAAAGAAATTGTACCTCTACTTAAGTTTCTACTTTTAATTTCCACTCATTTCAGTTTTAGTGTAAAGATTAAATCTTTAGACACCATTTAGTATTGACTTTCACTTGATCTGTTTGTAAATTCTGGCTGCTGCAAATTTTCAAGCAAAATATGAAAGAGGTTAAAAATAAAGTATGTTTTCACCTGAAACATCACCTCTGTGGACATAGAACATGGATAAATCAAGTAGTACATTACAAATTATTTTCTCTGTCATTCTTTATTTTATTTGGAAATATGATTATCATCTGATTTAATGTTATTTTATATACAGGTTTTGGAGGGAGTGATAGATGGGAAAGAGAGGCAGAGAAGTATTAGATCTAATCCCCCTGACTTCAAATTGTTAACTGTCAGAATGCTTATCCTCCGGTGCCCAAACACCTACTAAAGATTTGATGAAGAATACTGCTTAAGATAGATTTTTTTTTAACTACTCAAAGATGTGGTTTTTTAACTAACTGCTGGCTAAGTGGTACTTTTGATTACCTGCAGTTTATAGATTTGCTCTAAAAATAAACAGTGTGTTGAGAGAAACATTTTGGAGATGGTAGGCAGGAAGAACTTTTTTCACCTTTGAAGAAAAAAGTATCAAGAGTTGGGGTAGCAACACAGTTTATAAAAAGGTAGAAGTCCATCTTCAGTATTGACTTACAATGCCACATTACCAGGAAGGACTCAACAGAGGTTCTTTTTCTGTGCTAGTTTCATAAGTATCCATACTGTCTCCCACCATGTAGGAGGTTTTATTTTCCTTTGATTAAGAAAAGAAACCTAAAGTATTTTTTAAATTAGCAGCAAACTCATGCAACTTCATGCTTCAGAATTAGTGACAAGCCATGTAAGTTTCAAGCATCCAGCCGTTTTTTTTGAAGATGGTAAAAAGAGTTGAATATTTAAATGTGGCATTTTAAATTTTAACTTATTCAGGCTAAATGTTAGACTTAGCAGTTTAAATTCCTTTCTCTTTCCAGCTATCAGCCTTCTTACCACCCCTGTTTCTCCACATTCATATTTTTTTGCTTGGTCCACTTTCCTAATTTTTTTGACAATTTATTTCAAGTTACATCACTCGCATTGTCATAAAATCTGAATCTGGACACAACTCAAACAATTAAAATCAAAACACATACTTCTTCCCATTCTAAAAGGAACAAAGTATTTTACTTTAAGACTTCCCAGAAAGTGAACATTTTTAGAACTGGCTCAAACCTATCAACTCTTACCAAAAAACAAGCTGTAAAAACTCTGTTAAAAGGTCACATGTGTTCAGGAGGAAGGGTAAACAACCCGCTGCTGATTTCAGAGCTTTCCAATTTTGCTCAGTGTTTTGAAATCTTTCAGTTTCAAGCTATGACATCACAGACATTTCTTTCTCAAAGACCAAAATACAATACTTAGTAAACTGATGAACATTTTCTTATTAGCACAGTGTAAGGCTCAAAGTGTGACATATACTTTGTATGTTTGTAAGTAAATCTTCCCATTCGATATGCATTTTCTACAAAACATTCCAGCTTTGACTTACTATTCTGTTGGTAGCTGTGCAAAAAAAAATGGTGAACAAATTTAACAGCAGCCTCCATTAAGGGCAACTGGGGCAGGGGTGTGCAGGGCTGTTGCATTTCATTTGAGTAGTGGGAAATACTTCTCATCTCAGAAGGGACTGATGACATTTTTAGAGTGTGGAACTGCATTTCAGTGTTGAAAATTAATAATGAGAAAGACTTCAGAGAATCATCCAGGTTGGAGAAGACCTCTGAGATCATCAATTCCAACCTTTGATCACCACCTTGTCACCTGACCACAGCACTGTCACATCCAGTCATTTCTTAAGCACTTCCAGGGCTGGTGACTCCATCACCTCCCTGGCAGTCCATTCCAATGTTTAATAACCCTTTCTGCAAGGAAATTGCTCCTGATGTCCAGCCTGAACTTCCCCTGGTGCAGCTTGAGTCTATGCCTCTTGTCCTGTCACTGGTTGCCAGGAAGAAAAGCCCAACCCCCACGTGGCTACACCCTTTCAGGCAGTTGTAGAGAAAGAAAAGGTCGCCTCTTAGCCTCCTTTTCTCCAGGCTAAAAAGGAGGCTCAGGGGGGACCTCAGCCCCCTCAGCCACTCCTCACAGGAGTTGTGCTCCAGACCCTTCACCAGCTCTGTTGCTCTCCTCTGGACTCACTCCAACACCTCAATGTTCCTTCTTGAAGTGAAGGGCCCAGAACTGGACACAGCACTAGAAGTATGGCCTGTGAAATCCCACCTTGAGGTACAACTTATGAAGAACTAACATTCAATCCTACAAAACTTATGGGTTTGCCAACTCTTAATTTCCCTTAGTTAACTTGTTGACAGAGTATTTCCAGCCTTACTCAGACATTGAATACACTCAAACTCACTGGAAAACCTGATGAAGGGCATTGTATTTCCTTAAAGCTTTTCATTTCTTTAAAGCTTTATTTTAGGATTCATTTATTCTGTAATTAATTAACCCAAACATCTATGATTCTATTACTATAAGCATACATCAAAGCCCCCTCTCACAATTTCCATAATGTTTCTTTTACGTGCAGACATTCTGCAGAATCAGTGCAGGAACAAGCAAGAAAAGCATCTGACCTGTTTTTCTCAATGGGTCATTGACAAGAAATTGCACAGCAAGTGTGAATTTCATTTCCAATGCTGAGCAGAAGCTACAAATATTTATTTTAAATGTATATTTGAACAGTTTGAAGCCACTACCTGCAAGCCAAGGGAGAGCAGCTCACCTTGCATTTTGGACACTTCTGGGCATTCCTCTGCCCGTGTTCGATTTCGTTGGCCCAGTGACGTAACAGCTTGTCTCCCTTCTTGTATTCTTTGCAGTTAACGCCTTCATGCCAGGGAGAGTGGCACTTGAAACACCAGACAAATTGGCAAGATGGACACTGGATCTGTACAAATGAGAAAACAGCACACATTTGCAAGCTGGGTGCTGATACAACTAGAAAGCCTGTTTCAAAACCACTGCTCTTCAATTAAGAGAGCAGCTGCCCAGCAAAGATCTAACATCTTTTGAAGGATCTGTTTTAAAAACACAAGAAGCTGTAGAAGCTAGCTTGTTCTTTTCCTTTTTAAACAAGAGAAAATACAGAAGTAATTGCTAAAGCTGGGAAAGGCCTCAATCAAATGAAGCACAAGTAGCTTGGTTTAATCACAGGCATTACTTCCCAAATTGATCGTGTGGCTTAACTGACAAAAGGCAGAATCCAGAAAGCTTATTCAGTTGCCTCCAAATAAATTTGTGAGAACACCTGAAAATTAGCTGACAGTTTTCAGTGCAGTGGATCTGCTGTCTTTTTCTAGGAATAAACTTCACTGTCAAGGCTACTGGCAAGTACAGAAAGTACTTGGTCTTCTGAAGGGGCTCTACAGAACTCAGCATGGGTTATGAAGTTTATATTAGAAATGGTCCTGGGAAAAGGGGCCACGAGCAAGGCTCTCATCCAAGAGCCACAAGTACCAACGGGAAGTCAGGCACCTCCTTTTGCTCTTGATTGCGTCAAGGCAAGCTGAGGCCGTGCCAAACAGCCCACTTGCTACAGACCACACCTAATGGCAAAACCCACAAACCATATTCAAATTGACAAAGGATCTATTCTTTCCACTCCCTCGGTTTTAAATCATTGTGTCAAATAGGTACCATCATCATCACGTCTTCTTCCACAGCCTGCTTATTTTTTTATGAAAAGCTAAGGCAGCTGCTGTGTTTGCAGGAGTAATAAATAGAGGCACATTGCAGCTGCTTATCTGACGAAAGACAGGCCTCCAACCTGGATCACGACTAAGGAAAGCAAGAACTAGAAGCCACATTAGACTCAGGCACATCCAGGCTCCTGCAGCACGTTCACTTCTGCTGTGTTTGGCCGCAAAACATCTCAGCCTGAAAGATGACAACATCTCACCCTCTCAAGCGACTGCTGAGCCCTGTCCACCATCTCCAGTTGCAGTCCATGCCTGGCACTGCCTCGGCTTTGTACCCAGCTGATGGACGGGACTGAGGAATTCAACCAGCCAAAGGTTTTTGGTTATATCTGTGTCCAGACTTGGTTCACCACCAAACCATGGACACATCTGTGCTACCCATGCGCGGTGTGGGGGTGCTTCTCAGGAAACTACATCTTAGAGAGCAGTCATGTATGAAGTCCCCAAAACATATTTCTCAAGTTCTCACTCCTACGAGCTGCTGTGCCCTCCTGTTGAGTCATGACAACTGGTGTTACGCTTCCTTGACTACAATTAAGAGTCCAAAGTAGGTGCTCTGATCTCTCTCGTATTTTGCTGGGGGCAGCCAAAATTATTTGTACATGCAATCACTACATCTTGTTTAAAGGGAAACAACAAATTAGGACTGAAACATGTGAATTACAAACTTACTATTTTTTACCTGAACTTGTCCAAGGCCATGATAAAGTATAAAACAAAAGCAATATCAAATATAACTGGTGTCCTTTCTCATATTTAATGAGCCAGTGGCCAAGATGCTGAATCAACGGAAATATACTACCTTGCATCTCTGCTTCACAGATAAGATCTCTTAATAAAACCAGTTTAACAGAAAGGAAATTTCCTGCTCTGAGGAACCTAAAGAATGATATATATATATTGCTATTAACCAAACTAACACAGAGCACAAATCAATGTTTCCACAACACTTTAAAAAACAATATGCACAAGATAGTCATCTAACCTATCCTAACCCATATCTCCATACCTTTCTTTTTTCCTTTTTCTACCCCCCTCCCTCCCAGCATTGAATTTATGTCTTTCAACAACACGTCACAGTGTCCTACTGCTGGGAAGACAGATTATAGCAAGCATCATATTGTAGTGCTCAGTATTTGTTATGCCTCAGCCAAAGATGGAGCTTGTAGCCTCAAGTAAGTGTTCTACAACCTGAAAACTTTTATCAGTTGCAGTATTCAGACATTTGAGATAGAACACGGATGTTAAAAAATACAAACCCAAATCAACAGGTCAGGAAGCTCAAGTTAAAGCTTCTTCCTTTAAAAAAAAAAAAAAAAAGGGGCAACATAATTTAAATTAAAACACAGTTCTGTGGGTTTGTGTTTTGTTTGGTTTGTTTTTTGGTCAATATCTGACATATTAATTGCAGACTCTATCTTTCTATTATAGCATGCACATAAGTGAAAGCAATACAGCAGCTACCAGGATATATACCTAAACTTACACAAGCACACTGACATCAGATGTTTCCAAATACATTAATCAGAAAGTACTGAAATACAGGATGAGGCTATAACCACAGGAACTCAAAATAACATTTCCTACCACAAATGGCCCTAACTGAACTAGTGAGAACTCTATGTTTCCTTACCAGTTTCCTTTTCCACCTGTCACCCTGACAGCACCTTCCTCAACACTGAACTAGTGAATAGTTTTTATATTTTGAATGGACCACTTTACTTCTCTGTGGTTCAATGCTGCCTGAGCATAACTTAAACAAGCAAAGAAAATGATGTCCTTTAAGTAGTTATGAACATTATTTTTCTTGGAACTAGTGGCTGCAAAACAAACTCCTAAAACCATTCAAACTTGGATGCAGTGTGATGCTCCTGTGCTTAAGAAACAGAAGCAGAACAAGGCAATTACAGCAGTCTTTTGCATTCTTATTCCACTTTTTCTCTGCTTTTCTGAAAGAAAAGTCAAATATAATTTGATTCATGGTTCAGTAGTTGTGCATGAAATCACTGTAGCAAGGACACAGAAATGTTATCTACATAAGATTTAAACCAGTAAAATATATTATAGTCCAGAAAAGCAGACAAACTCTATCTGCAAAACCCCAAAACATGAACCCTGTGTTTTGTCTAACGTTATTCCTCACACAAACATTTTCCCACTTATTTTATGATTTTTATTTCTGTTGATTAGAATTAAGAGGATGGATATATACACAAACTTCTATGCCATCTGGAGATCAGCCTCCCTTGAAATAGAAAAGATCACACAACTTTGTGTTCTAACTTTCTTGCTCTCTTGGTTTTCAGCTTTCTGAAACGCTGACCTTTGAGGCTAACATTTTCCATTTTTCTTAGCAAGCCTCTTTACTGCAAGCTACGTTATCTATCAGTTTCCTCACCTCACAGGAAAAGACTTTTCAAAACTGATAGATAATTTCAACACAAAACACCACTCAATGTGACCTGATGATATCAAAACTGACTGCACATGAAAAATATTCCTAGAACCTGAAGGTACCAAAAGCTTTGTGGGATTTTCTGCTGCTTGGTGGAGCAGTAGCTACAAAACAGGATGGCCATATTAATTATGCAATTAACTGATTACATGAATTGCAGTCTCTAGCTGCATGTACTGTCACTTTGTTTGAAAATAAATATGGGCTCCAGCCAAAACAGCTTCCTTCTCATCATCATCAACCCATCCCCTCTCTTGAAACAGCTGAAAATAAGCAACAACAAAAACAAATTTTGTATCCCATTAGGGCTGATCTTTGATCCAGCTCCCAGTGTGGCACCAAAACATCAACATAAGCAAAAGCAGGCTGGCAGGAATGAACAGCTGAGAGCAAGGAGGGAGAGCATGGCAAAATCACCACATCCGCAGCAGCTGAGGCTCAAGGTAGATTGAAGCCATGTAGAGCTGTGGTTAAAATCTGATCCAAAAGTGGGGAGCTAATTTATATGAACTACACAGATCAACTCTACCATAGCATCTCTGCTGGTACAAATTCCTGATAGTTCTAGAACAACTTTCAGAAACTCTTTAGTAGTTCAAACAAAAGATAGTTTATGTAACAACTGCATTGAAAAAACATTTACATTTGCAAAGCCAAGCACTCAAGTCCTCCATTTATGTGACGTGTATCTTTTGACAGAAGAGAACAAAAAAACTTCATTATGAATCTCACAGAGCAGAGTATTGCTTCTCCATGGCAAGTGGCAGGTCAAAAAACTAACCTGAACAAGCAAAATCCAGAGCTTCCTCACAGAACAAGTCTTCTTACTTACTCTTGTGAAACATTTACCTGTTCCATGCACAAGAACTCAACTAGCAGTTTTTCAATTTTTGCCCATTTCCACCGCACTTTTGCATAACAGCTCTGACCAAAGGTTTGTTAGGGTCTTGTCTGCAATCACATTACACTCTCAGTTCAGGACATATGAGATGAGGCAAGGAAATTTTCTTAGTTAATGCTGGATCCACTTGTGATAAAAATATTTTATATAAAAATTAAATAGCTCTCTTCCTGTTCTGTGTGGCCCTAAGTGGCACTAATGGTAGAAGAAAGGTTTGGAGAGCAAGTTCTCCTTTTCTTCCCCTCTTTCTACCTCAACATACATGTTAACTTTCTAGGCTTAGTACACCAAGACTTGAATCTCAGCCAATTGAACTGCTGGACCTAGATCAGCTTAGCTGACACAATAATAAGAATAAATAAGAATATAATAAGAAAAAATAATTTATAACTTTGCTGCCTCTTTAAATTTCCATGTTATTTTTAATTTTAAATACTGTATCAAATTTTAGAAATGGCATTAACAATTTTAAAGTATCTGTTCAAATGAAGACTTGGATTTTAGAGTGCTTTGCTGTTGCAGTGTATAAAAGAGTACTAGCTGTGCAGTACTGTGCATATGTGTTCCCCACACAACTCAGTTCTCTTGAAGGCAATACTTGCAGTGCTGGTGCAGAATTCATGTGGTGCAATTGCTGTTTGTATTGCTTGCATGTGAATAGGGAACCCTCAAAAGCCTCCAGTCAGGTGTCTCTTATACTATACACGAAAGAAAATGAGTCTCTCCTCCAAAGAGCCTGCAATTCAAGGCACAATCTGTACAAACCTAAGAAAACAGATAATATTGGTCCACAGATATTTGCGCATGTAAATTACTCACATATACTCCATGTCATATTAGGTATCTTTTTAAACCTTCTCCCTGCAACAAAACTTCTCCTTGTGCTAAGCTTAAAATAAATCACTAAAACTGTACCTACACCAGAAAACAGTTGAGGTTCAGGGAGTCTGCTGAAGCCCTGTGGACCACGATCATCCATACTGCTTGCTAGCATTTTCCCAATTATATTCCTGACTAGCATCAACTAGACATTCTTGCACACAACACCTGGGCTCAGCTCAAATGATACATTTTGCCAGAGCCTGTTCCCAGGAGATTTAAGCTCTGCAGATCACAGCTACACACACTGAATCACCACATGACCAGTGAACTGCTTCCGGCTTGCACTATGCATCACACAGTCTCCCATTCCTTCTGATTGTGGTTTGTAGGGAAGTTGTGGGGAACATTTTAACTGCAGCATTTTAACTCAGAAGAGCACTGGTTACATCCTGAGGCATGTTCTCATCTACGGCAGGCCCATGATACAACAGCTGCACCACCTATGACCCACACTTGTGGGACACTAACAGCTTCTGACACCTTAAGAGAGGCGGCTGCCAAAGCATTACAAGCTCTTATCTACCCTGGATTACATCTGATGCGTGGTGATGATGAAGCAGACGGGTAAAGGAGAACAGCTGTGGGCAGAAGGAATTTTACGTGCAGTTTCAAATTTTTTCCACCTCAATGTAAGATGACAAAAATCTGAAAAAACTGACACCAACAGACAGTGTGGCATGTAATTCATGCCCTACACAGATGTGCACAAATAGCTCATAACTCAGAATTAGCTTTACCAACTTTTCAACTCCAATGAATACACAACCTTCCACCTTTTCATCTTCATACTGGGCTGAATCTTGTGCTGTATAATTAGGGCTATCTAAACAGTCATCTAAACTCCTACTGAGGAGAACTGGTTTGTCCAGGAAAGGCCAGCTCAATCATGAAATTAACCACAACAAATCTAATAACCAGATGGAAAAATGACACAGAACATGGTGCTGCAGATAAATGTTGTCTTCTGGAACTCAGATGGACTTTCAGCAGCTCAAAGTGTCTTCTAAATTCTTGCTTTTTATGTTTGATTAAAATCACAGTATAAGCAACTCTTCTATGAAAATAAATGCTGTAGAAGTGTTTTTTTCCCCTCTATTTCTCAAAGTTTTGCATTGTGAATGATGAGACTACAGTAATGCATAACCTCTGGTAAGGGAGTGAAGAAACAAAAATCAACAAGCAGGACAGACAGCAGCTCTATTACTAAGGAAGAAGGAAAGACAACCGCCTAATGTCATAAACGCCCAGAATTCACTTACCCAGAGTTTCAGGGAAAACGTGAAAGTTGTGTGTGTCTAAAATTATTGGTTATAGCGGTAACTCCCCTTTCCCAGTCTCTTCTGACTGTGACCATATTGTTTGCATGTCAGAAACAAAACACTCTTTAAATTAAAATGTGTGTCAGGACAAAATTATGCCACCTACCAAAAAAAATACAGGCTGAAGAGTTCAATTGCTTGAACTGTTAGAAGTCAATTAAGTACTTAATCAATGATGTAGTATAGGTTCATATTCGTAATCACAGCTTGCATACAGCTCCAGTGAAACAAGAAATTTCATTTAATGCTCACCAAATGCTGTCCTACTTTTGCAGTGCCATCTAACCCACAGCCCCGGCAAGCATGCTCACTTTGTATTTGTTCTCCAATTTGGCAGGGGTAGGAATGTGGCCTCTCCTCCGGAAGGTCGTAAAGTGCTTGCACTGAGGGCATGGCTTGGTGCTGGAGTCAATGCGGCTGAGTTCCAGGAAGTATTTATACTTGATGATGTCGTCATGGGGCAGGTTATAGAGGACAGTTGTTTCATCCAGGTGTTCGCTGCACTCTGTGATGGGGCATTTTATATCCACTTGTCCCAGCTGCACCTGCATATGAAAAAAAAAAAAAGAGCTGTATGACCTTTTGCTTGGAAAAGTTAAGCAAGCATTGGTGAATTTTGTGAGGAAAATTATTTCAAATACTGTAACAATCCAGAGACTATCTAGCATATTGTCTTTAAATTTGTTGCTTTACACCAAGCATACTGCAGTTTTTCCAGAGAGCATTTTCAAATCCAAACAGAAAAGCTAATTACCCTGACAACTGCAGTTATTAAACATATTCTCTCAGTGTATGTACCATGGCTACATACACCGCAAAACCAAATACAAGTCCTAACTAACAATGGCCATCCAGTACTCCATACTTTGGGTAGAGTGGTCAGTGCACCACTACTGTGGCTCATAAAGGCTGTGAGAAAGCAGACAATGGAAACATTTGCATACTGTTTCACTGCAAAACGACCTGGGAATCACAGCACAGAGAAATTAAGTCAATTTAGGATCAGCAGCTCTGACTCGGGAACCCTGAGCTGGTTCCTGCTCAGCACACTCAGTGCCTCTGCAGTCTGCTTCCAAGAAGTTCCTTACATGCCATACTGCACATGCAGAGTTTTAGTTGAGCTTGGGGCTGATTAAGCCAATAAATTTCCCCAGAACTCAAGAGTTAGAAGTTTTAAAAAACACACACCCCAACAACAACAACATTAAAAAACCTTAATAAAAACCAAACTAAAACCAGACAAACAAACAAGCTTGAGGTTAACAGGGCAGAAACTGTTGCTGATCTAACGAGTCCTGATGGTCCCAAGCTAATCCATATGTTCATATACCCGCAATGTGTTTCCAGAGTTCCTGGATCCAAGAACTGCACTGGACACAGATCTGCACCCTTCACGCTTGGCAGGCTTTAACTGCTCGGACTCCATGCCAAAACAGCAGATCCTACTTGGTCTGGGAGCACCAGAGTTGCATTTGCTTGGCAGTGAGCACAAGTTAATAAACCCTGCTGGATCCTGAGAGTCTGCAAGAACCCAGCTAGAGCATGTTTGTGTCTGCCCCAAGTAATCTTGAACGAGTGAGTTTTGACTGCACAAGTGCAGCTCCTTCCTTATTGAGAAGGAAGAAAGCATGCAACCAGCATCTCTTTCCAGGAATTACTGCTTGAAGGCTGGCAAGTTTGATTTCCCTAGACTGCTTATTCTGTAATATGCTCAATTAGAGAAACCTGCCAAACAATACACTAAATAAGAAAGAAACACCTCAGATTTGGATGCAGATCTCGTTGCTGCATAGTGGCACCAGAAGACACATACTCCACTAATGCAGTATTTAAGGTAAAAAAGGAGGGAAAAACCCTAAAAAGCAACACAACACAACCCTGTCATTGCTTCAGCAACTGAGTCACAGGGACTTTAACTGAATGATAATTCAGTCAGGAGCCAGAGGATTAGAAGAGTCATAACACCATGGTATCAAATCCAAGGTTCATACTGACTTCAAAAAAACCCTACTGCACAACCTCTGTCCTCTCAGCAATGTACCTAAAACTCAGGAGAGCAAAGAAATTAGGTATATGTTAGAGATAGAAATGCAGGGTGTGGATGGTCGCAGCGAGTCTCAGACCAGAGCATGGTGGAGGACACCTCAGCAAGCCATCACTGCTGTGGTGCCCTGAGCAGCCTTGGTTCAAGGCACAGGCAGGTCAGCATACAGGCAAATCTGTCTGCAGTACAGAGGAGAGGCAGCTCCCCAGCAAAACACCCATTCTTAGGAGGGAAATTCCCCACATTTCATTGCCTGCTCTAAAAGGTGGGCAGAGCTCTGCCACATGCAAACAACGCCAGGCTCAGTTTGGCTTTTACATGGATGAGTGTAAGTACAGGAGGAGTATGTACTCCAAGGCATTAAAAGAAACAGAACAAAAAAAATCCCCCAAACTCCATGTTACTACATGCTGGGAGATGCCAACATTTTATACCTGTAGGACACTGATTCACCTGTAGCAGCATGTAAAATTGAAACCAAGCATATGGACCACTGGACTGTTTCTCAGAAGGATCACCCAGTACATCAAGGAGCTTAAAAAGCAGATGACAATTAGTACAGCACTACAGAACATAAGCACACTGAACTAAGAGAACAATTTGCTACAGAAACACAAAAAGCTATTGCACTAGGATTAGCATCAGGTTTTGTTCAGAGAAGTATAGGTATATTTTAAAAATGAAGAGTCAAATTAATCCCACCTATGACTACTTCATTTAAAAAAAAAAAATTAAGCATTAGGGAAGTATTAAAAGAGCCATGTCTTTTTGCTAGGAGTAAACTAAGCTACAATGGAGTAGCATTACATAATGAGAAGGTGCATTGTATCTGACAGTACTTAACCACTGCTTATATTAAATGCTAGTTAGAACAAATCTGCATTTATAAAACCAAGGAATACAAAGCTCAACATTTTCTGTACTTCATGCCCACACAGAATATGACTAATATATGTGGTAAGAGTCAGGTGTGGTTTCAGTGTTTATTTTGAAAATATGTTTTACACCCACTTGAAATAAATAATTTTTAACCTCTGTAATATTTTCAGCTTTTCAAGTTTGGCAAAGACTGAGCCTTTTCCTGTGTTTTGAATGGGACTGAAGTGAACAGAGCTGGCTTGCTTATTAGCAGTAACTTCAATGGAGCCTTGTCCTACCAAGACAGTCCATCTTTGTGCACTAGCATCAGCAATTGATAGAAGTGTAGCTTTAGGGGTAGCCTGTCAGGCTACCTGCTGCCACAGACTCAGGACATGCTACAGAATGAGAAAGGAAAAACAAAATAAAACAATCTCTTATGACATTGGTACAAATAACTAGTTATATTATTTTCCTTCCTTTTCTTTTTGTTTTGAAGAGCCTTATCCCTTCAATATCAGCTTCTCACAATGTCAAACCCCCAGGTTTTAAGAACGCCACTGTGTATTAAGAGCTTCAGAACCCTAAGTATGGGAATGGACCAGCATGGTGTATTTTCACAGCATGAGGAAGGACTCATATGTCTAAGAGCAGTGGAGCACAGTAGCGTTAAATGTCAGGCAGCATCCAGCTCTTATACCCATTTGTGCTTCACTTCTGTAAAGCATCACAGGAGGGGCTACTTTGCTTACAATTTGGAAGGAGAAAGCAGGCTCTAGCTCCTTTCATACTACAGAAAGGTAACATTTAAATTATCAGGAAAGCAGTTGTACCTCCCCCTGACATTTTATTTTAAAAGCGCTTTTTATTTGGCAGAGCATAGGGAGGAGAAAGGGCAGGGGGGAACACAGAACGCACACACAGACTCTACACTGATTTACTTACTGCCCAAGAAAGCAGTGATACCACCAACAGAAAACAGAAACAGATGGCATGATACTTTAAGTCAGAAAATCATTTCCACACCCTGAGCCTTCTTTTTAAAGGCAATCATTGTTAACTACACAGAAAGCAAAGTTCAAACTAGACCAGAAAAGCACTGATTTATTCCTGTTATTTGGCCTGCTCCAGGTTGGATGTAACGTAACATTTGCAGGCTGTACTTGTGTTGCTGTATTGCAGCTATATTCCTTAAAGAAGAGGCCATTCTATTTTACAACATATATCTACAAACAAGCATTTTCTAACTGAAATTTTACTCTTAGTTCAGAGATGCACATGTTTAATTGCTCTTACTTCTTACTGCTGAAAGTGAAAATGGCCATGCCAAATACACACTTCTGTAAGAAACAATCTCTACCAGTGTGCCACATTATCCCCTGTAAATTACCAAGGAAGTTACGCATTAAAAAAAAAAATTCTGGAAATGCACAGATGCAAGCGAAGGGACAGTCTAGTATAGAGGACTTTCATACTCTACAGGTAAAGAAACAGATGGATTAAAATTCCCTTTATTTATAAGCAAAATCCTACTCCTTTCTAGTTCACTGGAAACAGTTCTTTCATTTTCATTGGTAAGTTAAAAAGCAGCGAAGAATTACTTTTTTTGTACTTCTGGAAACTGTGTCACTTTGAATTTATTTTCTTTAAAAAACCAGTCATAATTTGTGGAAAATACCTGAAGGACTCACCATGGTTCAGAACTCCACAGTGGTAGGTGCTAAGCAAATGAAATCCAAGTAGACATGATTCAAGAAGCACCAACCAAAGACAGTTCAAACTTTTACTACGCATTCTGTACCTGCCTTTAAGGCATTTCTATGTTTTGAGTACTAACTTCATCAGCCTGGATTCAAGACTTGTGCCAGTGATATCCTGGCATTCTCCATCAAAATTCTTTAAAAAAACCCCAAAACTAAAAGCCTGTGAAATACATTCTCTTTTTCAGTTCATTCATCCTTCCTCCTTGCTGTCAAATGGTACAAATCCCCAGTGCTGCTGCAAGACAAGCAAGAATAAACAGCTAGAACTTAGAGTAATTAGATTAGGAGCTACTGAAGTTGTATCACTACCAAGTAGTGAAAATATCCCCTGTTTTGTGTGTGCCATCTCCTCCACAGAACATTTTCACACAACCTCTTGCCTGTTGTTCATTACTTCACAAACCATACTTGATGGGGTGTTTCACTTCTACTCTTTAATTCATTTCTCAACAGACTTGCAATACATTACTTCCTGAATGCCTGTCTCATTCAGTTGCTCCACCATCTTCTCTGACAACCATCTGTAACATCACTCAAGAGCCATCACTCCTCTCCTCAGGAGGGAAGGGCTTCACTAGCCTTTATCAGGGCATATAACACTGTCCTCAAAAGGATCCAGAAGGTGTTCGAAGTGGTCTATTTGAGCTGTCATTAAGATCATCAAAAGGTCATTTATTATTAATAAAAGTTGAACCAGAGTATTTTCTATTGTGTCACCAGCTCACAGAGACCAACCCTGAAAGGGTTCACAGGAGGTTCCCCTTCACATGTCCCCTGAGTCTTTGTTCTCCTTTCACAAGTACCACACTTGTGGGATGAAGCCATGACAAAGTAACGGTGGTTTCCTGCTCCATATGACATTCAGAGAGAAAGTCACTAAGGCACAAACACTGCAGGCTTGAGCAGACACCACCTCTTCTAGTTTTGACAGCTGTTTGTTGTCAATGACTTTTGCATTAATTACCATACTGTCAACACTAAAAAAGACACAAAAAGAAACAAAATCTCAGGGCCTTTGAAGTACATGCTAGTCCCTCATCCTTCAGGCGAAAGGCACTCAAAAGCAAGAAGCTGGGAGGGAAACTAAGTGTACATAACTGCAATCCAACCACCACCAGCACATCAAAGGTTTGACCTTTCTGCTCCAAAAGCAAGTCTTCTGAATGCTTTACAAAGCATATTTAAACATAGCATCAACTTAAATTCTCAAAGGTCATCTAGTTGTTACAACTTCAGCCAGAGGCTGAGACTCCAGCTTCATTCATAACTCTGAGGACCACTGTCAGGAGCACACTTACACACATCCATGTCCCCAGGAGCACTGTGGAATGGTGCAGCTACACACCAGCGAGGGTCACAGCCAGCACCACCTGTGTAGGAAGAGACCAGAGTGGCTTTAGCCTCAGAAACAACCCAAAACCTTAACTGGCAAAACTGGCCTTGGCTGCCTGGAACATAACCCCACACCATTTTGTTTGTTTCCCTTTCAAATTTCTTCACTCCACAGTCACATCTACGACTCTCCTAAAAAATCTTTGAAGATAAACTAGAAAGATATTCTTCAGAATGCACCTGAACTCAACCAAACCTTTTTCTTAAAGGCCTCTAAACTTGCTTTCTCATTTGATGACATGGTGACATGAAGTTCTATTCCTTTTCTTTTTTCTTCCATGGAACTAGGTGTTAGCTGCTCACATGGTTCTGATATCAATAGAAACATTCAGATTTTACTTGTCCTGGCCACAAAGGGATAGAATTTACAGAAAATTACTTGTAGAAAAACAAATGAATACTGAAATTGTCCTTTGCAAGAAGTGAACAATTATCAACATGGCTCTCCCTTTTTGCCTTCTCATCTCCTGTTACTTCACTGAGTGAATTAAAAAAGGAAACAATTTTAACTTAGTAATGCATTTAGAAAAACTGCACTGCGTT
This sequence comes from Aleadryas rufinucha, assembly GCA_013397815.1. NCBI lineage: Eukaryota > Metazoa > Chordata > Aves > Passeriformes > Aleadryas > Aleadryas rufinucha. Next base: position 471,301 of record VZTH01016555.1, on the reverse strand, counting down.
AAATCATGCCTCTGCCTGCTACTACTCATCAAACCTAGTGCACATCACCAGCAAGCATGGAGGTTAAGTGCTTTCTGTTCTGGTGTTCTGGAATCCACAGTGAGCTGAAACCCAGAGCAGAGGTAAAGCTTAGTCCCATGCCTGGACAAAACCAGGGCTGGGTCACCTGGATGGCTGCCCATTGAGCTGGGTCACTCTCTGGCAAAGAGGCATGCCAGAGTTAGACCGAGAGACTGACCAGCAGAATGCTTTATCTTGCACCCCCCAGGGCTCCCAGAGGTTGTGAAAGCTATCTTTCACCTCTCCTCCCCACATGTGTGTGGGGGCAGAGGGAGGGGGAAATCCCAGTGGAGGAAGTTAACCTGGGAAGAATAGTGACAGAAACTACAAACCTTGGAGAAATCTGACCCAAACCCACAGTTCTCTCAGCATTCATTAAGGAGAAGAAGGAAAAGCACAAAAGCTTTCTGATTTTGTCCAGGGGTGCATATTAATAATGCTTATGCTGATTTTACTATTCCTTAGAAGACACATTCACTTTTACTAAAAGATCCAAAGATGCTCATGAAAGAAGAGCTTTGAAGACAGCAGAACAAGCCAGATACCTGCCCTTTCTCAGCTGGGAAATAGAGGCAGTTGCTCCTGCCTAGGAGTGAGACCAAAAGACCCCATATTAAAACTGAGCAGGTACAGGAAGGCATTTCAGGAAAGAAGCAAGAGCCAGGAGACCGACCACATCTCATGATACATTTAAATAACCTGGGCATCTCAGGAATGAGCCCTTCTTGAAGGGTCTCAGTAGCATTAGGAAATACAAGTAGCAAAGAAGCAACACCTTCTTTGTAATGGTAATAGTTTGTTAGGCTTTCAGCATGGGTATAAAAACATCACAGCCAAATAACACAGAACCAGAAAAAGCCAACTCTCATAGCTGATTCTTGTAAAGTAAGATAAAAAGCTATCAGTTACCACTTTAATTAACAGTCTTAAATTCAGAGGGGGACAGCCTGTTCTCCTATAGCCAGCATAAGACTTGTAGAAACTGTCACCTGTGTTTGAATGTTACCAGCCAAACCTAATCCTGCTCATCTGAGTTCTCTGTTAAGGCACAAACTGCAAAGAGCCCATGCCTATACAACAGGAAGGTGAGGTGGGAACAGGTTGAACACGATGGGATACAGATACAGCAGCAGCCCCTGACCACTGTCCTTCCCCCTGCCACTGGGCCACAACCCTCACTTTCAACATGCCTGATCTCCTGAAAGCATAGAAGTCATGATGTGCCCACTGTAATTCATTTAAATACTTATCTCAGAAAACAAATTAGAAAGAAAACAAAAAAAACCTGACTCCCCAAAAATCAAAATCCAATTCTCCCAATTAAGGAGATTAAACCAAAGTGTGCTCAGTTACTTCAGCAGGCAATTTTTATGTGTATGACACTCTCCCACAAGAACAATGCTTAAAAAGCTACATAGCTGTTTCCTTGCCTTGCTTACAACAGGAAATCATCTACAGTCAAACTCCAACCTCCACCAGGTTCAGGCTGGATTAACTCAGGTTCAGATATATTCCAATGGAATAATACTGTTAACTATTAACAATAATTAGTATCACAATCAAAACCTTTCCCATGCCTTTCTTAATGATGGACAGAAAGTTAACATCCATAAGATGACCAGAAGGCTGGAACACCTCTCTGACAAAGACAGGCTAAGGAAGTTGGAGCTGTTCAGCCTGGAGAAAAGAAGGCCCCAGGGAGACCTTAGGGCAGCCTTCCAATACCTAAAAGGGGCCTATAAGAGAGCTGGAGATTTCTTACAACTGCATGGAGTTACAGGACAAGGGGTAATGGCCTTAAAACAGAAAGAAGGTAAGTTTAGATTAGATGTTAGGAGGAAATTCTTTACTGAGTGTGGAGAGACAGTGGCACAGGTTGCCCAGAGAAGTTGTTGATGCTCCATCCTGAGAAGTGTTCAAGGCCAAGTTGGATAAGGCCCTGGGCAAACTTGTCTAGTGTGTGGCATCCCTACTCACAGCAAGGGGGCTGGAACTGGATGATCTTTAATGTCCCTTTCAGTCCAAACCATTCTATGATAAGCTGTTATAGAGCAGCGAAAAAACGTGGTCCCAGTCTTCACTTGGAATCACCATTTTGGTCTTCAGGTGGAGCCAAGAAAAATCCATAAACAGTAAAAATTTATCCTACAATTATTTATGTTGAAAAAGACAAGATCAAGAGTTTATTCTTCCAGTATTCTGCTACATAGTAGTCAGGTTTCCCACCAGACATGAAACCGGGAATAGGCTCCTGAGCTCCTATTTGCCAAGCAGCATTTTATTTATTTCAAATAAAATCAGGCTGTAAATTTGCACAACCTATTCACTAATCTGTATTACTGAACCTCTAATACAGATAAGCCCAACTGATACCATCAGCAATAGTTAATCAACCCTTGGTTTCTCCAGCAACAGCTGCTGTTATGTTTTACTGTTGTACCTACAGAAACACTTCATGATGCTGCATATTCTTCCAACAGAAAGTGGTACTTAGCATAAAATAAAGAAAAGCTTTCATAATCAAGCAAAGGAGGCAGGAGAAGAGAAGTATGCTCTTCCTTATCTCACTATTACATTCCAGAAGATGACTGCAAAGCCTAACAGAGTTAGCACGGATGTGGGTGAATACTTAAAAATAGTAAGAACTTGTAACACAAATGTCTCAACTATTCTCTTCACCAACCTGATCATCTATATTCCCCAGTCAATAGAAAAAAGGACAGGCATTTTATAGCTGCTCCTACACTGTCCTGCTTTCCTTCAGAGATACCTACACTAGTTTCCATGCCTTCGCTAGTTTTGAGGTAGCGGGTTTTCTCATGCATGTTTAATAATCAGTATTTTCATGCTTGACTATCAGACATGAAACCAAATTGTATCCTCTTTACTTGATGAATTTAATAAAGAAACAGAAAAGTTGCATAGGTACAAGCAAAAGCAGAAGAAAGCCTGAGAAGTATTTTCTAACTGGCAGGTCATTGTCAGGAGTAATAGCAGATATTTCTTAGATTCAAGGTATAATGTATGAGGTTAAAATACTATCACTTGTCTTCCCCTACAAACAAAGTAACTTGAAGAAACTTCTGTAAGTGATCAAGTTGTTACAAAATAGATAAGACTCGATTTATAAATAGTTATTTTGCTCTGCCTTTTTGCAAAGAAACCCATCTCATTGGACCAGTACCAATCCACAACACAGCTGGTTTTGGTGAAAAGCTATGCTAACAAAAAGTACCATGAAGTGACAGAAATTGGTAACTTTTACATGGCTTCAGTGATGGATGTGCATGCTGACCCATTTTCAGGAATAAACCTGGAAAAGGCTAATGCAGAACAAACTTTCAAGCTTCTCCCCACATGCCATCACTTGGACAAACCGTAAATACTGTGCTATAGCTCCAATTTCACATTACTTCATCAAGTTATTTCTCACAGTGCTTTATAAGTTGAAACCACATTTCAATTCACATTTAATGCAATGACAGATACAGCCACAACAGGGAGCAAACATACAAAACAAACAAGCACAAACAGCACAGCCTTCCCCAGGGAGCTGAGGCAAAAGCTTAAACAGTGATTCTAATCCATACCTGGAGAAGCAGAACTGAAGTCAAGTGTCACCCCAGCTGAGAAAAAATTATCCATCACCAAAGAGTTAAATTGCTACCTACCTAAGATATCTTAGCAGAAACCTATAGCACAGAAGAAAAAAATCATCTTATGAAAGTTGAAACTACAATTCTGTCCCATTATTGATCTTATCCTGTAGAGTGCTGCACTTGTCTAGTATACAGTAATTTCTAAACAGCTTATTAAACAGCCAAGCTATCAGAGTTAATTCTCCTGATGATCAAACTCTGGCTGTAATTCTGGGGTTGTAACTGTGGCAGGTCAGTTTACCCAAGAATCTGCCAGAATAGGGTCCCCACTGAAGCTGGAACTTCAGCTTGATTAAGGGACAGTTTGTATATTGATTGCTGCAGACCTTGTTTGTCAAAAGCAGCTAGAATCTTTATATCATAAAACCATTAGAAACAGCAAAACAAGGGGAAACAGACAATACCGGTGGTGTATACTATGAAAATAAAACTGTAACTGTGTTTAGAACAATATATTCCACTTTCCACTTTCTCCTAAAGCAGAGAAAATGTGAAGCAAGTTCATTTAAATTCCTAAAGGCAGTTCTATTAGCTGACTAGGCTATTAAGATACGCATTTTCACTTCAGATTTACAACAGGAGAAGAAATTACAACTTCCCATTTTTCAAAAATTCTCTTTATAAAGACAAAACAAAGCAAACCCACTACTAGTTATCTCATCTGCTGTTTATATACGTACATGTATGTTTACCAGAAAAGTATAACACAACATGACCTTTACTACAAACCTTTTGCTACTTCAAAATGTTGATATGGATTTGACAAAGCTGTTGCAAGGTAGTGTTGTGCTCCCACGGCCTGCTTTTGTAATGAGGCAAAAATGAACAACAAAGGTAGAGAAAGTCAAGTGCCCCAGGTTAGACTCCTGGCTAAAATCTCAGCATTACCAGTGAGGAAGAGATTTGATTTGTGCAAAAGTACCATTGTGATCAGATGAGGCTGTGGAAATACTTGCATGTAGGAGAAAAAAAAAAAAACCAACAAAACCACCACAAGATAAAAGGTTTCCTTTCCCTGCCTTAGCTCTTTAATCACTTCGAAAATAACAGCAGTCCCAGACAGTGGGAATGAATATGGAAAGATGGGAATAACTGTTGTCATCACTGAATTCAGATCTCTGCAATCATCCTTCTTGGCTGGTTAGAGACTGGCCTGGAATAGAAAGGAAAAAGATGACTCCTGCCTACACAGACTTCTCTTTCTGGATGGTATGCCAGGTTTACCGTGTATCACCAGTTTAACCCAATGTCTCCAGTCAAGTGATCAAACACCTACAAGGACCTGAAAGGTTTGGGGTGCAGGTCCAGTCAGACCTCTCACATATCAGCCGTTCCCAGTATGCCTCCCCTGGTCTCAGACCCCTTCAGCCACTCCATCAGGTCACAGTTAGCCAAGACTAACATTATCTCAGACTGCACTCAGACTAATGGCTAAAAATTTATGGAACAAGTCAATGTAGCTCTCCTTTCTCCCCTTCTCCTTTAGAGAACAATTTCAAGGCTGCAAGGAGAGAAGTTTCAGTTCACTAACACAGGAGACTGAAGTGTTTTTAAATTAGTTTTCCAATTGATGAAGCAGCTGAATTAATTCTCCCTGTGACACATGATCACTAGTTCACAACCCAAGAGAAAAGTGGGAAGCGCACAGACAAGGAGAGACTCTTGCAGAGGTAGCAGGCCACCAGTTGTCTTACCTGTCATGTCAATCTACACCTTCAGTTCAAGTACCAACCACATCTCGTGTTAACTGTGTTTACTTTTAGGAAGCTACAAGCCCAAAATATGCTCAGTAGCGCCTCTCAGAAAAAAAAAACCCTCAATGGCAACTACAGCACCAGGGCTGGAGGGGTGCACCTTGATCACTGCCTCCATGTGAGAGTCTAAGCAGCAGTGTTTTCTGCACAGGTGCCAGAATTTCTGTTCTTCAGAAAGAAGCCTGTATTTTAGCATAGCTAGGTGATTATTAGGTTTATGCGTACTAATGTATATTTTCCCATTTTGCACAAGTACTTAAAATGCTCAGTAACATGCACAAAAATCTTTCACTGAGCTTCAGGTCTCAACCCAGCATCTGTAATTCAATACAGTATTTACAGATTCAAGGAAATTTCAACAATCGTGTACCACTTCCCCAAATTTACAGTTTTTGTGACAAAAAAAAGTTTAGAATTTTACAAGTTCGCAAATAGTTTCACATGAAACAACACCAAAAAGCACCATGTTTTCCCCAAAGAGTTGAGGGAAAAGCGATTTTTAAAGTAGCTTGAACTGGAGCTACAAGTAGACATGATTCCAAGGATTTTTCACTGCGGTCATCATAGGGCAAGTCTGACTGATCAGCTCTCCTAATGCTGTATTTTTCCAGTTTAAAAAAACCCCAAAAATCTATGAGCAATTTCTTGTTTGCTTGGGTTTGCATCATGTAGTATCAGCACAACTAATTTATCTGTTGTACAACCCAAGACATGATATACGCAGAAAACTTCTCTAAAGCCTAAACCCCCAAAAACCAATTTCTAAAATGTGAATAAGTGGTGAAAGCAACAGTATGCTAAAGCAACACTAAATTTCTTAATGCCATGTGATGTGTTCTGTAAGTTGGGTAGCAAGAGCTTCCCTGTTATAAAAAAAAAAGCCCTTTTTTTTCTTGTCTCATTAGTGCAGCCCTACCTGCCAAGCTGTATTAGTCACTTCCCGCACAAGCATTTGAACACCTACACAGCATAAACACACCTCTTATTCCATCCAACATGGTACACAAGTTTAACTGAAACATTAAAGCTGCAATTGGAGTAAACCTGTCCCCTGTGCCATCACACACAGGGACTCTACTGCTTCAGAAAGATTAGATCTTTTTCCCAATACCCTCCCACCACAAACCAAATTCTGCTCAAAGAGAAAGAGAGGAGGAGGAAAAAAAGGAAGGAAAAGCAGATAAATGAAGTCTTAATCTCATGGTTATTCCATTCTCTTCTCCTTACTTATAGAGCTTGACAGGTAAGAAAAGGGAGAATAAAATCTATCTCTTCTGCTACTTCAAGGAGAAGGGAGGGTGTTTTCCAAAACCTTTTGTAAAAACCAGTGCAACAATAAGATAACTACTACATGCTTTTGTACTTCCAAGTTTCACAACCGTTCCACTCTGCAACCAAAACTATCCGTATAATAGAAGCACACGGCTACTGAGCTCTATCTTCAAAACCAGCGTGCTGGAATCACAGTTGAGTAACAGAGTAACATAGGCTAGCCCAGAACTTCTGCAAGCCACAAGTAACAATGCTTCCCCGACCATTCACTGCTTTGAATATGGGTAAGTCCCCTCTCCAGCAGTGTACAGCGTAGCAAGGAGCAGAGAAGCCAGCTGTAAATTATGCATCATGAAGGTCCAGCCTTGGCTTAAGTGTCTTAGCTGAACACAACAGAGTGACACCAGCAGCGCAAAGCATGGACAGCTCTCAGAGAAATCTACTACTTGCTCTAAAAGCAGTTCATCAGAAAAAAGGAGGTAACATCCTATTACAAAGATCCTCCTGCAAGGAAGTCTCTCTCCCGGTCAATTAAACATTGTCAGGAAGAAAAACAAGACAAACACTTCAAGACAACAAAAATAAGCAAAGTCCACAATTGAGTAATTTTCACTTGAGTGCCACTGATGAACAATCTATAATGTGACCAAGTTTGTCTTCAATTCTGTAAACCTTTTCTGTAAACCGTATGCAAAAGGATCACCGTGAAAAGGAAATGGCATTTTAAAAAGCTCCTGAGAGTAGAAAATAAACTTATCCAGGAAAGGGAAGAAGAAAGAGAGCACAAGTTGGAAGTTAGTGAGAACAGAGGTCACTCTCCAGGATCTTTACAGCACTCACTAGATAAGCATACACCTTTTGAAGAAGCTCAACTTCCTGCCATAAATAAAGGTTTTATAACCCATTCAAAATATGCATCAGCCAGCCATTTACTTCATGTCATCCATCTTATTACTTGGACAGTAGCATTGCATTTTTCAGGTGTTTCAATGGACCATTACACAAGATATACTATTATCTGATATATTCCAGATACAGTTCTCATCAGTTTTTCCACCATGGCTTACATATATGAAGAAATCCATTAAAATCATACAACTTTTAGAAATATTTTCAATGTTTCAATTCCTATTGGTGTCAGCATCTATCAGTTTTAATGTTTGTGCAAGGTTTGTTCAAACCCAGAAGTAGGCTTGCTGTGATCCAACTTGTGCTTCATACAGATTTCAAAGCCAAAATTTACACCTATCAGTGCTTCCATTAAATTTGTCTTTCCAGACAGACTTCACTAGTGAACTCAGAGACATGAAGTGATATAACCCTGCAGGAGACCAGTTTAGTCTGGTATGAACGTAACTTAACAAGAACTGAATAAAAAGGAATTCTTTCATGCTGCAGTTTTCAAAGGTGCAAACATATACAGAACATTAAAAACATGAGGCATGTGTGCATGGTTACTGAGCCTCTACCACTGTGCAAGATTTATTAATTTTCCCTGTGGATCTAGCTTCTACATAAAGCTGCTATAAAGAGCACAACAGCTTCATCTAGACAGTTTGCAGATGAATTTCGTGACTAGTACAGAAACCCAATGTTTATCGCATCTCGGCGGCAAAGCCCTCCCTATGTACACCAGGCCAGGCACAGAGCCAGGATGGATTTCACCATAATCCCCAATAAACCACCTTGCAACTACCCCGAGCTTCCAAAGGACTACCTGGCAGCCAACATAAGTACTCTAAGAATGCTAAAATCCTTCCACAAAACTTGTCAGATACTGGTATTAAAAACCGGAAGAAAACAAAAAGAGAAATCAACAACTTAGAATGAGATATCAGGAGATAAATCCAAAATGATGATGCTGCAGCCTGTCAACTGAAGCACAAAGCTAAACTACAGACTAACAGAAAGACAAGGGCATTCAACAACCAGCTACTTCCTTCCAGTAATTTACAGCAAATTTGCCCAGGTGGTAACAGTTAGTTTCACAAAAAAAAAAATCTTTGTCAAAACAGACCCCACGCCCAAACCACGTGATTTCAGTGATTGTTTTTCAATGTTACATAGCTCTTCCACCTTAACCATCTGTTCTGTTCATTGTTTTAATGTAAAAGCAATCGGTGGAAACTAAAACAATCACTGGTCTTTGCTAAATATTCTCTCTCGTTTCTTTATACAACAGCCTGCATGAATTCCCTTGGAGAGTTATTTCACAAAGGCATCCTCTATAGCCTAGGTCAACTCGGGTAACAGCAATGCAGTCTCTCCTCTGCCAGCAGAGGGAAGGAATCGCTTGGAAATTGCTCTGATTCAGCTAGATCAGTCTAACCAGAAACTGTCTCAAAAACTCAGTTTTGAAATTTATTTGGGAGCTGTTTCTCCTAAAACCAGAGTGAGACGCTTAACCTTCCATACAGACAAAACAACGCCAGATACAGAGCACTGTTTGATGCATGCTGCTTGCAGGTACACTCTGGGCATTAAAAAGTATTTTACTGTTTTCAATGGTCAAGAAAAAAGTAACACCAGAGAACAAAACTCTTCTACCGTTTCCTCACTGGACTCCAGCTTCTCAACAGAGTGCACTGAGAAGCACAAGCAGCCTTACCAACCAAACTGGGCCAAATTCAGCACACAGTGGTGCCACATGGAAAGACTTCTTTTCAGAGTACTGAAAGTGCTGGCTTTGAAAACTGCTCTGATACTGCACCTTTCTTCCCAATTTCAGAGACTGGAAAGACTCTCCCAAATCCCTCCCTCCAACAGAGGCTCATATTGATTTCTAGCTTAACTTAATTCATTGCAATTTTTAGAGCTTGTGTTTTGCCAAAAATTCTTTACAAGTGTCTACCCAAATTACCCCCTCTTGCATGTATTCTTCTCCCAGTTCTTCTTATGCTCAAGTAACCAGTTCTGCATCTGCACAACAGCTCTTTTCTCCTTGCAGTCCTTCTTGGTTCCTGCCATTTTTCCTAAACCAGATTTATTGGGTTTGCATGGCCTGGTTCGGTGATTTGGGGGGGGAGGGGGGGGGG
>VZTH01016555.1:449681-461481 GCA_013397815.1 Aleadryas rufinucha | reverse complement strand
TGAGGTGGGTCTCCTCTGTTAGAAGCTGCCAGAAGCTTCCTCCGTGTCCAGCAGCGCCAATCCCTGGTGGCTCCAAAAATGGATGTGCCGCTGGCCAAGGCTGGGACAATTAGAAATGGTGGTAACACCTCTGGGATAACAGATTTAACAAGAGAAAAAAGTTACTGCACCATTGTAATTGTGGCCAGAAAAGAGCAGGGTGAGAATACGTGAGACAGGGGCCCATGCTGCAGCAGCCTGTCCTTGGGGGACTGCACCCTGTGGGAGTGTGACCCACGCTGCAGCAGCCTGAGGACAGTTGCGTGTGAGATGGGCTAACAGTGGAGAAGTTTATGGAGAACTGTCTCCTGTGGGAGGGACCCCATAGAGCAGCAGGGGGAGGACTTCTCTCCCTGAGCAGTGGGAGAAACTTGTGATCTGATGAACGGATCATAACCCCCTTCTCTGTCTCCCTGCTCCCTGGGGTAGGAGGTGGAGCTGGGAAGGAGGGAGGGGTGGGGAGATGGTGTTTTTAAGGGTTTATTTTACTTCTCATTATCCTGCTCTGATTTTGCTAGCAATAAATTCAATTAATATCTCTAATTTGATTCTGTTTTGCCCATGATGGTACCTGGTGAGTGATCTCTCTCTGTCCTTACCTCAACCCATGAACCCCTCGTTGTCTTTTCTCTCTCCTGTTCATCTGCGGAGGAGAGTGAGAGGCTTTGGTGGGTGTCTGGCATCTGGCCAGTGTCAACCAACTACACCTGAGATTCCAAACAAAGCCTGACCAGATGCAAGTGCCTCATTCCTCTCCTCTCTGTGCTAGAGCCTCAAATTGCATTCAGGTTTTTAGTGGTTTCATCATTATCAGCTGCTTGCATCATCTGCTATCATTCACCCAGATCTGCTGTCTCCTACTAACATTCCAACAGTCAGACGAGCTCATACTTGAAAAATAAAAATAATCAAAAATCTCTTCCTTGCTCCTTCTTTTCACCATAAGGATAGATAAAATCTCCTACATGGAAACACGATACAGAAGCAAAATGATAAGCCAGTATCAGAAAACTTCTCATCTGGCGCCAGTTCATTACTGAGGCAATGAAACGGGACCCTTCTCCAGCCCTCCTCTCCTTTCCCCAAACATCTCAAAGCTTCTCACTAAAAAACATGCTTCTAGCCTGTGAAAGCTGTAGTTACAGCCCAATGCACATGCTAGAACTTTTCTTAAAATCTAGATTAATTTTAAAAACAGGCTTAAAATTTTTATGGGTCAAAAGCAGTACACCTACGGAAACATAAAAAATCAATTAGAGTGGAAAAGAATATGCTGGAATAGCCATTATTTTGTTTGTCTTCTTCAGTAGAAATTTTTCATTTTTCACTTATACTAAGAGACCGTATGACCCTCAAAAAGGAACAAAAGAACCCTCACTATCAAAATCTAATTATGCATACCAGTTCTTCTATGACAGTGCTGTACCTTGCTCTGTTGTATGTTTTTAAAAGTCATATTCAATACTGATGTGCATTTTGTGTTTTTGCAGAAAAAAAAAACCAAAACAAAACACCAAAAAACCTAACACCCCTATCTCCACCCACCAAAAAAACCCCCAACAAAACACAACATAATCCACACAATAAAACTCCCAAATTCTTCTATAAATTTAAGTTCTGCATCTTTTCACTTGTTATTCAAACAGATTAGGAACAACAAGAAACCTCCTTTGAGAGCTCCATGGTGCATAAAAATATTTCTCCCAAGAAAATAACAGTCATACTTGGCATTGCCTGGCTGCAGCAAACTAAAGCTGTTGAAACAAGCAAGATCAAAAGAGAGGTTCCTCACCTGCAACAATATTCACATGAAAAACTTCACTTGTAAGACTATCTTAGGAATAATCTATGTTACAAAACACATGAGGATGCTTTAGAATTCATCTAGATGAAAGCTCATATTTAATGATGCCACAGACAGCAGAGATAGGACCAGTGGGTACCAGCCTGGGCTTAACTGGGCACTTCAGTGCTGTGAGAAGCTTGGAGTAACTCCCTGGACCCTTCCTGTCCAAGAGCTGTGGGTGCAGATGCACCTTCAGGCACTGGATAAGCTGTGACTTCCGTCTGGATTGTGAAAGAGGAAATGATGCAGCAAAAGGACCAAATTGCAGTTTTGATTTCATCGAACTCCAATGAAAACCCCCATCTGTCACCTTCGTAAATATGTCATTTTCAAATGTTTTGGTCTGACAAGCTGCCACAGTTGCCAAAATAAATGGCTCGGCTTAGCACTTTATTCAGTACCACCTTGTGGTGAAATAAGCATTTGCATACTGTGCAAAACACAATTAGAAGCTGGATAAGAATAAAAGAAGAAAAAAAATGACTGTGAGAAGTTACTGTTTAAACCAGATCTTTTTTTCTGATGATGGATTAAATGATGCACAAATAGTATGGAACAAGTAACAGACTGGGGTGAGCAGCACTGCTAGCTAAAATCACCGTATATTATCAGCTTTAGACAAGTCTCCTTTTCTTGACATAAAGAGAAAATAGAAGGAGATGCAGAACTCATTTTAGATCCTTAATTTACCAGAAGTGATAGCCTGGCCTTGTCTGACTACCTGTTATGGCTTGGGTGAGGTTCTCATGGAGCATTACACTCTGGGATAATTCAGGTAGGATTTGATGAGTTACTTTCACTGAAAGAACAACAAATCAAGCCTTGACATGAAATGCCTACTTCGCTGAGACAAAAGCACTCAGCAATGTCCATCAGTAACAGCTGCAACTCACTGCAAGAAAGATTTGATTTATATCTTACTGACTGGGAAGATGCTAGTAATTTAAAATAAAGAAAGAACTCCAAATGTCTTGAAAGAATGGACATCTTCAGAAGTTTGAAAATTACACTTTAAGTGTTACTGAGAAATACAACAAAAGTAAGGCTGAATTTACTTTCCATTACACAAATGAGTGAAAATTTCTGAGTCTGCTTGATTTCCACTGCCCTTATGTAAGGCAAATGGGGACCACCAAATATGTGCATACTTTGAAATATCCAGATTTTAATACTGTATTTCACTTTGGCTGCTTTGAGATCTAGGTGGACCTGTATATGTCAATATGCATTAAGTGTCTAACAGCAACAACACTCAGACTGAACTCCAGTGTTTCAGAACTCATTTTCTGCCCTAACCTCCATATGGATTAGGTCATCACAATAAAATATATTATCACCATAATTCTGCCTGGAGCCCTAACATGTACGTTTTGTAGTTGGTATGCAACACTAGGCATCTAAATACTATGGGCCATGTTTGCTCTTTTGCAGATCCATCCATTCCAAAAAACTCTGAAGTTGCACATTCTTTCCCATTTTTAAGCTGGATGCTAATGCCATAAAGTTAACTAAACAGAGTTTCCAAGCTATTGCACAACTGAACTGCACATGCATGTGAAAAAGCACTGAGCAATTTATATATGCTTGCTCCTGTGAGGCTTCTAAGCAGACAAATTTTACCTGACACTGCACAGGTGCACTAGAATGGAAAGGCATAAGGTGTCCTCTCCCCAATTAGCACTCTCATAGTGAGCAACATTAAAATAGATGAAAGGTTAAGAAGCCCTTCCCTACCATTTCTAGTGAAGGACTTCCTTTTGCTTCTGCAGGGAATTGGCAACTCTCCCCTCTGTAATTGTGTCACAGATGGGATGCTTCACCTACCTACTCCACCCACCCTGCTGCCAATGGGGTTTAAGTCTTCCAGCAGCTCAATAAAACACTAACCCATTATTTTCCTGGAAGTTCTACACTTTAAACTGAGTTTAGAAGCCTCACTTTTTTTTTTTTTCCTTTTAAGGCTAGATTTATTTCCTGCCTGCGTCCATCCAACAGGCAACCAGAAAAAGAGCTAGTCCCATCTCACTTTCTGGCCACAATTTACCAGAATAACTGGCAAGTGTTCAACTGCAGCTTTAAATAGAGGCCAAAGATCCACCCTACATGGAGGCCACCAGTCTTCACAATTCCCTTTTATTTTATGAAAGCTTACCCTGAGCAAGTCCACCTTCCGGAGCAAACCAATTCCTACACAATTATTGTGCCCTTCCCATCCCAGTAATCTTCTTCTCCCTTTTCTTCCTTCCTTGTATTGTGTGAGCAACCCCACAGAGCCACGTCACAGCTGAAACAGTTTGGATAGGACTTCCCTTTCCTACAAGCTAAAGGGACAGAGTTATTCAGATCCCCATCCTACACGCCCCAAGCTGATACACCACCATTCCTACGAGATCAGGAAGCCAAACCAAGTAAACTAGAGAGGTACCTGCCTTTGCTGCCATTCGTATCATGTTAGTGGTAGAAAACAATACACAGTGGCATCAGGATGACTAAGCTTGAGAAAATGAAACTTTGCCCCTTCTGTTTTCCAGTACAAAATCTTACCTAGTTTGTGCTGTACTTAATAAAAACATCATTGGGGAAAATGAGTGCTCTACAGTCTACTAGCAAGCTCATAAGGAAATAGAAGTGATAGACTTAGAAATTTCTTTACCTTTTCATGGAATTCTAATCCAGAAAGTGCACAGCCTTTCTCACAATTAAGTAAGTAAACAAGAGCAACAGCACATCCCAATAAGGCTGTCAATGAAAATATACATCAATCTCAAATTGAAGCAGTGAGGTAGCATCTAAGGTAAATGTGGACTTAAATGTAGAATCTAAGCCATTTCAGGTATAATTCCAAATCTGGCCTAAACTACTGTTAAACTTCTGACCTTCAGCACTGAAATCCACAAAATTTCCTTCTCTCTTAGTAAAGTCTTGAATTTGTTTTTCATCCTAATTTTTAACTTCCAAGTAAAATTAATTTCTTTGCCTTACCAAAAATTTTTCAAGTACTTAAAATGGACTCAAAAATTAAATAGGCTCTTCATCACTAGGTAAATTTGTCGCTTTTTCTAGTACAGAAAAAGTAGTAAGTATTTGGCTAATAAAATCCTATAGACAAGGACTATTTTACTTTTAAAACACAATTCACCAGTAAAGTACTTTAAAAAAAAAGAGCAAGAGAAACATAAGCACAAGCAGATAAAGCATACAGAAAGATAAACATGGGTGAGTAAGTAATGCCCTACTTCAGGGGGAAGCCTCTAGTTTGAATTATTTTAAAGAAATTACATCCCTCACTACTCTTAAATCATTTTGACAATGTAGTGACATCCTGGCCATTTAAAATACATACTTTCCTTGAGCCTGGCTGGTTTAGACAGCAGGAAGCAAGATATTTGTACAAGAAGAAAAGAGAAATGAAGGGCCAAGAGGCCCCAGAGCAGTTGGAAGGACAGTAGTTCTGGGTGGAGAAGCAGGAATGGGGCAGAGGTGAGCTGAAGGCCTTCCCAACCCTCATTTAACTCCTTCATTTCTTTTTGTTTGGGCAATTTAACCCCAACAATTCAGTTTTCAACTCATTTAATTTTACATTCCCTGGACTGATTCCATACCTGTGCCTGGTAGCTCCTGTGAACAGCTGGTGGGAGCAGTGGGAGGGAAGGCATGCAGCAGATCATCTCCTGATGGCTCAGCTTGTCTGTAGTCCCCAGTGCCAACACCACCCACAGACCAGCGAGATGCAACACACTGGCTGCGGGAGACAGCTGACAAGGAGGGCTTCTGCTTCACAGAAATTACACATTTTCAAATTAGGTTTCAACCTCAGCTAAAACAAAACTGGTTCTCCATCTCCCACTGCAATTTCCCATTCATAGGAAGACTTTACACTTCAAAATCAACTTTACTATCAACACCAGCGAACTCATGGTATCATCATAGCACCCACCATTTACCCTCCCCCCTCACTACCAACATCAACAATTTCATGACACCATTTATCCTCCCCTCAGGAACTCAGGCCTTTCTCCATTAGCAAAGCCCTTCCTGCAACTGTTCAAAAGTGACACCATCTTTTCTATTCTCAGTATCTTGGATCCCAGAATTCTACTGAAAATGTTCTTAGCTGTAAGAACAGCCACTCTCTTACCCTTCACTTCATAACAGCATGGCTAAGAAAGGACAGCCACAATTCCAGCTCTACATCTGGCAAAGACTTATCCAAACAAGAGGAAGTCATAGCTAGCCATGTAGAATAAGCTCGAAGCTACTTCTGCACAGGGAACAAACATATCACATGCAGTGCTCATATGCTGACAGAGCACCTACACACACCAGGATAACTAAGGCAGTATTATCATTCAAGAACATTGCTCAAAGCTAGTTTTCTTTAAAATTAATTTCAAAGCATTTTCATCAATACTGGATATCGTAAACTGTTCCAAACTTAAGTTTTGGCACAAACTGGATTCACCAAGAAGCATTCAAGATGGACTAAAAGTCTGCCATTTATCTTGTCAACTTGAAAGACTAACTCTTACAATCTTAGAGGTACTTGGGCATCATCCTGAAATGTGACATCTGGCTATGCAACAGGACTCTGGGCACTGCATACAACACATCAGGAGAAAACGACAGACTTTCAGAAACTGTTTGCTGAAAATGACAGAGAAGAAGTTTAAGTGCTCCTGCAGTTTATAGGTTGCTCACATCTGATGGACCAAGTCTGCCTGCCTTCTCCTCCTCAGGAGCACAGCCAGCTTACACTGGCTGAGGCTGCTGATTTGAAAGTCTGTAAACCAGCAGGTTCTTTTCTCCTCCTGCACCTCTCTTCCTCCTTTGGAAACGTCTGCATTCTTGCAATGTCAGCTGGAGGAGTGGTCGCTCACCCTGCCATCACCTCCTGGTAGGCAGTTTGCAGTCGTCCCAGCAACTCGGTAGCTGGTGTTAGAGCATGGTTTTAGATTAATTACCCTTGTAAACACAGAGCTGCTTCTGCACTGAATGACAGTGGCCCTTCTGAGCTCTGGTTTGACTCAGGGCACAAGCAGCTCATTAACCATCAGATGATTCAGCACTTGGTGCCTCCATTTCTGCTGGCTGGTTTTCATCAGCAGACTACAGCTTTGAAGATGTATCATTTATATGATACCATCAGGCACCTGACGAGACACAGGTGTCAAGGCCCTCCAGCTCCAAGCCAGTACTAGTTTTATGTGACACAGATTGGTCCTAAATTTTCCTCTTTGCTATGCAGCTTTATAATCACATTCCCCACAAAAATCCTGACTGTAACAGTCAGCAGCTTTTTTTTTCTCCAGCTCTTTCAGAAAGAAATCACGCACAGAAAAGAAAGGGGTCAAAAATAAGATCTCAGATCACAGACAGAGAAAGACTGGTAAGAGGTCGTGAGCAGAGGGAGGATGATCTCCACATTTCACGCTCAGAAGAGAGCAGGATTCTTGTCCCACCAAAGCTAACCATGCACAAAACGTCAGATGCAGTCTCTCCCCAGCCCCAACAGTCCCTTTTGATTTACTCATGGCTACTAATCTCATTAGAGCTCCTATAATTAAAGCACCATAAAATCTGATGAAGAATACAGTATGCTGTTTAAATTAACTCACCCAAAGTCTTTAAATGTAAGAATGACTACTCCAACAGAGTTACAAGATTTACAAAATAAAGATCACTAATGAGCACAGGATCAAAACTGGACTATCAGGTTTCCTGATTTGCATGTAGAAAAAGCAGGCACTAAGGTTTCTATAAAGCTTTTGCAGCCATTTTATAGGAAAAGTGAAATGCTCCCTCTGACTTAAACATACAAGCAGCCCAGAGAGGTTAGGAAGTGAATCCTAACTCCTGTGGGCACAGTTTCTGAAATAACCTGGGTTTGGTGCCACGTTTAATGGAGAGAAAGATGGGAAATGAAGGAGGTGAAGGAGATACGGATGTAATATTACACCTGTGAGATTAAGTGACCTGGTTCTTCCTTCCTTGTCCCAAGTTTGTATGCTGGATGAAAGAGTGCAGAAACCCACAGCTCCCAGTTGAATGGGAAATGGTTCTTCCACACTTCTGACACCAACCTCACTCCACACATACCTGAGAGTCTATGGAGGGAGAACACTGGCCTTTCAGGCAATCACACTCTTCAACCTCATCCACTAAGCATAACAAACAACAGCTCTGGGCTGCATCGACTCCTCGAGACAGGGTTTGCTGGGACCTGACTCAGCCTCTGTGGGATCCACACCAGATCCTAAGCTGTGAAAGCCACCACACCACATCCTGAGATGCAAAAGCCACAACCTTTTCCATGATAACCCATCACCCATACCTATCAACTACCTTATCATCAATTTCTTTGAGTCCAAACAAATAGTCACAGAATTTTTTTGTGAATGGTAGATCAACTGGTCATAGTCAGACCCTGAAGAACCCCGAGGGCTCTGTGACTATCAGGATGTGAAACAGAATAGCTACACTGAGGCAGAGGTAAAGTTACACAATTTCCCAAAGCCAGGCTCCAGATCAGCCTGGGCATTCCAGGCTCGTCTGCAAAGCTTCTGCTCCAGCCACTAAATCTTTGAAAGGGATTATGCAGTAAGGTGCCAATGATAAGAAAGACTGGACTTGACCTCTAAGGACCTTCACACGTTACCGTCATTTTCCAGCACGCTGGTAACACAATGAGCAAACTCTGCAGTTGGAGTATTTTCATCTGACATTCCTTTTAAAAATCCCTAAAACTTCAGTTGATTTTCTGATCTATAAAGGGCTCCAAGGCAGAAGTTCTGATGCTCTTATATATTTGCACAGAAGAAAGCAGAGTGCATTAATAGAGTTTTTACTTCGCTACTCCATTAAACATCATTTCAGGAATCGCAATGAAGCCATCATGAAGAATACAGCTTTCTTCAGTGAGAGAACACACACACAGACATCAAAGGCAGCACAAATTATTTTAAGTGCTATACTTCTGCCAACATATTCCACATTTTCAGCATGAGAGACCACTCCTCCAGAGATGTAGTCAGCCAGGGCACAGATTATTATTTCTCTGACAAAGATATGCACAATGCTGCTTGGGGTTTTGTTTTTCAGTTATTTTATGTTTGTTTTCAATTTCAGGTACATGCTTAAATCAGGCTGATCATATCTGAAAGTAAGATCTTTTAAAAATTTCAAACAAAAACAGCTTTTCAGCATTTATTTCTTTTGATCTTCTCATAAATTTTCTTTTTAATTTGCTACAAGAAGTGCAAAGTCTCAAACATCAAAGGTAACAATTTCTAACCTATACTGGCTTTTCACTCATCCTTCCCAGAAATTCTTCTAATATAACTGACACGGAGAAGCTTTTCTCTCTCCCCAGGATGACTCACAGGGTCCTTCCACAGCACAAAGGAAAAACAGATCACTTCTTGTTCTTCTTGAAGAAATACCACTTTCTTGTCCTTTTCAAAAAAGGAAGATAAGGGAAGAACACATTGGACTGTTATTCGTTATATTTTGTTTCATTTTTCCCTAACAAATTTATCAAGCAACTAAAATTCTGCCTGGTCATAAAAGTATCTGTGACAACATGTCCACAGAAGTGCTCTGTGAATCTCACTCCTCAAGGTCAGTATTCCTGCCCCACCTTTAACATACAGGAGTAAGCACCCATATGTCCATGTGCCATATGGGTACCTTTCAACAGCTGCTGGGATCAGCTTTGCAGGTGCTTAGCAGTAGTAATGGCTTCCTTAAAGGCAGCATCCCTGCATACGCATCCAACACCTGGACAATGCTAAACCCACTTCACAGCGCATTTACCTGGTTCCTAGTCCAGCCAGCTATTTCAGCCACCAAGCTACTGCTTCATTCTCTGAGTCCAGCCTAAACCAGGCAGAAGAGTTCTTCAGTATGGCTTTAAATACCAGATAATTTAATTTCCATTACATCACTGCAAACTACAGGCACCTGCAGAAGATAGGGAAGACCACCCTAATATCACAACACTTGGCAATTTCCAGCTTCAATGAAAGTCAATATTCTGACACATGGCCTCAGTGGCAGATACCAAAGTGGCAGAAATGTGCACTGACAATATAATCTAAAAACTTAGTGAGAATTGCCAGTCTACCACTTATCTTCAAATCAAATCATTCCGGTCTCTGTGCACAAAGTCTCAAGAAGGCTTATTAAGTGTTCCTGAGTTTCACTGTTACAGGAAACACACAAAACATAACTCTGACCATCCAATCCATCAGTTCCCAAGTTAAGCCCTTCGCTGTTATCTAAACATATCCAAACTGGATCATAAAAATGCTAGTGAATTTACTCTTAGCCAGAGCAAATGCTACCAGCACCAGCAAATGCTACATAGGCTACCATACTTCTTGCTCCTCTCTGGGCTCATACCATTGGACCAAGAGAGGAGCAAGTACTTGACTTCTGGTAGCACGTGCAATTTCCAAGTACTGAAACGTACTCTGGTCAGAAGAGGCCTGTCAACTATTCACAGAGTGCAGGGATAGCTGTAACCATCCATCCCTTCCCTACACACAGCCCTGAAGGAGCACAAACTGCCCCAGCACAGCACCAAGCCCCAACAGGTGTGAAAATTCATTCCACCACCAAACCAGAACATCTCCACCAAGCATATCCTAAAAATTTCTGCTGAATAAAAACATAAAGGTGGTAAGCAAAGGGTTTAGCTGGTTTTGTTCTTTCCACGTACACCATACGTCTCCCATTGCTCTTCGTGTTTGGGGTATGACTACACTAGCAGCAGAAACACACAAGTATTCTGTGGTGCTAAACTAGCTACTGAAAACATTAGCGGAGACAGAGCTTAGTTATCAAGCTGCTGATTTTGGTTTGAAACAGCAGATCTGACTGACAAAACACTGATGAACATGTAAGCACCCTATATGCCAGCTATCTGCCCAGGATGGAAAAAGTTCTTTCCAAATTTTTTCCTCCAAATAAGTTACTGTTTACTGTTGTTAACTGCAATTGTTCACCAACAGTCACACACACAATACTTTAACCTTGCATAATTGGCATAACACCAAACGCAATGTGTCCTGCGAGGACCAGGCCGAGCGGCTGCGCCAAGGGCCCGAACATCCGCAAGCCCGAGCAGCAGCGGGCAAAACCCCCGGCTCCAGGAGCCGCTTCAGAGGCGGCTGCCCACGCTCCCAAACTCCGCTCCTTATCACTCCTTGGCCTCCTCTTAAAAGAAAGCTGGTGCCGCCAGCCAGGTAACAGCAAGAGTCTTGAGATTTCAAAGCAAAAATCCCTGTAAAGATGTGAAGAGCCTGAAAACACAGAAGTGACCAGCCCGACCGGCTGCGTACGAACGCGCAGACCAGGGATTCAGGAACGGGCGGTCGCTGAATCCGCAGCTCGCACGCAGGTGGCGGCCGAACGCGTTCCGTATGGGACAGGAAAGGCTCCCTCCCGCACCCCACGGCCCAGCCCGGCTCGCCGGGCCCGGCGCAGCGCTCAGCCCTCCGGGCTGCCAGAGCATGCGGCCACAGACCCCCCCATCACACCCCGGCAGCGCCCGCTGGGAAGTACCTGGGAGCTGAGGTACCGCCGGAGGCACTCTTCGCACACGGCCTTCTTGCAGCAGGACAGGGGCTTGATGGGCTTCTCCTCCAGGCACACGCGGCAGCTCAGCACCAGCAGCGGCCCGAACTCGCCCGCGATCAGCCCGGAGAAAGGCTCGGGCAGCAGGTACAAGTCCACCACCTCGATGCTGCCGCCCGACGACAGCGGGTCGTCGCCCGACACTACCCCGCGTCGCGCCGGGGGCTGCCCCACGCCCGGGAGGCTGCGGGGGGAGCCGGGGGCCGCCGCCGGCCGGTCGTTCTCCACGCAGTAGACGGTGCAATACACGTGCCGCCGGGGGGGGCGGCGGCGGCCGCT
>VZTH01016555.1:321981-449648 GCA_013397815.1 Aleadryas rufinucha | reverse complement strand
CCCGCCCGCGGCGGCCGCCCCGCCGGGCGCGCCCGCCTCCCCCGCCCGCGCTGACGCAGATCCTCGGCTGCGCCCCTCATTCAGCCGTAAACACGGCGTGGCTGCCCGCATGCGAGCGCCCGGCACCGGCACCGCGAGGCGTTGTCCCGCGCCCCAGGTTCCCTCCGCTGTGTGCCGGTGCTTGTGGTCCGGCCGCAGAGTAACGTCCTCTGAGCAAATTGTGCGCGTCCGATTAAAAATCATCCCCGAAGAAAAAAAAATTTGTAGCGAGCATCATCAGTGCCACTGTGAGAGACACGCGCTAACATCAAGGCAATAGAGTGACAGTCACAAAAATAACTGAAACTATTAACAACAGGAGTATTCACAGAGGTCCTAAACAGTATTCCCTTGTTCAGGTACTCAAGGGGCTTAAGGGGGATGTATGCACATTCTGCTTCAAGAGTTGGACACTATGCCAATGCTTCTGCTGGAAGATGGTGTCTCCAGGCCTTGACGCCATCATTTACGTCATCACATAGGGCAGATGTCATGGAACTGATGCTGCAGCAACTGAGTACCTTAACGTGGACTTCACAGTTTCTGTCCCGAACTTTTGTGTTACTCAGAAGTTAATTAGTTGCTCTGCTTGAGAGGACATGGTGTTGGGCTTAACTAGAGTAAGAGGAGGACTGCAAGTGGGGAGATGACAGTCAGGGACATCATGGCTGTCAGCATGTCATACCCTCAACCCCAGTGGGCTCATGGTCTCAGGCTCATGCAGGGATCAGCTCCATGCGTTTGCCTGGCTCCATGTTTGAGTTCAGCAGCCCAGCTGCTCAGCCGCTGTGTCCCAGAGTGCAGGGCATTGAAGACACTGTATGCGACCTGTCCAGCTTTGGAGGTTCCTGTGTGGCATTGAAGCATATGTGCACTCTGGGAAGGACCTGAGCTTCCCAGAAAGCCACACAGGGAGCCTGCCCTGTCCTGCTGAAGGCTGGCAATGGTGGCACCGCAGCCTCTATATAGCAACTGGCAACATCTGCTGGCCTGGGGGTCTCTTTGCCTTGAAAATGCTGTATTTCTTCCAGACCCAATTAGATGTGAAAGTCAGTGTGTATGAATTTGTGCAACGTCAGACTCTAATTACCCCTCCAGGAAAACAATGTAGAGGAATTATTTCTTTTAAACAATATGTTTTACTTTTTCTTATTTGAGCCTTTAGAGATTATGATCCCAAAGCTTACTTTGAAAATATGAAGTGTAAAACTTCTAATGATTGAATAAACATGAGAATTTCCTACAGCCCTACCACTTAAGAACTTGGAGCTTAAAGAAAAAGCTAGAAAGACAGCATCATTGCAAGAACAAGAATGTTGCTCCACTGTTAATTCGGAAATTTGTGTGCTAAAGCACAGCAGGGGAAAATGGTCCTTCGGGAATTCAGGATGGCAATGATAATCATACTTAGCTGACAGGAAGCATGATGCAAATAGGAGTTACAGAACTGCCTGTGCCCTACCAGCCTACGGACTAAGGACAGGTAGTTCAGTGGCCTGTGCCCAGTCATGGGCCCTGCTGGTCCTGGCTGTGAAGAGTGAGCAGGTGTGCCAGCCCAGCTGCCCTCAGTACCCCAATCTGTCTGGGATGATGGGATTGGCCCTTGCTGGTGAGCAAGGGCCAATCCCACCTAGCAGCCCCCAAGGGGACTCTTCTACTCTTTTGACAAACATATCAACCAAGTCTTTGCAACAAGTCTTTGTCATATTCTGTTTATATTCTCTCAGGCATATTTAAAAAGTATGAAATTACATAGTAGTAGATGGAAAAATATATAGGCTTGAGGTGAACATAACATGATCTGCTGGTACGTACTGATGGCCCTTCCCACTGTGCCTTTACACAGACTCAAATTTAAATGACCTTAAGGGAGGATTTTGACCAAAAGACCACGCTAGCCTCCCACCAGCCCCCAACAATCTGACAAAATAGGATTCTATGTTGCATGGCCCTTGCTTATTCCACTAGAGAGCTGGTGAGAGAAGGAGTGGTCAGTGAGGGATGCTGGTTCTGTTCCTCTGTGCACTGCTGATGGGTGCCTGGCTGCACGAAGCGGGAGTCCATATAGGGATGAACGTGTGGATCCCAAAGAGGCTTCACTGCTGCTGACTGACAGGCTGCATGATGTGTCTTAGGCTGGCTGTTGCCCCAGGTTTTGAGAAACCACGGGTCAGATTTGCATCCAGAATGAGTCTGTTGCTAAAACCTGCTTGGTTTAAAATGTGATTTTAGATCCACACATTTTACACTCTCTGTAGAGCATGTCTAGCCTTATGGAAGATATTAAAAAGATAGCAGCACTGCTGGATTTGCATAAAATAACAGATTAAAATAAATTGTCCTACAGAGATAAACCTTTTTATCACCAAACTGTTTGTTTTACAAGAACTTAATTGTGTTTGAGCAGCGTTGTGTAGAACTGAGCCTGGTTGCTTGAAAAATCACTTTTCTCCCTGTGATGTACTGCCAAGTCAAACTCCATAGAGATTCACACATTTGAACTCTGCAAATGAAGTATGAAGAAGCAGCTGGCAGGGCATTAATTATCTGTGAGAGAGCCCCGGTTTTGGAAAGCTCTATCCAATGTTGTCCACCAGAACCTGGATTTGCTAATTTTGGGGAATGCAGCAAATTTCATAATTTGTTTCTTTGCTGTTAAAAATATTGGAGGGTTTGGTTTTAATAGGTATGTTTATGGCTGGTCCTTTCACTCATGCCTGATTTTAAAATTCCACAGTTTAGAGCCAGGGTAGACACTTGTATTTTCAAACAGTGGGTGTAATTGACTGCCACAGTTCTGGTAATGCCCTAATTTGGGAATTATTGTTGTTATTAATTATTGTTATTAATTATCGTTGTTATTAATTATTCACACTGAACTTAGAAGTTGTGATGGCTATTGCGTCAATTAAGTACATTTGTCCAAATCTGTAAAATTTTCCAAATTGTTACCTGAGAATTTCTATCCTTGTTTCCTCTCAGTTCCTTCTTTCCTACCTTCCTTTCTTTCCTTTAATCAAAGAGCACAAGCTTGCATAAAACTTCAGCAATAGAAGGTACTGGGCTATGCAGCATATAGGCAAACTGCAGAACTCACTGCTACACACAGTCACTGAAGCAGTTCTGTAATGAATTACAAAACTGATTACATACTTTCAAAAATTCAGCAGACCTAAAGTAGTCTGTGCTATTTGTGTCATATATCTATCTGTGTGTATACTTACATATGAAAGGAGGACTTAATTTCCCAAGGCTGTAATTCCTGGGACTTCTTGAAAATTACTTCTACTAAAAATAATTAATATTTTTAGGATAAGTAATTAACATTCATTCTTCTGGGTTTATGCTGATAGCCTCTGAGGAAATTTGAAGACTTCATTTTCTATGTAGTAAGTAAGTAACTGGCAACATGGTACTGGGTCATTGGGTGCAGAGCTTACTTTTTGAGGGGGATTCTTGGGCTTCTGTTCATCTTGTGAGGTGAAAGATTCATGAGTGTTTTATAGAAAGTGTAGATTAGAAAAAGGCGTGCACTAGAATAACTTCTTATGAACATCCTGATTAGATCAGGAAGAATAACTGTGTGCCTAGTTTAATTGTTACAGTATTTATTTCGAAAACAGTCTGTGCCATTATTTTTATCTAGCACTATGGAAACAACCTTCAAAACATAATTGTGTATCTTACACATTGCCTAAACAGATCAAACCCTTTGTACTGCCTATGTGCTTACTGCCCACGTCTGGGCTAAGGAGAGAAAATGCTTTTCTAGAATTTATGGATCTTTCCAAACAGATCTTATCAATGTCTCAAGTCATATTTTAAATGCCATTTAGAACCTTGATGCATCCTCCTTAATTGCTTCTCTTGTTTTGCAATTATTTATTCTACACACTTCTTCAAAGTCCTTCTTTACACCTGCAACACTGTTTTTATTTTCTTGTTTTTCTGCCTGCATCATTATTTTTTTTTGGTACATTTATCTTTTTTCCTATCACATCTTCTCTTCCTAAAATTGTCACAAAGATCTGTATTTAGCCCACAGATTTGCAGAGAGAGTCATGCCTGTCTCTGTGTTTTGGATATTGCTGAATCCAGTTTCCCACTGAGGGCTAGACCAACCAGCAACTTAAGCTGATGGAAATGACTTCCTCCTCCTCCTCCTCCCTCAAATCTTTTATTCTTCCTAGACTTTCTTACCACATTATTGTCCCTTATGTTGCCTGGGCTCATAAATCAGGAGTCACGTTCATCTTCAGCAAATGCAAAGAACTACTTGAGTGAAGCAGGAAACTTAAGTTTTCATAGAACAGCAGAATATATTTTGAAGTTCTTGAGGTTAAAACTGAGAAACTGAGCTGGGAATCTCATGACCATGGCTTGCTTCCCCAGGTGAATTTATTCACTGTTAGTTCCAGAACCACACCTGACTTAAGCTACACTTCATGTATCCCACAATCACTGTTTTCCTCCTTAACAATGGGCAACACCCAAATAATTTATCAGCATTAATCTGGAATGAAATGCCTCAATGCACAGCCTGGGTGCAATGCAGTCATTTTGGGGAAGCTGGAGTTATTTACCACCATCAGCAGCAGTACAGCCATGAGACCGTTCCAAATTACATCAGCACCTCTATGCTCTAAAAAAGGAAGGATCCTTCATTTTATTGCATTATTTTTATTAATATTTCTTTGAATTTGTTTTTGTAGTAATATTTGACCACAGGATTACCTGACAAGACCACAGTGAGAGTAAATTCTGCTGAAGGGCAAGTGTATTTTATAGCTATTATTGCTTTAACTAACTGTGCAGAATGACACACAAATAGAATGTTTTGTAAAATAAAGACTTAGCAGCTACGTTTTTGAAAATATTGTGAGTCATTCTCTGATGTGCAAATTGCTATCTTTTCCTTGATAGCTTCAGGCCTGAAAAGCAGCTGAACATTTGTTAAAACAATTGTCTACCCTTATTATCGGATTATCAAATTGTGCTTTTCTCATTTTGTACTAGAGGGGTTTTTTGCAATGCTAATAATTTAAAAGGATTTCAGAAAAATAGAAATTAGGTAATTAACCTGATCAGACACTGGGGATACATAGAGCTATTCATATTAGCTATTTTTAAATTATGCTGCATTGCTTCTTAAAGCCAAATTTCAGAATGCTTTTGAAGACTTCCTTAAGTTCATCTCTGTAATTCAACAACCCCTGCTGTTATCAGCAGAGACTCCCATTACACACTCTGTGAGTCCGTGGGGACTTACCACGTCTGCGCAGGAAGCTGCTGTAACAAGTGGAGCTGCTTTCACCATCCAAGCAGGAAGGGGCAGTGTGGTCTTGTAGCGAGGGCACTGGAGTGGGGACCTCTTTCTAATCTCAGGGGGGCCCCTTTTCTAATCTCAGCTCTGTTACTGACCAGTCGTGTGACCTTGGATGAGATACTCCTATATCTCTGTTTCCCCTTTTACCCTTTGCCTGTCTCCATTATTTAGACTGTAAGCCGTGTGTGACAAGGAGTGTTGGCAGCTGCAGCACTGTGACCCAGTGAATCCCCTGGTTTTGGCTCATGCTCGAGGTACTACCGTATCACAGACAAAACACAGTCATTTCCTCATCCAGAGTGCCATGTGAAATTAGCTCATTAATAGCACATTTTATAGTTAAAAGTAAAATTACATATGTTCAGATACTTCTCTCTATTTTTAATTCATTTGACTGGGGAACACCACATTCACAAGAATTTTTCCGCTGGGCTGTAGTCCTTACTGAATAGCACCGTGTGCACTGTGAGGGTTTTACTGGCATAAGCTAACACCGGGAACTTAACCCACCTTCAGCCTCACTCTCTCTTTGTGTAAGAACGCAGGGACCTAAAAGTTTTCCCTTGCTCATATCATGTGTCCAGATTTCCAGAGGGATTTTACCTAGTATATCAAAGCAGGTATTTAGTAGGGCATGCATGACAATTATACCAAGGAAAGAAATGCCAGAATAAAACCTAATTCACTAGCAGGATCAAAATACTGTAATTTCTGTCCACAAATTTATTTTTATTACTGCCACAAGAAGTAATGCCTGACTACACTCAGTAAGTCATTCTGCAGAGTGTGATGATGCTGGTTTCATATGATCACAGGTCAAAATACAGATTCATCTTATGGCTTTGTCCCTAATTTGCAGGCCCCTGTGCTTTCCAGCCAGTAAAGCTGGCTTCACTGTGGAGGTGCCATGATAAGAAAATCTTCTCAGCTGGATGGAAAAAAGGAGTCTGAATTATGACTCTGCAAAATTAAAGTGGTGCTATATTGATTATACACTGGATTGATTATTCTATAGATAGCTTGACTGCAGTGGGGATTGAGAAACATCAACAATGGAAACAGGCAAGACAGCAAATTGCCTTAACAAAACTTGCTGCTACACAGATCCAGTATGTGACACAACACAGTTTCAGGAGCCACGTCTTTTCTGAAGGGCTGCTAGGACACAGCAATTAACAGGGAATCGGTGAAATGATTTCCTTGAAAGGTAATTTCAACATTTTTGCTATGGACTGTTTGTTTCCATGGAACATTCTTTGCTTTTCCATACTTAATCTAAAGGTTGATTTTTAAAAGTTTCAGTGCATACATTGAAAAAAGTTGTTGGTAAATGGCATATATTTTACCTTAGGAACTGCTGTATACAGCTGAAAACCACAGTCTTGTACATACACGAGCAATCAGTCAACACACAATGTCACGAGTCTTTGCACGCGGTACTTGGCAGCCTTGAAAAAACTATTCCTAGAAGTCTTTTCCTATATTCTCTTATCTAACATGTCTTCTTTTAAAACAGGCCCAAATGATACTATTAGAAAGTGCAGGCCAGCTAGGACAATCTACAGACTGCAATGGAAAGCTGTTCTGAAAGAAAAGTTCAGCTAGAAACCTGGTAAGTATAGGTGAAAAATGGTTTGCACTGTCCCTTCAGAAGTTGCTTCTTAGTAGCCATTTTAGACACAGCAGTGGTACATAGTGCCCTAACAACAAGGTTAGCTGCATGGTTTGCAGATTAAGTCCTGGATGGAAATGTCAGAACAATCCCTGGTGTAATGAAAGGGCATCAGTAAACTTCTTATCCTGGGGAAGCATGAGCTGAGGGAAAAAATGTAACATTTGAAGATACTGTCTGGGCAGAAAGCAAAATCTTTAGGCTGTCAGAGCAGAATCTGAGACTGCTGGCAAGCCAAAGCTGCGGCAAAAACCTTGCACTTTGTTTTGTGGTTCTGGTATGCTTATCAGCAACATTAAAAAAAAAAAAAAGTCAGAAATGCCAAGCTATCACAGGAGCCTTCCCAAGGAGCCACTCACGTGGCTGTCTGCTGGGAAATCAGCTGTTGTGATGGGTTCTTGTTACATGAATCTCTGTTCGTGAGGACAAGAACCAAGCCTAACTCATTTGATGCAGCTGCAGAGCACCGAGATAAAAAGCATTGGCTTCACTTTAAACCTCAGACAAACTTGAAATTGATTGGTGGAGAAAATTCTCACCATCATGTTCTTCAGTGCCAGTCATAAGTTTCACTTTTACAGTGAACAGTGGCAGATTTTATAAAGAAATAGTAAATATAATTGCAACAGTGTTCTTTCTATTAATTAGATCAGGAGGTATCTGGCTACTTATGATTGCTTGACTTAGTGTCTTACCTGCTACTTGGAGTGATTTGATCTGCTTATAAGAGAGAGTATAAAAACAAAGAGGAGGGCAAGTGTGTAGTTGCAATCAGATTTGTCTTTTAAGTTTTTGTTGCCTATAAACTTTGGCATGTGAAAAAGTCTAATGCTAGAAGACTACTGGTTAAGCAACTAATACGTGAAACAGCTGTAGGCTTGCTTTATTCTGAGGATACTAATGAAGTGTATTTTTTGAGTACTTCTTATTTTCCAGTGAAATCATTTATCTGTGGTTCCTTTGGGACACAACTATAAAGTAAATGGAATATTTTTTTCAGCTAAGAATTGATCTGAACACAGCACTAACAGCATGATTTTAGATCAGTGAAATTAAATTGATGCAACTCAGAGCTAGTGAATGTAAACTGGTATAGCTTCCAACAGTGATGATGAAAACATATCCAAAACAAGATGTGTTTATTTAAGTAAATCAGTTAGCAGTGTATGTTAACATAATGTACTTCTAGATAGCACCTTCTCAGCTTCTTTAGTCACATCAACAGTACAAGAAATTGCTCTAAAATGTCTAAAATTGACTAAGTATGCATATATTGAAAAATGGGTAAAACATTTATCCTAATGTTGCATGACATTATTGTTTAAAACCCTTTACATTGCAACAGAAGTAGTATACATGTAAAATAGATGAAAAACTGGTAAATGAATTCAAGAAGTAACTATCAGTGGGGAAGGATCATTAGGTGGGGCTGATTCCAGTAGAGTTCAATGGGGATTCATGCGAGTCCTGGCGCTGCTTAATAATTTCATGAGCAGGGTGAAAATATATAGGGTGACTAAAAGCTAGTTAAAAACAGTAAAAAAAAAAAAACAGCACAGTTTTACAAAGGAGTTTAACTTGGCTGTGTTAGTCTTGTTTCAATAAAATGTCTTAATATAATAAAAAGTAAATTAGTGTATTTCAACATACAAATCTAGTTTGTAACAGATTTTGTAGTGCCTAAAGTTTTCAAGAATATATGCTTTTCTAGAAATTATCTTTCCATCAAAGATATATTAAATGTACTCTGTATATATTGAATAAGTAGAAAATGAGACTAAAAGCTACTAGAAAAGTCCTTTTTTTTATGAATCCATTTGCTAACAGCAAAACTCCAGCACACCGATCAGAGCTGATAAAAGCAGTTGTTCATTGTCACCTGAGTGTTTAGGCATAGTGCTGCTGCAGAAGTCTGGGCTTTTTCTGTGCTAAGCATGAGTTAGCTTCCCAGCTCTGCTAGAGCACTGGAACATACAGAAGTCTTATTGGGAAGAATCACAGCAATTCCTGCAAACAGACCATTAAGGAAGCTTTTTCCTGGTTAATAACTTTGCTTGCAGTGCATTTTTTTTCCCTGGGAGTTATACTGGTGAAAAATTTTTACTTTCACATTTGTGGATGCTAGCAAAATTTCAGCTTGTGAGTTTCTTCTAGGACATTTTGAAATCTTTATACTTTCATTAAGTAGCAATGGGAAATTGAAAGTGAAGAATAGTAAAGCTTAATTTTTTCCACAGATTTTTTATTATTAATATATAAAGTATGTGTGACAGAAAAGGATTACAGATGAATAGCACCACTTCCCCTGTAATCTTTATCCTTTTCCTGACTAAGTGCTATCTGCTAATACAAATTCCCAAGATCCTGACCTTTCTTTTTTGCTTTCCTTCCCTGCAAGCAGGGTGGAGGAAATGATTCCTGTCACGTAGCCAAAGGGGGCATATTTACATGCCTCCACATGATGTGATGAGGAAATCCTGTTGCAGAGAATTCAGGAGGGGAAACAAGTAGTTTGCCAGTTCTGCTTTTTTTTTTTTGGAAATCCTGCCTCCACTCCTCTACAGGTTTGCTTCCTGAAAAGCCACTTCGGTGACTTTATCAGTACAGATCTCTTTGTTTCTCAGTTTGCTTTCTCCATTTTTGTACATGGATGTTTCCAGGACATTGTTCTCCTGCCTGATATCTTGCCATATATTAAGTGATTGTGGTATTACCTGCTATGGATTTATGCTTTGCAGATTTTGCTTTCAGTACTTGTATTTTTATTGTTCCTCCACTGGTTATCTCTTAAGCTCTACACAAAGTAAGGAGCCACTGTAAGTGCTTTAATTCTGGTCTGTTCTGGGCTGCGGGGAAAAAGCCTTCACTACTTACAGGAATGTATTGCAATCTCAAATCCTAAAGCATTCAAATAGGTTTAGCTGTATTCTAGATGAAACCAAACATTAAGGGTTTTTTGTTTTAAAATGCGCTTAGTACCTATGGAGTTCTACAGTTAATATTTTCTAGATTATATTATAAACAATATATGAAAACTCACTGTGAGAGCTTTCCTTCACCTAGGCTAAATTCACCANAATGTATTGCAATCTCAAATCCTAAAGCATTCAAATAGGTTTAGCTGTATTCTAGATGAAACCAAACATTAAGGGTTTTTTGTTTTAAAATGCGCTTAGTACCTATGGAGTTCTACAGTTAATATTTTCTAGATTATATTATAAACAATATATGAAAACTCA
Organism: Aleadryas rufinucha; assembly: GCA_013397815.1. NCBI lineage: Eukaryota > Metazoa > Chordata > Aves > Passeriformes > Aleadryas > Aleadryas rufinucha. Next base: position 439,372 of record VZTH01016555.1, on the reverse strand, counting down.
CTGTGAGAGCTTTCCTTCACCTAGGCTAAATTCCCTTTCCTTGTGACTTTGAGATCTATAATCAAAATAACCAGTAAACTGCACCAGTTGACTACAAAAGAAACCCTTTGTGAATGTAGAACCAGGGAAAATGGAGTTTATGCAAAAAAAGCAATTTTATTAAATGCATGAGGCACTAAAAGCTAAAGAGTGATTAATAAGGGAGCACGATGGATGTGTCATTCTGCCGTTTCAGACCAGACACATGCTCCTTCAAGGGCTACCTGTGCCTTCAGCTGGTGGCTAGGTCATGTGTGTGTAGAGCTGGATCTGATCAGAGATTAAGAACAAAACCACTTTCCCGTTGTAGCATTAGTTTTGATCACAGTGCTGTCCATTAAAAGCTTTAAGCTTTGGAAACATTTGGGTCCAGATCCTGCTTAATGCCTCAGAGCCACTGCTACTTTTGTACAGCAGACCATAGACTTCTTTAAAAAAAATCTGATTTCAGAGGGGAGTTTTTCTAAACAGAAAGATTTTTACATTTTATTCCAACCCCATAATTCTGCATACATACTTTGGTCTGTCTCCCTTCTTTCAGAAGGTCATAGAAGAGACACAGTAGGCCTTCAATGACCAAATAAAATTTACCAAGATCAAATGATGGTGGTATGTTTTGCCTTTTGCCAGTCGCAGGATATGCAGTATGAGATCCAATTTCCTAGTCTGGCATGTCCAGCATGGCAGTAATTTAGAAATACAAAGAACTAATGGTCAAAGTCTTGTCATACCAGTCTAAGAGATTGTGCTTATTTTTTTAGTGATTTTCTCTTTCCAGTAATACTGGAATTTATCCAATGCCAAGATCTTTTCCTACTTGCTTAGAGATGTTTGGGCTGAAAACCTGACATCTTGTGTTTAAGGGAAGAACTACTAGGACAATACTGCTGGGAAACAACCAAGTCAGACTTCCACAGTACAGAAGTGTACAACTCTTGGAACAGAAAGCTGTAGAATATAATAAATATTTTAGGAGAAAAATCAATATTTTCCATAAAAATAGTTAAACCAATGCACTTTTCAGTTAAGGAAGAGCAAAAATATAAAGTCCTCACATACTGAAGTCCAGCTCTTTCCCCTTTCTTCTTCAGAGTGCAATGTAAAAACAATGTAGAAGTGGAGTACAAGGAGAAAGGCAAGAAATAATAAATGTATAAATATTCTTTAGGTTTTCCCTACTTTATTGGAAAAAGCCCTAACAAAACACTCAATAAATTGAAATTCCTTTTGCAATTTTTTATTAACAGATCTCTATAGCTCAGAAAGGGAAGGACTCTTGGAGATGAGGAGATAATTGAAAATGACAAGAGATACAGGTCTAGTGCATAAATTCTTAGAATTTTTAAGGAGGAAAAAATCCTGTTAATTATGGAATATCAAGTTTCGATGTTTACAGGATCAGGGTTTTCCCCCTTGTAATTTATTTTCAACAAGTGTGTAGGGAATGGTGACCACCCATACAAGGCCTGAGTTGAATGAGAAGGTGGCACTATGGAAAAGTTCACCAAGGCTGCTCATAAAGACAGGACCTTGGCTATTGCGTCTGTGATTTGGGGAGGTTTTTCACATGCCCCTGGGACATGGGACCAGGGCTCTGCAGCTGCATTGTCTGTGCGGCACCTGCCCCACACGTGGCCCTCAGCTTGCTCAGCAATGCTGTGGGACAGCAGTGTCTGTGCTTGCCCTGCTCTGGGGACAGGACACTGCAGGATACAGCACCTACATGTAGTGGGATGAAAGCTGGCAGCATGTGTTGCTGATGTTTGGAAGTGACATAGGTTTTCTTGGACAGATTTGCTCAGTTAAGCTATGAAAAATGCAACTTCAGCAAGTTTGACTGCCACTTTATGAGGCCATTAATTTTTAAGTGGGTGTTATGAAGCCTTGATCTGGGCAAACATGGTTTTTGGATAGCTTCTGTCTAGTTTTAAGAAGAAAATAAAAACAACAAATAAAACAATAAAGATAGGCAATAATAAAAACCCGTAAGGATTTTGTGTATGCAAGGTGAAGATTTAAATTTGAATTTGACTGACAGGAAGAAAGGGAACTGTAGATTTCTAAGATGAATCATTGTCCTTTGTTCACCATAAAGTTTAATTTTTGAGTGGTTTAGCAACAATAAAAACCCTTAAGGATTTTGTTTGTGAGGTGAAGATTTAGACTTAGTTTTGACTGACAGAAAGAGAGGGAACTTAGATTTCTAACATGAATCATTGTTCCTTGCTCATCATAAAATTTAATTTTCAAGTAGTTTAGCCTCAGATTACCGGAAGCAATTTCTGGTTCCACTCTAGATAATGTCGATGAGACAGCTGTAGATTTAAGGGTCATTAAAGAATTCTTATTCATAAAAGTATGCACTTACCTTTAATCACATATTTAACTCTTATTGAAGCTAATGGGGTTTAAAAATGTTCTTCATTCCTTTCCTTTTGCTTTCGATGGAACTTCAACATATTCTTCAACTCTAAATTCCCTTCAATATTTTTCTTAATTGGGGACTTTCTCACCTTGTTTTTCTTGCTGCAGATAAAATTAAAGAGGGTTTTTCCTGAGTTTCTATAGATTTGGAGAGAGGGGGTGGTTTTCATTTTTATTTTTCTGGTATAAGTGCATTTTACGATGACGTATCAGTTAGGATAGATGATTTTCAGTCATTTGTCCTCAGGATCCCTCTAGCCCTGATGTATTTTCTGCTCTGTAGGGGATTTTCCACTTCATACATTCAGCAAAACATCTCCAAAAGTACACAAGAGAGGAAAATATTAATATTTCATTTTAGAAGATTTTATAAAGAACCATAAAGGTGATTATTGTTTACTATTTTATTTAAAGGAGAAGCTCCATTCAGGGACAAAGAAAACAACCAATTTAACAGAGCTAGTCAAATGACCTTCCAGGAACATTAACATCAGGAGGCCCCTAGTGACTGAAACTTCAAAACATTTGGCTTCTGTGTGTTTATTTTGGTGACAGAAATATTGAACCCTTTTGCAAAATTATTTGGAAGATACTTAGCAGTGAATAATCTGAGTTTTCTGTCAGTTTTTCCATTCCCTGTGAAATTCGGTAGAGTTCTTAAACTCAAGCATGGTGTAGTTCTACCCACAGCATAGGAAAAATAAATAGGTTAATAGTGAATATGCCTGAATATATTTCAAATATGAGGCCTAGATGGAGACCCATGGGGTAGTCAAGGACAACCACGGGTAAATGGATTTTATCTACTTCTCTGTAGAACAGTGAAAAAAATTATTTCTTTCTTGCTACCCATCAAACAGGTGTATTTGCCTAAGGTTTTATTTACCAAATAACTAATATACCTTTAAAATTAATTTTTGATTTATCACTACATCACTGGAAGGAAAGAACATTGTTTAATTTCATTTTTCTTTGCTAGCCAGTAGATATGTCTGGATTTGTTGTCCTAAAACCTGGAAAGGAAGAGACATAATAGTACAATTCTTAATTGTTATATTACTTAAACATTTGAAAGAGCTTAACTTACTAACTGAGTCCAAGAGTCAGAATTATGCCATATTTGAGTTTATACCAGTAGTACAGATATCTGAAGGACACTAGTTCTAATGCCCCAAATAATTTTTGCTAAGCTGTGCTGTTATTTTATTTAGAAATTAATAGAAAATGGCTTTGTAATTCAAAGTTTTGCTAAGACTTTGAATGTAATAGCTCTCAATAAATCCCGAGTTGTTTTATGAACTTAGGTAAATGTAGTCATCCATGTCCCATGTCTATCTGGGCACAAGCATCTGTGTCTATCCTACAATCTTTATGCTGCATTAAAATACCCAGCTGGAATCGCAGTGCTGTTGTGGCTACCAGATGTTCCTCTCAGCTTGGTTCAAAATATTCCTGTCGGCACAGAGAGAGACTTGTCTGCACTGACAGCAGCCCATACCTGAATGTGCCACTTACAGAACTGGCTCTGCTTGTCCTCTGTTGGTACCAGCCTTTCTTGGCACTGGTAGAAGAAACTTGGGATCTCAGGAGTTTTTCTTCTTTTTTTTTGTTTGTGCTCCCACATGGTGAGTGCTTGCTTTGCACACTTAGCTGTCCCCATCAAAAACCAGGAACCAGTGAACTGTGGTGTCCCTCTCTTGTTTTGCAGGGACCCGACCTTGTACCACCCTTAAAAGTATACCCAGTCCTGGACCAGCAGAACTGACCAGAGCCAGGAACATGGCTGTGGACGCCTCCCTTGGGTTTATGGGCAGGGTAAGTGTAGGATGGCTGGGACTCTTAGCACGAGTCAAGAAGCCAGTCAGGGGACAAATGCTGCGCACTATTTCTGGCATGAGACTGTCGTGGTTTAACCACAGCTGGCAACTAAGCACTACAGAGCCACTCACTAGCTCCCCGTTGTTGTTTTTCAGTTCCCAAAATAAATTTGTTCTTTTCTCTCACAGAGGCTGAAGTGAAGAAGATGTCCCTGATGCTGCAGAGAGGAGCCTCCCTGCAGGCTCTGTGCCCCAAGGCAGTGCAGAAGTCACAGCAGCTGCTTTTGAGAAAAGAGTTCCTGAGTAACTCTAGAACAGCCTGAAGCAGGTCATTTCACAAGAAAATAGAGCAGGCCTTAGGCTTAGCACTGGTTCCAGGTTTGGGCTCCCAAAGAAGCCTCATTCAGCTGTAGGGACAGTATGATCCTCTCCTCCAACTCACCCAACCAGACCCCAGGTTGTGTGGGTGAGGTCTGCACTGGCATCCACCCCCCTCAGCTTCCTCCAGCAGCACCACAGGGTCCTCTAAGAATACCAGCACCTATTACCCCTCCATAAAGACCTCCTCAACCCACTGTGTCTTTTATTCTGGTCCAATAGGAGTTCTAAACCCTCAGTTGCACATAGTGTTAAGAGGGATACCAAGGCAAGGGTTCTGCTCACTGTTTCAGCAGTGTTCATGGAAGCAAAAAAAAAATAAAAGCTAAGTAAGTTTGCTGATGGCACAATTTGAAATTGGGAGGAACTGTTGACTCTCTCAAGAGCAGAGAGGCCTTGCAGAGAGATTGCAACAAATTAGAGAGATGGATGGCACCAACCATATGAAGTTTAACAAGGGCAAGTGCTGGATTCTGCACTTGGGATGGGGCAACCCTGGTTGTATGTACAGACTGGGGAATGAGAGGCTGGACAGCAGTGCCATGGAAAGGGACCTGGGGGTCCTGGTCAATGGCAAGTTGAACATGAATAAGCAGTGCCCTGGCAGCCAGGAGGGCCTCTCATGTCCTGGGGTGCATCAGGCACAGCATCGCCAGCCGGGCAAGGGAGGGGATTGTCCCACTCTGCTCTGCTCTGGGGCAGCCTCACCTTGAATATTGTGTGCAGTTTTGGGTGTCACAATATAAAAAAGACTTTAAACTATTAGAGAGCATCCAAGGGAGGACCATGAGGATGGTGAAGGGCCTTGAGGGGAAGCCTTATGAGGAATGGGTGAGGTCACTTGATCTGTTCAGCCTGGAGAAGAGGAGACTGAGGGGAGACCTCGTTATGGTCTTCAACTTCATCATGAGGGGAAGCAAAGGGGCAGGTGCCAATCTCTTCACTCTCATGACCAGTGAGAGGACTGGAGGAAGTGGCATGAAGCTGAGTTAGGGGAGGTTTAGGTTGGCTATCAGGAAAACATTCTTCACCCTGAGGGTTGTTGGGCACTGGAACAGGCTCCCCAGGGAAGTGGTCACAGCACCAGCCTGACAGAGTTCAAGAAGTGTTTGGACAATGCTCTCAGGCACACAGTGTGATTCTTGGGGTGTCCTGTGCAGTGCCAGGAGTCGGACTTGATGATCCTGATAGGTCCCTTCCAATTGAGCATATTCCAAATGCTCCCCTGCAACCCCTATGCTCTCTATCTATCTTCTTTACATCCAGATTTCCTGAGAGGACTCCTTTCTTCAGTCTAATAGTTGGCCCAGAAGAAGAAGACTTCACCATAACTAGGATCCATATCTAAGGCCAGTGGAGGAAGAGGAAGGTGGTGAGGATGAGGAGAGACCATTTGACAGTAGGTGGCACTTACCCTTGGCTGCAGTAGCGTGGGGCAGTGGGACAGATACAACACAATATTTCCTAGCCAGATAAAATACAAGGATGTTAGGCTTGTCCCTGTGTAAGTATTCATGCATCTGAGCTATGAGCAGAGCTGGTGTTTGTTTACAATGACCAGCTGGCCTAGAATAAGCTTCAATGACTTTTGTTTTCTTTCAGACTGGGGGTGGGAAGGAAAGGAAAACAAGGAGCTGCCTGGGAACAAAATTAGAGTCAGACACACACATTTGTGGGATGCCAGCCAGTGAGGCACAATGTTATTATCTAGAGCTTTTCCAGTTCTGCTGAAACTGGCTGCCTGAGAGATTTTGTCAGCTGATAATCACCAGTAACAGAGAAGAGCTCTGGATGGAGAATGGAGGGGATATGCTGTAGGTACGAGGCAAGAAGCCATGGGAAAGTCCAGCCATTGCAACTACGCTACCCAGGAAGGTCTCTGCCAGGGTGGTGTGGGAGAGGCATCTTTTGATTCTGGCCATAGCTCATCCCTGGTGAGAAGAGCATGTTGGCTCAGCAGGACATCTCTACACAGGTATTCTCCTGCAGCTGCATGTGGCAGGGAACTGTGACTCTTCTGGGCGCACCAAGACTGTCAGCAGCTCAGCACAGGTGTGAGCAGTGTGAGTGCTGGCCAGGCAGTGCTGCTTTGTGGATCCTGCAACAGACTTAGGCTTCTACATCTCCTTAAACCTAGAAAGTGTGCAGACCACCTCACTAGGTGGAGATCTAGGTGCCCCATGGGTTTTCCCCCCCCGAGTAATCAAGGTAGAATGTTCTTTCTCTGACTCTGGTTAGATGCAGTCAGAAGTTGCAGAAGTTACTCTTGAAAGTAGTGGGAGAGACAGCCCAGGAAATCATATAACCCTTGTTGTCTCACCTTGCTCCCATGCTTCCAAATCCGGTTGTATACTATTTGCTTTTACTTTGATCACCATGTATATGCTGGTTTAGCAGCAGACCAAACATCTAAAATGCAGTAATTAGGTAGCTACCATAGAAGTGAAAATATAAAAACCTTATTTAGGACTAGGAAACATAATTTGAAGACACAATCAGTCCTTGAAGACTTTACTGATATAGTTCAGATCCATCCAGATATCTGTTCTGTTTAACATATTCATAAACAACCATAATTAAGACAATGTCAAAGATTGAAGATGACCTTAATTTGTTTAAGGAAGTAGGGCTAATGGTGGGGTGCAGGAAGAATTCATAAGGCTGACTGAGCTGGCAACAAAAAGGCAGATGAAAGTAAATGTAGATATGTGTAAAGTAAGAAGGTGATTCTTTCCACTGTGAGACATGAATCCATCTTCTCAACCAAAGGTGGTAGATGTTAAAAGAGGAGCTAGAACAAGTTGATAGAAGATGTACTAATTGCAAAGAAGCTATATCTAGCCCTGAAAGTCCCCAAGCTGGAAATAATTGATGTCTGGAAGACCTTAAAATTTATGCATTGCATATACTTGTCCTGTTCTTACTCTTTCCTGAGCAATTTTTTATGGCTACTTTTGGCAAGAGCACAATGGGCTAGATAGGCTCTTACACATCATGCATTATACAAAATAAACCATAAGCATGTGTAGCATAATGCTTACTGTTCCTTCCTGTCTGCCTACCTCCCTACTATCCTCCTCTCCCTAATGCAGGAATTATGTAAAAATGCTGATGGTTGAACAGACCTTTAAAATTTTCAGCAGCTGCTATTTGCAGGAGGGAGGAAAACAAACCCAGGTGTTTCCAAAAGGAAACTTTCTAATTTCTCATGATGCTCCCTTAGCATCCTTTGGATGCAGACACAAGCAAGGGACAGTTACCTTCACTGAAAGACAAAAGATGACCGAGAGAGAACAAATTACTCCCTATTAGTGGAATGATTTAAGGTTTTATTCTATACAAATGGAAACACTGATGTAATTGTGATAGTCTAAGGATGTAGATGCAGCAATATTTGCAGAAGAAATAATAGCTTTTTGTTAGGCTGGCTGACACATCAGCAGAAGCCATGGGGCAGTGCTGGTGCACAGGCGCTGTGGCCTTGGGCACAGCACCCTTCCCCCGGGCTCGGACAGATGCCTCTGTCTGGGACACACAGGCCTTTCTTTAAGCTGAATCAGGAGTTTTCCTCTGAGATGGGAAGAAAGGCTTCTGTGCTGGCTTGTTTTCTGTAGCACTGCCAGCTGGCCTAATACAGGAGCTCATGCCTCACTTTGCTTGCTGGTATCTGTTAGGCATCTCACAAATGAGGTGCCAGAGATTTCTGTGCCATTTTTGGATACTGCAAGGCGATTTAGGTTTTTTTTGCAAACATCTTCTGTGCACAGTTTACATTGGGACTTTATGATAGGGACTTCATTAAAATAAAGAGTAGGGAACCCAAGATGAGTAACTGACAACAAAAATGCTGGTATATACAGTAGTCAGTCATAGATTATGAAGCCTTCCCTTCAGACAGAGACCTGTCCAGTTCAGGCTCAGGACAGCTAGCGTGTGCCTTTAGGAACCCCCGGGGATGAGCAGTGTTGCTGGCTGTCTTGGGAAGTGCGGATGAAACGTGGCAAGAGCCACAGATTGTCATGTCTTCAGCTGTCTGAAGTTTGCTCTTGCAAGTGGTGTAAGTGTAGGCAGGATGGGGCCATATTTGCAAAACCACTTTGCAAACTGAGGAATGCAGACAGGGAAGAATTAAGGGATTTACTTACCCTGATGTAGAAAGGCAAGTCACAGCTCACGGCAGCACCAAAGTCCTCAGTCATGTCCAAGACCAAATAATGATAAAAGATCTGTATCTTTGTGTGTGTATCCTATTGTGGTGTGGTCGATTGTCTCGATCAGGCTCTGTGATCACTGGGCCTCATTGAAACTGCAGCATAAGAGAGCTGTACTCATAGTCATCACGCTGTCAGGGGTGGCAGCTTCAGCTGCCTGCTTTTCAACAGAATTGCTTTGATGTGGATCTCCCACATCTTGAGCGAGCTATCTAATAAGTCACCTACTGTGTAAAACCTGGATATAGTTCCTCCTCCCACTGTATTTTTTAATGAAAATAACCATGGCATCTGCTTTAGTCAAGCTTTCAGGGACATAGCTTGTCTCATCCCATAACAGAGCCTGGGAAGAAAATAAGAGCCAAAATGTACCTAGGTTACTGAAACAATATGTAGGGAATTTTTCAATCCAAACAAGGTTTGATTTATCCTTGACCAGGAATTTAATTTCATCTGGCGTTGGCCACCTAAAAGCGAGGCATCCGGTCTGGTTCTGACCTTCTTTCAAGCAATGGAGAAAGTACCTTGCAACAGGAAGTCAAGTCATTCCTTCTCATCTGAGTCCGTTTTTAGGGATGGGGTGGGAGGAGCCCACTTTTCTTCACTTCTGTGGGTCTCTACAGCAAGTCCAGGTTTACCTTGCTGTGCACAGAATTTCACTGGTGCTAAATATCCATTATTCATATGGTCTCACAATTAGGCATTGTGTGATATAAGTATGCACAGGCTGAAAATTGTAATGGTCAGCTAAAAAGCAACCATAAGTCATTACTGTTCTCTAAGAAAAAAGGTAACAAAACCATCAAGTATTCCCTCTGAGGTAGAACAAAAATCTGAAACACTTCCATCAATTAGTTGTTGGCCAGCTGCTTTAATCTAAAGCACCAGTTTATCATTACCATGTAAGATAAAGGGATAAAACCTGCAAAAAACCTTACAATTCCGTGGGGTTGGTTTTTGGGGAAAAAGACATATACATTTCTGTCTTCTGATTTAAAAGGCAGAGTGTCCTTTCTTGGAGTGTGCTGGTCCAAGCGCATCATAAATATTGACAAAAGAGATCTGTAGTATGTGTTTTAACTCTGATAATGGCATCAGAGACATCTGAAGTGCGCTGCCACAGCTGCATTAGTCTCTAAGTCATGCACTGCAGAAGACATAGGCTCTCAAAGCTCAGTTTAAGAAAACAAACTGTCTGAGCTAGTTGAAGTGCCCTGCATGTGGGAAACAAAACATCAGCACATATGTTACAGTTTTGGACAACAGCTCAGATTATTCGTAAAGACATCAAAAGTACTCCTGGTAAATCTTGTCGGAATCTTTCTTTTATACTCGAGGAAGCCTTTATAGTGGATTCTTGTATTTAAATCTGTTGAAGTAATCTGTTTGGTTCAGTTTTTAGAATATCTTTCATAAAGTTATCTCATGGTGCAATGTTTGAGCCACTGTAATCAGGTGAGGGATAATGTTAAAAAAGCGGTAACTTCTGGGGAATGCAACCATTGTTGCTGCACCATTTGCAAATAAAGTTGTAAAAAGTCTAAAGAGAAGCAACCTGGAACAGACCTGGTGTACACAATAAAGGGACAAGGACTTATTAGGGCAGGAAATTTACTTTTCCCATTTTTCAAGCTGACCTATCTCAGCAGTTCCAGGAGCCTGTTTTCCACCTGGCTTCCTCTTCTGCATGGACTAACACTTACACCACACTAATCTCATAATCCTAGAAGGTGTTTATGTCGCATAGAGCAGTCAAGAATTTTTGTAAGACATACTTCTGCAGTTGGAATATACAGGTAAGATTAAGAGCATCCATTAATGTTAGAGGGCTGTAGGGCTAGCTATAACACAAAAATATCTAATTTTTTTTTAAAAAATAGCTGACATTACAGTTCAAGCAATTTTCTCATTATTCCTATAATCCTTTAGCCATCATTCTGTGTTCAGCTTTGCAAGGCTCCTTTAGTGAAAATCACTCTAGTCCTACAGCCCCCTCTCCTGTGCATTTATCATCAGTGCAAGAAATTCAGCAATTTGCTCAGCTCTGTAACATTTGTTTCTTGCATACTTATGTAGGGATTTAAGAGTTTCCTCAGTATTTCAAGTTTGAACAGTTTGTAGCTAGTAGTGAATTTATAGTCATTGCACTTCAGTGTATTAGGGGAGTACTGCTAAAGAGAGCAGCTAAAAAGGAGGCAGAAGTAGCTACATTTATTAAAATACTTATGAAGATATAGATCATCACCTGCTGGGTTATTCGGAAATGCCTGAGCAAGCTGAGTATCTAATTTTCAAAGGGAGTTTATTAGAATCTCTTTATGCTTATTTGTCTGTCTACCAAATGCCAGCCTTCACCCTGGGGCTTCTAAATGCCTTTGAAAGTCTGCTGGAGAAGAGCTGAATGTCTAGGCTGTGGTGGCAATGTTTAAATGGTTGAGATCAGGATTTAATTTCTCAGTGTCACTCCAAGGTCAATCAGAACTTTCCTAGTAGAACTAGAGATTAAACCTGGGATTTAATCATGAAGCTGTCATTCCTTAGGTAAAACTGAAGCTAATTTAATGGTTGCATTTATTGTACTGATGGCTCTTCCTCAAAAGCCACCTCTGCCAGGCACTCTGCCCTCTCTGTCACATACAGTCACTGTGGCTTTCTTCACCCAGGCAGTGCAATAGGCAGCACACCCATGGCAAACTCCTGGCCAGCCAGTAACCAGTGGAGCCTTCTGTTCTCTGGATGAAGCTTTCCTCATGTGCGCATTTCATCCCAATGTACTACATTACTGATTGTCCCATAGTTTTAATGAGATGTTTGTGTGACATACAGATACATGCAACAGAGCTGGTGCCATGTGCCTTCTCAGGTCTGGAGCTGTCTCAGCTTGCAAACAACTGTTAGAACTGGCAATATACTACAGCACTACCTTAAGTCTTAGCTTGGTAGCATCAGTGTTGCTTAGCACTGTTCGGTACTGCTCAGCCCAAAAAAGACTCATAGACTTCTAACTTATTGTTAGATATGCTCCTTATAAAAAGGATGTCACTACCTTTCACAGCACTGTCCCTTACACTGAACTCTGAGGAAACAAAAGAGTGGAAGAACAAATGTAGAAGAAAACATATGGAAAACAGAGGTGAAATAACATCTTTTATCTTTTTTTACTCATCACAAAATCCTTGCAGAGGGACTGCAAAGAAACTGCAGAGAAAATGTAATACAGTTGGCGTAGCCTGAAATGGAAAAAAGAGGTTGTCCATACTGAGGACATGGATTATCAAATCTGGTAAGTAGGGAACAGCCACAGGAAGATATGACAACTGCTGCAGGGAGAATGTTCAAATTATTTGGCTGAAAACAGTCTTTGCTGTGCTTGTGGGTTCATGATGGTCTTATAATTTGACCAAATTTGGAGGAATGTTTCACATAAATTATCAAAGGTATTATGCTGAGATCTGTCTTCACCTGAATGTAAGCATCATTATACTGTCTTAATAGTTATAAAGACATTTTTAATACCCATAAACAAAGTGTCACCACCAACTGCTTCACAAACCAACAAACTGTATCAACAGAGCTTCATCCATGTACTCCCCTTCTGGTAAGGAGGGTGCATTTTGTGCCTATTGATCAAGCAGACTGGAGTGTCTTACTGACCATTTTCTTCAGAATAACATAATTTGTTAGTCTAAAACAAGGTTATATCTAAGAAATCATGTTATACATTTTGCAATTCCAATAACTTTGCCTTTCTAAATTACTTTTGTGCAGAACACTTTGTCTGTGGGACACAGTTATCGAAACAGAAGTCACCTTTGAAGAATAGTCAGTCTGATGGGAACAAAAGGAAACATAGCATTTATCTGCACCATTAGTGGTGGAAGCACTATTGAAGATTAGAGTTTCAGCATTTGCCCATAAGGAATTGGTATTCTGACTGTACAACAGATTAAAATAGAAGGGAACATCTGCACTCCTAAATATGTTTTTTCCTTGCAATATACAGTTTAAACTGTCATAGTTTAACCCTAGCTTGCAACTAAGCACCACACTGACTCTTAACAACTGAGGCTTTGATTGGAGTGTGTGAGGAAGACCTACCCTTCTCTGCTTGGTCAGACATTTATTGTGTCAGTCTGTCCACAACCAAGACAGAGACCTGCTTGCAGGAAGCCAGATTATCTCTGTATTCTTGGAGTTGCCTGGCCTGTTGATCTATAGTTGGTGCCTCTGTGTCTGCCCAGCTCATGATCTCCAGGATGTGAATGTATGACATCAGTACATTTTGTACAAGCTTTTGCCACGTGGACTGTGTGTGGATTCCATCTGTGTCTTTCAATGTCTGGTTGTTATCCAGTTTGCTGTAGATCACCTCCAACATAACTAATTCCCTCAGATACTGGATACCTCCCCCAGGGTTGGTCCATTTGCTTTGAGAATCTGCTTTGAGCTACCACCAAAGACTCTTGCCTTTTTTTAATCCCTTTGTCAATGGCCTTATCCTTAGCAAAGGATCCCAGCTGCTGGGCTTCCTTACCCTCATATGCCTGACTACTGGCTCCAGTATATCAGCATCAGAGTAACCAGGTGAGAATTAACTGACCTAGTTGATGGATAAAATGTTCTGTATATCTTGCAGCTCATTTAGGGATAGGGACCAGGTGGCTTTTGTCTCATTTATTATTTCAATCTCTTCCTCCTCCTGTTCTTCTGTCTTCTTTGCTGCAGAACAGGCTACCTCTTCTTTCTCCTGCTCCCTCTTAGAAGAAGCTTCTTCATCCCTTAATAAATGAGATGACTTCTACTTTCATTGTTTCTTTTTAGTTATAGGAAGGACTGATATAGTGTCTGGTTTAGCTATAATGTTTGCTTATTTGTTTGTTTTCCCTTTCTTCTTCCTGAGAATGCTGCATAATATCAAGCAGAGTTTGGCAGATCCTGGCCAGGGCCCAGCACGGTGTGGTCAATTGTGCTGCTATGGAATAGCCACAACATTTGTTTTTCAAAATTCTGTCACTTCATCATCATCCTGTAGTTGTTTGGGAGTGAAGTTCCAGACCATTGGAAGTAGAGAAGTTCTCTAGATACCTGTTCATATTCTTCCATATGCTACACTGCCCATGATCATACTCTTATGGAGCCTGAGTCATACTCCTAAATTGCTCATTAATCTTAGACGAAACCAAAGCAATGTTCCCAAGAAATACCAATAGAACTGCTTTAACTACCCAGTGATGTTCAAGACACTGGCAATTTGTTGTAATGGAGGAGAAAACATCACAGAAGAAGGTAGGGAAGGTGCCACTCTGTATTTCCTTCACAAAAGCCTCTCAGAGGAAGAAATATAATTGTTAATTTTTAACAGGAGATGGTACCCAAAGTACAGTAATGACCTTCAGTACAGAACCCAAATACCAGATTAAGTTCAAGGTCAGTGTTTTAATAAAAAAAATCTCCCAGTCAAAACATTACTACTCACTACAGAGTACAGCAAACTGAAAAAGCCAACACCAAGCTTTAACATCTACAGAAAAAAATTGCATAGAACAGATTTGATAAACTAATATTGAGAACATATGAATCAATGTTCTGATCTGCAATTGTTAATAGATTAATATCATTTCTAATACACTCTGGTAATCTGCTATTATCTCAAACTCTTTGGGCCTCGTGTTGGACACCAGAAGAACTGTCATGGTTTAATCTCAGCCACCGACTAAATACGATACAGCTGCTCACTCACTCCACTGCCCTAGCCTGCAGCAAGCTGGGGTGAAAAGAAAAAGGTGAAAGGGAGAAAATCTGTCACTTGAGATAAAAGGAGTTTAATAATGGCAAAATAATAATAATGAAAAAGAAAGTAAAATAAAACCCAAGAGAGACAAGTGATGCAAGCACAAACAATTTCTCATCACCAAACAACCAAAGCCCAGCGAGTCCCCAGGGAGTGACCCCCTGCCTAACCTTCCCAATACTTATTGCTGAGCATTGCTGAGCAGATGGTCTGGAATAGCCCTTTGGTCAGCTGGTGTCATATATCCTGGCTGTGTCACTTCCCAGCTTGTCCACCTCCTTCTTGCTGGTGAGGTAGAGTGAGAAGCAGAAAAGGCCTTGACTCTGTGAAAGCACTGCTCAGCAGTAGCTAGAATGTCACATGTTATTAATAATATTTCCAGCACAAGTCCAAATCATAGCCCCATAGTAGCTACCACGAAGAAAGTTAACTCCAGCCAGAACCAGCAGAAACCTGTCTGCCCTTGCTGTCATGGTTTCCCTTCTTGTTTTCTGTTGCTGGAGTAGAGCAGTGTCATTCTGCTGAGGCTGCAACATCATGTGTGACTGCAAAGAAGAGAATGTCACACTTTGAATGAGGGAGGTCTTGACCTATGTCAAGCCTGAGTGTAGGACACCCCAACAGTGACTCCACCATTAGTACATGTGGATCTATATGAAAAGCTGCAAAGGGACATTTCAGGAAGCACCAATGTAGAGATCATGAAAAAGTTGTGATTTACTGCCTGTTGTTGGTAACTGGTTTATCACTGCTGCTGACCCATGCATTGTCCCAAATGCCAACGGGGACAATCAAATCAAATGGTTGATTTGAAGTGAAAGTTGATTTGATCCTAATAGCCAGTGCTGGCAGCCAGGAGCAAGCTGCTGTGACTGAGAGCTGTTGCTGTGATAGGTGACTTGATACTTCTGCTGCCTGCTTGCCACAGTGGAAGTGTCCCCAAACTCAGTTTTGCTGAGTAGCTGGCCAGACTGCCAGCCACAAGGCTCCCAGACAGGGGATCCTCCTGCTGCTCTCCCCCAGGACCCAGCTCTCTCCTGCACCATGCACCCTGAGAATCCTGTCTGGAGCCTGGAGATGTTCTGGTTAGTATTTGGAGTAAAAACCGTTTTGGAGAACATGATTTAAATCAATAGTTTTTAAGCAAAAACCTGGCATGAACTCTTGAGTTTCCTGGAATGGAGTTTTTTGTTTCCCATCTCATCTATCAACATCTGGCCCAGGTTGTGGAGTGGTAGGGTACCAGTGATAACAATCTAAATACCTCCTGCTGAAGTTACTCTGTTTCCCATGAAATAAAAAGTGCTTCACAAGAATCAGAAGACAAAGAGAGCACTGTTGTAGCTGAATAGCTGGGATAACCCTATGTTTTCCCTTCTTGGCTCCAAGGGCTGCTCACTGACTTCATACTGTGTAACATACAGGCATGAATGACATGAATAGAGATGGCTCAGAGGAAGGATAGGAAGTCAGGGATTCCTCTGCCAATATCAATCCCTATCATATTTCTTCTGGTTTTCTTTCCCCTCTTTCCCCAATGTTTTCTTCTGATTTTCTATGCTGTAACTGAAGAAAAAGTAGGTAGGAGACAAATTTCGGTTTTAGCAAAGGCATGGGATTTTGGGAGGCTGGAGTTGTTCAAATATTTCTTTTAAAAATCACTGTTTGGGAGAAAAACCATTGTAAACTCAAAAATTGTACTATCATTTAAATGTTTCTAGCCAATTTAACCAGCAATTCAGGTATATAAAGAAAACAATATTTCTATACATTACACATTATGTATTTAATAGAATTCATTAAAAATCATCATATTCAAAAAAAGTGCATAGCAATGAAATATAGCATTAGGAACATCTTAAAGACAATTTCATTTGCCAAATAAGTACTGTAGGGCTTTTGTGGAGGGTAAAAATTTTAGTACCCCCTCCTGATATTTATGAGATTGGGCATGGGGCGGGGGCAGGGTAGAGCAAATAGATATTGGATTTTATTTTCTTATGAGTCATTACTCTCTTCTTCTTAGTGTTCCTTATGAAAGTCTACATGACTCTACATATTCTCTTAGCTTATTTATGGATGCATTAAGTATTTTTCAAAGTTCAATGCATTCTCTTCCCTCCAAGCTACTCAAGCCCTTTTATTACTTTGTTCTTCTGAATCACTAACAATATTTTACCCTACTCTGATCATTACACAAAAGTAGCTATTATATGAAAAAAGAGATATGAGAAATCACTTCCACTTATTTTCCTGGAATGAAAGCCTCATTAACAAGACTAATTCTGCTTTGGAAACTGCTCATTTTGACCCTGGTCTGAAAGTATATAATGTTGTGTGCAGCACATCACTATACCTTGGAGACAGGGTTTTGTTATGTATGGTCCCAGTGGGGTGTCCAGCTCAACGGGGCTCTCATACCTGCTGAGAGTCTCTAATGTGATTCAAAGACAGGAGCAGGGTTAAAAGCTCAGAAAAGAAGTATCAGTTGTATTTTATCACTGCACACAATCAGATTGTGTGGGAATAAGGTAGCCATGAATAGATTACAGTTTTCAATTAGTAGAAAGGGTCTAAATATGTGAGAGAAAAGGTTCAGAGACAGTATGTTTTGGCAGCAACACAATCTGACCAGGTTTTTTGTTATCACTTGGGTTACTGAAGGACGAGGAGAGCTCAATCTCTGCTCTGCTACACTGTTCCTGCTCTGAGGATGCTTGGTGTAGCTATTGCAGAGTTTTAGCTGACTATGCCCTTGCCTTGTTTCCCCTGCCTCCATGCTGATTTTCTACATGGATTTGGATACTGCAGTGGGAAGGTTAAGCTGTTCTTCTGATCTTTCTTGGTCTCTCAGACTGCATTCCCAGTTCAATGTCTCACTATCTTTCTCTCACAGGAGACTTGCACTGCTCTCTCAGATCCTGCCCTGGACTGCTGCTTCCTGTGCCTCTGTGGTTACCTGAGAGGTCTAACTTATTTGACATGCCTACAACACTCTGGGAGCAATAGCTTTGCTTCAGAAAGAAAAGTTACTGCACAAAAGCACAGACCTTAAAGCAACAGAGTCATGCACATTCACTCCTAGTTTACAACTTCCACTTCCCAAAGCCTTGAGTCCCTGAATGCTGCCTTATGTAAAGGCAAAACTGTCTGTTTGCTCTGGAATTTATAATTTAAAATCCAGACCAGTGTCTTGATCTCTTCACTTAGATAAAACCACAACTGCTTACCTGTCTATAGCTTTCTGATGCCAATGACCACCTCCAGCAACAGTAAACTGGTCCTGAAACATGATGGAGACAGAATGGAAGAGCTGTGAATTGAATAGCTCCTAACACTGTTTTACCAATGTAAACTGGAAATCTCACAGCCTTTATATTTATTTTCCCAAAACTTCTATTTTCTCTCTTGTTAATAGGTAAATAAAACCTTTCAGATTGGAAACATTAACAATTTCATGAAAGTATTCATTGTTTCTGATCAGAGACGGGTCAGCAATCACATTGAGGTGTCAAGGAAAGAATCAAATGGAGTTATTGAACAGGTGGCATTGCATTGAGTGGCTGGATGGTATTCGGATGCATGAGCTCAGGCTCAGCTCCTGACGGAGGCCTCTAAATTCAATGTCACATGGAGCTTGGTGCCTAGACTTTCACTATTATCACAGTTACTTAGGATGTCATTGAACAGAACAAAGACAGGTGTCTTGTTTGGGGAAAAAGGCAACCAAAAACTCCACACATGAGATTGTCTAGTGCCTTGATTCAGCTGTCTGATCACAGGAATCTAATGTCTCTTGAGATGCCCTCAATGGTTTGGCAAACATGACACACCAGCTGCAGAAGCCCATGCCCTTCTGGAAGAACAACGGGAGGCCAGTGGGACACTTCTGGGTGTGTTCCTTGACTCTTGTGCATGAGCATTTCAGCAAAAGTACTGAACCCTTAAATCCCACAGAAAGCCATCTCACATGCCGAGGTTTAAATAGGTTTCCTGTTTTCAGGAACTGATTCATGCCTGTAAGTGGCTTTCCTGGCTATGAGAATACTTGGTGAGAAATTAGGCTCAGCTGGATGGCTACAGGTCTTTCCAGCGTGGGTTGGGGAAAGCCTCCCGCCGTCTGATGTGGATCCTGGGGGAGTACTGACCCCTCCATTCCCTAATGTCATTGAGTATAAGGGAGAACTACTGCCAGGAATCGAGTGGATAATGAGCCTAAACAAAGGCATACGGTGAGCACAAGGACAGCTCCTGTCTCTTGCAGCTCCCAGGAAATCTTCAGAGTCTGGAAGAGGAACAGAACAGGCATAAAGCCCAGGCTCAGCAGAAGTACCACAGAGGCTCTGCAGTGGTTCCCCTCTCCTGTGCTGGCTAGCTGAAGGTCGTTGCAAGTGTACATTTTGCAAGAAATGCCTTCAGCTTCTACTCTTTCAGCAGTAGATGGCACTCGGCAGTTAGCAAGAACCATGGCTGTTTATGGCATTTTTGATCAGTAAGTAGACTGTTTCTGTACTCAGTGCTATGCACTTTTTATGTCTTAAGATCACATTTTCATAGATTCTACCACTCTTTCAAAATTTTCTTAATTATAAAGAATGAATGATATAACAAGAAGCTGGCAGATCTGACAAAGAGCCTCAGTAATAGTAGGCATTAAGATTCTTTAATTAAAATTATAAATATGGCCTGCAATGTCAGTTTTCTCTGTGAAAACTCTGATCCAATCTTGATTTGCCTTAATTTTGTTTAAAGCCATAATTTCAGATCAAGCTCTTTAGCACTATTCTGAGCTGAAAAGGACATCTTGAGGCTATTGACAGGATACATTTTCTAGTTTAATAGTGTATATGGGAAAATACCTCATGAAGAATGAGATGGGGAAAGGAAAAGGTGACAGTAGGAGAATCCCAGGAATTACTGATCCCATGAATAATGTGAATCTATCACATGCAATCAGGAGGGTGAGCAGACATAGTATCTCTTTTGAGAAGAGACAGGTATTACAATCTCACCTGTAATGCTACAGCTTTTTCCCTCAGGTCAAAGTGGCTAATCCCTCTGCTGCATGTCTCATTCCCTTTGTAACTGTATGATTGTTAGAGAAAAGCAAGGGGAGAGCTGATAAGGTACTTTTAGCTCTTGTAAGAAAAACATTTATGGACCAAGATTAAGATTTTTTGATAGAATCAAGATAAAGTATATCAAAACCCCAAAAGAAGGTACAAGAAGACCAAAAGGAGCAGATCTTTCTATTTGTGTCCAATAGACAAGGTACAAAGGGCTAATTAGACTGTTTTGCAGGGCACTCAATGTCTTCTTTTGCTTATAATTTCTGGGTCTGGCTCCTGCCTTCTTCTTGTATAAACGAGAGATGAGCAACAAGCAACGTTAGTTTGGAAGGAATACACTCTGCCACAATCATTAACTGCTTTTAAAAATAGAATTGCGACATTCATGAGAGAAGGAAAATCTGTAGATGTCTGTTTGGATTGCACTCACACCTTTAATTACGGTGTCATACAAAATTGTAATCTCAAAATTAATTCAAATTGAGTTGGAAAGAGAAACTTGTCATGCAGATTGAAAGCTGACTGCAATGCCATAATCAAAGGGTGATAGTAAATATGGATGTATCCCATTCAGACCCAAAGGCTCATGATGATTCTGCCGACTGATATAGTTTAACAACTTGATGAATAATTTAAAGTAAGAAGCAAAGGTTGTCATCATCTCTTGGCTGAAACTCGGGACTGGAACAGAGTCTCTAAAACATGAGGCTGATACACAGCCTGAAATGTTGATCGGGGCTGGAAAACAACTTATGTGCCCTGTGAAGTGGAGTACCAGGGGAGTTTTTTATCTTCCATGCAGCAATGGGTAACATTGATAGTATAAATGCTGTTGAGATATGTAGGTACTGGGAATAAATGGAAACTGGAAACTCCCAGGAAAACAAAGGGAAAAAGGCAAACAGTAATAACAACCTGACCTCAAATCTCAGAAAAATAAAGGAGATACTCATGGGGTGTGTGTGCGTTTGTTTAGGTTTTTTCTTTTTATTTTTTTATTATATCCTTTGGTTGGATCGGGTTAGGAAAACAACAAAATACAGTTCAGAATAAGACACTGAGGAAGTGGGTGAGTGCAATTTAAAAATCATGTTTAGTGGGACAGTGAAATGTAGAAGCACTACAGCTGAAGGGGAACAATGGATGATGGCAAACAGCAAAACTGTGCTTATCTGAGGGCTTCTATAAGCATCTTGTCATGCTACTGCTGTGAAGAATCAAATCATCACTGGGAAACAATGTCCTCACTAATATTTTATTGAAATAAATATGCAAACTAAAACTTTGGAAATATAAAAACTTGCATAATGTATTTTGCAACATGCGCTTACCACTCTTGTGCTTATCACAATACAGTCTCCAGATACAGAGATCTGCCACAGACACAGTCTCCAGCTGTATCTTTCAGGCACCACATAATGTCCTATGTCTCAGAGGCCCAACGAGTTGCTCTCTGAGCAACAATGAAACCTGGTTTAAATGTCTGTCTTCACTACAGATACCACATTGAAGGGTGATATTAGCCACTCCCTCAATTTCCTTTCAAGCCTACTCATCTGTCTGTCTAGAAATACCTCCCACCCAAACCTCAGCTTTATAGGAATCGAGTAGAATTGTGATCTCTTCCCCTCTGGCCAGTTTATTTCAAACAAATTCAGAAGTTTTCACTTAAACACAGATTGTAGAATTGTGTAAACCTTTTTTTTTTCTGAGGTAAGAAGGCAGAAGTACAAGTAGATTATGTCTATGTAGCCTTTGTTCACTTTGCAGCATGGACAGAATTCGTTTACAAATGCCTTCAAAATGCACTGAAAATTCAGAACTCATGCAGAGCTGAGGAGTATGACAGAAGTCTGTTTGGTCAGAGACCTGACTGATTGGTGTTACTTAACCTGAGCTGCAACAAAACATGGCAGCTCTTTCCTACTGTTGTATGCCTAAGCCCTTTAAAAATGGAATTCTCCAAAGGCTCTATAAACTGTAGAATAATCTTGTATAAAATAGTGGAGTCATTGCTTGAAAATGTGTTAAAAGGCAGAGTATTAGGAGATACTAATTTCAGAATGTCTGAACATGATGCAAGCAGGCTCTTAGATTACTCCTAAAAGAACAATTATTTTCTCCCAATTATTTTGCAACTTGCAGATATGCAGGCCAGAGCAAATGTAGCATTGCACCGTAAACCCAGCAGACTAAGTCTGAACTTGCCTCTGTACTCTTGCCCAAAGTATCTTCCCTTTAGCCGAGAGAAAAAGGGGAGACTGGGTGATTAGGGATGGTTGTGAGGTGGCACTGGGCACAATGGAGGCTGTAGCTGTTCCTCACTGGAGCTGAGCTCCAGGCCATGGGCTGCTGCCACCAGTGCAGAGATTATGGGAGCTGCTCCTCCAGAGGCTGGTGGTGTTGTGGCACTGAGCCAGCATGTCCTGCATTCACCTGTGCTTGCTGTGTAGATGGATGATTCAGAAAAGCCCAAGAAAGCCCTCTTCTCCCTGCCACAATATCCCAAGTGGTTAAATAAATCTGATATCAAACTGTTGAACAAGTCTTGAAATGGTGGCCTGCTTTCTTCCACTAAATAGATTTACAGGTAAGTACCAACTGTTTCCTTTGCAAATCAAACTCCTTGACACTAAGCAAAGTAATTGTAGTGGGTCTTCTGGGAATTAAATGTATTTACTGCTGATGTTTTAAAAATAGTTGTTTACAGGGTGTCAGATAGAAAGGCTGTGTATGATTCATAGCAAATGGCAGCACGCCAGAATTTTAAACTCTCCTTGTATGGTGACTTGCCTACTAGCTTGGTTGGATGGAAGGAGAATATTTAGTTTTCTGCTGTAAATATATTTTATGATAAGCAGTCTTAAAACACAAAATGGGAAATGCAGCATAGCAAGCTCTGTTAACATTTATATAAACACCATTAATCAAGAGTCTTCTGTATTGTATTCTCCTTGCACTTATGTTCCAAATTGACCATTCTTTTAATCTTAGAAAACATTTTCTGTTACAATACCTTCCCTATTCTTTTTTAAATGGTTATGGTTTGAGTTCTATTTTGATGACTATGATAGACATCTGGGACATTTTGAAATATGTACAACCAGTTACTTCATTATTCACTGCACTGTAACTGCCTAGAAATGAATGGAAGATTCTGCTGTACTGGCCATTGTACAGTTGAGGTAGAACCTGATTAAACCTGCTAATGTGATGCATATGTGGCTGGACAGCTGCTCTGAATTTTTTTGTGTCCTTATAGAAACTGCTTATGCACAGGATGGCAGCTCTTTTGAGTAGTTTAGACAAGAAAGGCAAAACCAATTTTTTGTAGTCCATTTATTTCACTTACTGGAATGAAAGATATCTTCTGCACATGGAAAATAATGCCACATATTCTCTGCAGAACAACTTAGCTATTTCCAAGAACGCTTTTTATCCTCAAATCAGATCGGCCAGGGTAGATGTGGTCTAGGAAGGTCTGAGAGAAGGTATCTATCCCTGCTTCCTGGTCAGTGGCATCATCAAGGGACCAGGAAAGTGGGGGTGGAGAAACTGGGGTAGGTATCCTAAACTTTCTTATAGACAAAATCTACTTATTATCCCAGGAGCTAGAAGGGACACACTGGATCTATGTCCTGTTCCATGCTCAGGATAAGTTTTTTCATTTTGCCAACCTTTCAAAATATGTGTACATTTGAGTGGGTATTGGACAGCACTGGGGTGAGAGATGAATTGTACTCTTGATAGAGGGGTCATCTACAATACTTTTATGAATTAACTCTCTTTCTCCCACAGCATGCATACACATGCACAAACAGACAGACACACAATCACTCAATTTCTGCAGCTATTTCCAAAATATTTTTGTCTAGATGTTGTTCTTTGCATCCTGCACAGAACTTCCTTATTCAGCCTTCTGAGATGAAAATACCTCCATAAAACCAGAAATAGATTTAACTAAATTTTGCTTTAAAATTTCTACTGCAAATCAGAGCTGTGGTTTGTGCTTGCATGATGATAACTTCTGACCTCAAGACAGACTTGTAGCTCCCCAAAGCAGACATCACTCTAACAAAATTAGCCTACTATGGGCTATGCTGGAACTCAGAATAATGACAACATTTATCCAAAAAGCATTCAGTGAAATGTTTGGTATGTCATTCTGTTTAACAGTTACAATTAGCAGAAGTTCATTTGTTTGCTTTGTTTTTTTCCTAATGAAAAAAAATGCATAAAGACAGCTTTAAAACTGGTATATAAAAGACTAAGGGCAATACTTCATGGGCTAGTTTTTCTGCTGTTGTACTTATAAATCTCAGAGTAATGAAAATTATTTTTGTCATTAAATTAATTTATTTCCATGTTTTTTTCTCTTTTCATCTCTCATCCCAATTATTATTTTCTTTTTGTAATGCTCTCATTAAATACTTACAATCCTGCTATAATCTGTTGCCACAGCATTTGCACAGCTGAAAAGAAAACATTACTGAATTGTCAGCACGTTTTCAACTTCATTAAAATTGACAACCTGGAAATCAGCTGTACAGACTGTATTAGTACAGCTACAGGGAAATCAGAGCTATTTTCCTGCCATTAAATCATCTTAACAGCAAGCAGCATACTACAGAGTCAAGTTGCTCAGCTCACACTTTCATGTTTCCTAAATAAGTTGCTTTGAGAGAATTTGGAATTTGTCTCATCCATCTCTCTGGAAAAAAAGCTGCTCCTTAATCACTGTTTGAACTAGTGATAGATTGTCAGTGTAGCTTTGATAAGTTTACTGAGGACAACTGGTTTTGAGATTAAGTTCGAGCTGCTCTTACATTGATTTTAAGAACTGAAATTTTTGAGGAACCAAGACTCCTTGGAACCCAAAGACAACTGACTTTGCCTAATGCTGCTTAAACTACATTTTCATTTCACTAAATTGTGTTCTTTTGGAAATGTCATGGGCACACAAGCAGGTTGTTCTGATTTTTTCATAATTCGCCAATTCAAACCACACTGGTTCCTTACAGGAGTGTTTTGAAAGAGTGCAGACACTAAACTTGGCACAAATGAAAGGCAGTACAGTCAAGGAGAATTCTTTTCCTTGAAAAAGGAAGAAGAAACTAATTAGTAATGCATGACTAGACCTTCAGGATTAGGACAAAAGTATTTCAGGATTTGGTAGAAGAAAATAAATTACTAGATGCTAAGTTTGCAGCTGTCCATGCAAAGCTTGGAGGTTAGTGTGGAAGAAAGTAGAAAGGTGCTACTGGGAGAAAAGTCTAGTTAGAGTTCATCAAGACGAGCGGAATTGAACCACGGGGAAAGAGACAAATTGTTTCTCAGACACAAGGTGATACTTTCTATAAGAAATAGGAAACAATCTGAAAGTAATGCAAAGGGACTTCATGGAACAATTTTAGAGACAGAGACAAAGAGATATGCAAAATAAATGGTTCTTGGGCATCAGATGAATTTAAATCGAGAAATATGTATAGAAGGAACAAAAAACAGCAGCTGCAGTAGTCAGATGAAACCTCTCTAAGAGAAAAATGAGAGCAATTTCAGACAGGGGAGGACACAATAAGGGTGAACAAAGACAGGAAAGGAGCCAAAAATTGCTTCCTGGGTCAAAAGAATCATTCATGATATATATGTAATGGAAAGCCATGTAACCCAAAATAAATGAAAAAAAAAGAAAAAAAAAAGTATGGAGGTAACACCAAGGTACCATAAGCAGTTGAAGGAAAGCATGTGGCAGAGCACAATCACAGAAAGCATGTAGTGTCTGCTAGACCACATTATTCAAAGGAAAATGCCCGAAGCAGGACTTCTTGCCAAACAGTTGATGTTCTAAGACCAGATAAATTTGCTGTTGGCTAGAGGCCTCACATTTTTTTCATCAGAAGTCCCCAGCTAAAAGGCATATAAATGCATATATCAACAGCAAGAATCTGACACGTTGTGTATGTGTCATGCCATGGCTGTGCCTGCACTGGTTGCCCAGATTTGCAGTGCATGTGCAGATTAGTTGGACAGCACATGCCCAGTGGGCTTAATGCACTTTTGTTATGTTGGACTTGCTCTAAGGGAGAGACAGTTTCTCAGTGGGAGGGCAGTGACCATTTTTCTATGATTTCAGGATATCTGCTAGCCTGAACTCATCTTTTTCTGGAAGGTGGAAAAGGCAATAGAGGAGGAAATCTGAATCAGTGTTGTTGGATAAGGATATTAATGAAATGTGTAAGAGCAAAGGCTTCTGCACAGAATAGGTAGAGAGAAAAATACAGTTCAGGTCCTTGCAGGAAGGGATGCAAGATTTAGCAGTAGTGCAACCACTTTCACTTTTGCTGCAATGCAGTATGAGAAAATGTACCTAGGCCTCATGGTTATGTTACCTGGACTGCCCTGCCACAATAGGCAGAACAACTCAGAATGTTGAATCCAAGCCACAGCATCCATATGGTTTTTGTCAGCAAGGCTGACAATGTCATGAAGGCCTATTGGGGAAATGCAGGTTTAGATGTAAGCATTTGGGCAAGTCTTGATGCCTGTGTGATAGCTGTGACAACAGAGCCATTCCTAGGAGTATTTGTCTTAGCTTCAGGAAGCATGATAACAATTTTATAGCCCATGGGATGCCCTTAGAACTTGCCTTCCAGCAAAAAAGATTGAGGAAGCTTTTCTTCATGTGTTTAAGGGCCTGATGCCTCCCAGACTCCAAGGATTCAGATGTTTCTAAATGCAGTGTGACAGGGGACAGCAGCAGCACATGGCTGAGCATAAGTGAAAAAGGGGAAGCCTCAGCAGTTGAGATTACCAACACTGGTGCGGTATGGGCCTTTTATAGCTACCAAAATCAAGTATCAGAATTAAGGGTCTCTGCTGAGCCGGAGCTGCTGTGCAGCACCCAGTCTTCTCCCTTTTTCTGCTAGATTATGTGATCACAGAGGACCTCATCCTTGGGGCAAATGTATCACTTCTCTTTTCTTCCTCCCTACAGCCCAGCTACAGTCTAACCAGCTTAAAGGACATCACTTACAGGCCTACTTCAGCAATTATAGTCTGCTTTGGGACACCATGTCAGATTGGACAATCTGAAGAAGAAGGAATTGAAGTACATTCTTTTGTCTGTCTAGAAGACAACTCTCCCAGAATATACTTTCTCCTATACTCACATAGCTCAAGTCCAGAAAGGGTACAGTGAAGTATTAGGTGGACTAGAAGTTCTTGCTGTTGACAATCTACTCTAATGGCACAACTCATAAGACGGAGTGCCATCTAAAACTGAATCACAGCAGAATAAAAGTAGGTGTTGTATGAGTTACTTTGGCCAGAACTAACAAAGAAATACCTCTGAACCTGTTCAAACAAAGTAAAAACAATAAAGCATTCTCAAATATCTGACTTCTTGGTGGAAGAATCAGAACAGTGGTTTACCTATTAACAGATTTATACAGATCCTTATCATGAAGCCCAAAATAAAAAGCACATCTCATTGGGAAAATCTGATGAACACTTTGAGAATACAGGGGCTGTATCATTTTTAAACCACAACAAACAGCAGCAACAAACTCACTGGATGTGTTCCAGGGTATGTTCCTAGAAATTCAGGTCACAACAGTGAAAAGGTAGATAAGCTGTAAATAGTGGATGAAGCAGTATTTTACAGGAGACACTTTGGGGGCATAAGGATTGAGAGTGTAGAACTATCACAGGAAAATTATTCTCAAATAGAAAAGAATTTGCCACTGTCACTGGATGTCAGTACATACTGTGCAGTATAGTTGAAATAGATTACAAACCTTAGGGGATATTTTTGACAAATCTTAAGCTTCTGCACCATCTAGACTTCACACATGATCATAAACCTACAAAGGCATGACTTCAAAGTGAAATACAAGCCCAGAAGAGAAATTCCAGTAGCAACATGAACTGGTGTCTGCAAAAAAAAAAGCCGAAATTCTAAAGAAAAATAGAGAGCATTAATATGACAAATCTTTTAAAGGAATAGGTCAGAATGACTTGTCCAAAACCAAGTTCTTCTGTCCTATCAGGACCTCAGGAGTGTGAAAAAACAAAGTTAAGCTTGAAAATGAATGTAAAGAAAGCAGTGACACTGAAGAAAAGTCCTTCCAGGCATCTGCAAAGATTTATGGATCTAACAATGATGTAATGGGAAGTCTGAGGATCAAACACACTTCACGAGTTTCAAATGTGCATGAAAGACAAGGCATGGTTAGGATATGCTGATGATTAGTATCTTTTTAATTTTTTTTTCATATGGCAATAATATGTGTATAACAGCATCTGAAACATTTTAATAAGCTGATCTCCATTAGTGAATTAATGGATACTTCCATTATGAAAACTGCTAGAGGCAGAAGCAGAGGCTCTTATACTAACAGATTATGTACTTTACAGAGCCAAGGAGCAATGGATAACTGATCTAGAGGATATCCTTAGCCTGATTATTATTATAAAAATATGTTTGGGGCAGCTCCAATAGACAATGCACTGATGATGTCTGGACTGGGTGACAAAAAGGCGATGTTAATGAGCTAAAGCAGCAATAGCGACCTCACTTCACAAAATGAACTACAGGGCACATTTGAAAAATTTCCAAGAATTTGGTTTATGTGCAGGCACATACAGACCAACAGGGGTAGAGCCACTGGCTCTGCTCACTGTCCCTGGGGCTGGCTGAAGGGCACAAAACTCCACCAGCAGATTCTGATACTGTTCAAGGTGGTCAAGAGTGCTACCTCTTTTTGTTTTATTAAGCTGCTAAAACACACTTCTGGAGTCAAACATTTCACCTTCACAGGCAAGCAAAAGTGCAAAGCTGTAACCTCTGTGAAAAGACTCTGTTTTGCTTCCCAAAATCTCACATCAGGGTGAAATAAAACAGCTGAGTGAACAGAGGGGAAAAAAAGTAGAAATACTACTCGCGATAAAAGTGCCAGTATACATAATTCCTTCCAAAAGATGATTATAAGAAACAGTGCCACTCCAGCTGAACACCCTGGGCTGGATATTTCGGAGCCAAAGGAGGGGCTCGTCTCTGTGTGAAATCGCAGATGCTTAAGACCCATGTGTATCTATATGAGTACAGGAGGTGTTGACCACACAGGCTCTGTTATGTGTGGAGGGTGATTCTCATCAAGCCATGTACCTCTGGGAGAAAACAAGCAACACAGCTCACAGCCTGTTTTAAACTAGTGACAGTACACAAGAATGTGCAGAACAGACCATGATACAGATGTGAGAGAAAATCAAAACTTAAAAATTAGGGGACTTTTACAGCATCTGCTGAGGTGTCTCGCCTCTGGCTTAACCATATTAATTCCTAGCGTACTTATCCTGATTCAGATCCTGTGGTTTCCTTGAGCTTCATCTTCCCTGTGAAAACATGTATACAGAGCTTCTGGTCAGAGACCCCAGAGATGCGTTCACTCACAACACGGGACATTTACTCTACACAGCAAGCTTCTTAAATGCAATGTCTATGCCTAGGCTTGTATTCCCCATGGAAAGAGTGAACTTCATTGTCACACAGACTCAAATGGAAGCTGTGTTCACCTGCATCTGGGTAAGAAGTGGGGGAACTAACTTGTGGTTTGATCTTGTAAAAACTGACCAGGAACTCTCTTGGTATGAAATATTCTCACTTGTGTCTCCGCCTGATCTAAAACTCCTTCACTCTCTAGGGCTCTTCCTCTACTGTGCACACATCTCCTTTCTAGTACTTGCCTTCCTTTTTTAGCTGTTGACGAACTTGTGATGCCCTCCATAAGAAAGAAGTAGAACAGCGCCAATCACCTCCTTAGGGTGTCTAGGAGAATTCATCCTACACAGGAGCTCAAGATCTAGAAATTCACTGTGATAAGGTCCTCCAAATCTCACAGGCAGCATTTGGGGTACTGTCTATTCCAGACACCTTACTGTCTTACATCTTGAATTGTTTCCCATCGCCATTTGTGCATTCAAGGCAGGTACTGAGCTGCATGCTGGTTTAAGTATTCTACAAGCTGTGATTCTGGAACAGTATGTTTTTCAATTTTGTATGCTTAATCTTATGTAACAGAGAAGTATATAGACACGGAGTTTGTAAGAAGGGCCATGCTTGCCTTGTGTGAAAAGTTCTGTTTACTGGCTGACAAGGATGGCTGCTGCAGCTCAGCAAGAAGCCACATTTGCCTGAGTCGCAGAATGGCTGAGGTAGGAAGGCACCTCTAGAGATGGGCTACTCCAACCCGTGGCTGAGAAGGGACACTGAGCAGGTTGCCCAGGGCTGTTTCTCATTTACTTTCTGAAATCCTTTTGCATATCAGAGGTCGACATTGAGACAGACTTTCATTGACAAGAAACTTCAGGGCTGGTATCATTCTTTTCAATTAAGTATCAAAATTACAAATGATGGGATGAAAGGATGATGCACTTCCAGTCCAAGGGATCCTTTGCAAATAAAAAGATGTGGTAGCAGCAGATTTTTTACATCAGCTTACAGTCTTCTTTGGAAAGACAGCACCCAAGAGAGGTGATCTGCCTAAGGAATTAGGCCCTAATTCTGATGACTGTGAAACTGTCATGTCAGCTTTGCCAGCTGAGCAAATCGAACAACAGAGTCCAGACTCAGCTAGCACATCAAGCAGTTTTAAGGTGTCCTGCCATTTCATTTCTTTGTACTGAATCCCAAAGCCGAAAAATAGTTCTCTGACTTTTTTCCATCTTTTTTAGAGAAAATGTCTCCTCTTTAAGTTTTCTTCCATTTCAGAAACTATTTCAGCCTGGCCTCATAAATATTAAACCTTTTCCTCTTCAGGTTTTGAAAGATCCCTGGAAGATGCTGATTGTATCTAGGGCACTTCTCTACAGACCAAAAAGAACAGGTAACAGGGGCTACCAAGATAGTGGCTAGAAATATCCCCTGCTCTCAGCCAAGCATAGGGATCAAGCAGTGGGGACAGGCGTAGATGGCCTGGAAGCTGAGTGCTGTACTGACTCTGTCACCTGACTACTAGCTGGCAGCATGACTCATCGGTGTGACTCAGACCTGCAAACCCATCATGGATGTGCAAAGACTGCAAATTCCTCAGGGAGAGAATGCTCCAAACTCCTGGGTGCTGCATTAAGACTCTCCAGCTCCCCACCTAGTATGTGCCACTGGAGCTCATCTACAGCAATGTGAGGGCTGGCATCTGCAGATCCTGTGTGACAGAATGCAGTTGTATTGCAACAATGCCAGACAGCACATAACTGTGACACTACTTTTTCAAGAGAAGAATTATAAGCAACCCTTAAGTAATGCTTCTTGGTCACTGTCAGTGTGTGCCAAGCCTGAGCTCCTAGTAAAAGAAGGCTTTTAAAGTTTTGATTAATTTGAAATCCTGTTGCACTTCTTTCAAGCTAATCTGATCCTAGATCAGTCATTCCAGAAGCCAGTGCAGTAGGACAGCACTGTCAGCTGTCACAGCCAAGGGAAATTGGAAGAAGACCTTTGTTCTGAGCCTGTCATTGCATGGGTTAGTAATTTGTTCCTATGCAACACTGTTGATTTCCATTCTATTCAGAGCAGTTAAGACCAAAGCCTGACACTAATCTGGATGGAAGTTAAGGTGAAGTTAGGCTGTTCAAGACGAAAAAAAAAAAAGAGAAAAGACTCTGGACTTTTCACTCAGACACCTATTAAATGATTTGGTACCTGATGTTTAATGGTACCTGCTACTTGGGAAAAAAAATACTGTATATGCAGTAAAAAAATGTTGAAGGATTCTGAAGTTGCTTATTTAAATTTTGACTCTTCAAAAGCTGTCAGGTCTTCTTTGAGAAAGAAAAGAAAAAAATCCTATTGTTGCAAATCAGTTTGGGCTCCCTATCTCCCGTTTTACCTCCCCCTATCACACTACAGCTGCTGTACGTACTACCAGATACCTTGAAACCACCTTCTCCAGGCCACCAGAGCACAAGTACCATGCGCACTCCATGCCCCTAGATTTAGGTCCCATTGCCAAGCCTGTGGGTAATCCAGACCTCCTCACAGGTTTTCCCCTCTTTAACAGAAAGTGTCAGCAGCAAACCCCTCTTGTGCTGGTAGCATTTCTGCAGATAGCTGCGCACAAAAGCCAAAGCCTGATGGTTGCCATGGGATTATCTCATTAAGCTTTTACTGAATATGCTGCATTCTTCAATGTCTGTTAATCTTTGCTACTCTTCTCCCTCTCTTCCACTTCTCTTGTCCTCTGTGCAGGAACTTGAATTGTATCAAACCCCAGCAATGGTAAGGGAGCTGCTCTGCACTGTTACTCAGCAGTGTGGTTGTACGGTCGCATTTGGCTTGAAAAATCCCATCTTTCAAACCCTCTCCAAAAAGCCATTGCTGTGTATTTTGGAAAAAAAATAAATCAGCTACTGCACCTGTTGTTATTTATGAATAATAATGAAAATCTCTGAAGAAGAAGAGTACTTAACCTTCTCTCCTGCTGAGAATTGGATCAGGTTCTTGTTTTTCCTAAGCCACCTTTGTGTTCTTTAGCAAGTGCAGGAGTCTTCAAATGGATTTGTTTTACACTGTCACTCCCATGAAGGCCTATTTACACTTCCAGAAAGGTACGAGAGGGTCCCAGTAGCAAAGATGGTTATTATTTCACGAGAAGCAGTCTTTTCTGGTTTGCACACGTCCTGTGTGCCCAGGCTTGCAGAAATGGTCCCTAGGGAAGACATGGCTCTACAGAAATTTTAACTGCATCTTGTGTCTCAGCAGAAAGATTTCTGTCCTTTTAGATTCAACAAAGAACATGGCATAACCCAGTATACACAAATCCCCAGGGAGGCTGGTGCCTCCTAAATTAAAATTGCATTTTAATTCACACCCTTTTTCACTTAAGGAGTTTTCTTCCCCCTTAGCTCCTCAGGTAAAGGAGCCTGAGTGACAGATTTTCCCCACAATTGTCCAAATCTCCAGTACACTCCAGCTCTGTCAAGGAGATTGTCAGCTATTGCACTGCTTGCCTGCTATGGATGTGCCTGTTTGGAGACAGCTGCTAGCCTTGGTCAGGCTGCCGGCACTGGCCCCAGGTGTTCCGTGGGCTGCGACACAAAGCTGCTGCTGCTGCTGCTGCTGTAAACCCGCAGGTTTTAGAGAGCTGGGAAGGGAATTATGGTGACTTGCTGCTGGCACATTCCTGTTAATGTGTTTACTCACTTTCTTCAGGATCTTATGAGAATTGCCAATGAATTCACATAACTGACAGGATCTTAGTTATAATTAGTAGCAACTTCCATTCTGACACATGGGGAGGGCTAACAGCATTTTTCTTAAGGCAGAGTTGTTATGCTCTCCTCCAGAGAGGTACTTAAAAAAGTACGTTTTCTAGCAAAAAGCCTCTGCCACTTGTTTAGGACAGATGGGAGAGGAAGGGATTCTGAAGTGATGGAGTTTGAGGGTAAAAAATTATTGTACAAACTGTCACAGAGCGTGGGCTGTCACAAATCAGCTATTTTTGTTATTACTGTCATGCATCCGTTATATCAGGAACTCAAACAGTATCAGGGCAGACGTGGATGAAGTTTCTATTTCTCTGTTCATAAAAGCTGTGAAAAAACACAGGGAAATTAGCAGAGTGTAATGCGGAAACCTGAGACTCAAGGGCTGAATCAAATGACTGAATTTATTTAGCCTGACGAGCAAAGTGTACCTGTCCACAGGGTCTAATGACAAGACACTGATTTTCAAAGGTCCTTTTGTTCCACTTCAGAGGAATTTGAAAAAAAAAAAAAAAATTAGTGGGGCATTGAAAAAGGCCCAAGAAGCTAAATAACCAAGAAGAGTTTAAGATCTGCTGACTTCCAGGGAAACTGGGGGTCTGATTTGAGGGTAACTCTCCTCACAGACACCACAGAAATGAAATGACTGAAGGAATGGCTTGGCCTGCTGTGTCCAGTTCTTTACAACTGCAAGCAGCCCCATAATGTTTGAGAAGGCCCAGCGGGAGGACCCTTCAGCATCAGTATTTCCTCAGAAAGTCCCTTTGTTATACATGCCTGCAGGTCCTTCTAGGAATCTGCCTGGTCTCTTTCTCCAGGTTCTGTTATGGACCATACACATGAAAAGCAAATAATTCAGGGACAAAAACTGAATGATGAACTTCCTTTTCACAAACCTGGGGCCCTTACCAGTGCAAATGATAGCAAAAGTGATAGGACTGGGAGATTATCTGGGACAGTGACCATTCAGCCATTTAAGTAGAATTTAACAACCTGAGATCAACAGAGCTTCTGGCCATTACTGTATGACTTGCAGGACTGAGGAGCTTTTTTTGTAGTGTAAGGGGTTTATAGCCCTGACCTTGGAGACAGTTTTTGAGGTTGATCCTGATGGTTAATTTAACAGTATGCTGCTGTTGTAGAATACTTTCATGTCAATTTTTCTTGCTATTTCCTTTGTTTTTTCTAAATGCAATATGTACTTCTAAATGTAAAAGGTTCCCCACTGATACAAGGAATTTTAAAATAAAAAGTAAAGCAAGTATTTACATCAATAAGCATTAATAAAAGTAATGACAATAAATAACTATGCATGTGACTCAGGATGTCTTTACATCCATAAAGGAGACTTGAATATGTTCAAGTTCAAACAGTGAATTATCTTTTTTTACCTACAGTTTATTTTTCAGAAGTACACCTGAACTGTAACTTTCCTGATGCAAAAAAAAAACCAAAACGGAGTGTTGTCCCTGCTTGCCAAAACTACCTCTCTAATTGAACTTGCTCTTCAGTAAGTGCAAAGCAAAGCAAGGCAGGGCTTTGCCACCTCAAATGTAAAAAGCTGTAGCCAGTCAAAAGTGTGACTTCTTCTCTTACAAGAAAGACATGATCTGAGTTAAAACAGAGATTTTAGAAGTGATTCCTACAGATGTAGACTTGTTTTTCCTGTTGGTGCCAGGAGGATGTGACCTCTTGGATAGTCAGCTCTGGGTGCTACTGGTGATGGAGCCAACACAGGGAGTGGGAGTGTTTGGGGCTCTGGCAGAAGCTGGGACCAGGGATGTAAATGTTACTGCCCTTCCTGGTGGCCCCTGATTGAAGGATTCTCTAGTCCATTTGTGCTGAGATCTGTCCCTGCTCAGGTGGCACAGCACCACTGGTACACTGGATGCTTTTCTACTAAGGATGTAAAGACCCTACTTAATTTTAATTGGCACTAACCAGTAGTTCAGTTCAAAAACTCAATGTGCCCACGAGAACAGAGACTGTCAGGGGGCAACAGTGTCAAGTGTTCAGGTGTGAGAAGGACAAGCTGAAGGGAACAGGCCTGAAGGAGCAGTGCTAGTTTCTCATCTACATCCTTTCATAGAGCAGAATATGGGTTGTACACATCAGTAACTGTCAGGGTCGGAGTCTCACCCGGACAGAGTTTTGTCAGGAACTACATTTCAGGCTGTAAATTAATGAACAAGAAGCATTTTTGCACAGGAGAAACTCCAGACTGAGAAATGCCTTTGGCAAAAGTATTGGATTTCCAGAAGTACTGGATATTATTAGCCCGTCTTTTGAGGTGGTGCTTTATCTTTCTGTTTATGTGCAAAAATTTCCCTGCTGCTGAATTAGTTTGCTCAATGGAAATCTTATCAAGTCTGAGGAGCTCTGTGCAATTGAGCAAGAAGCTAGAAGGATGTGAAATAACTTACACTGAGAATTTTGGGTTACAACTAATATTTAACATGTATTTATAAAGGGAAAAGAGGTTATGTAGCAGACTCCTACTATCATATTGGCCAAATAGCCATGCAAATATCTTTTGATTTCTCCTTAATACTCATGTTTTGCAGAAAGTCTCCCAGGATGTTAATCCTCTGGGTGATATTCATTCACATGAAATGAAATACACAGAGGAATGGGAATGACAGAAAGATTTTACTGGCACAAATGTGGCAATGAGCAAGTTATATGGGTCAGCACAAATGAGTACAGATAAAGTTTTTTTATCACCAGACCATGTACTTGGCAAATGCTGAGCATGAAAAGGGGAAAAAAGAAATCTCAATTTTAGTACAGCATTTAAAAATTATTGAGGATAATGGCTGTGGGTTTTTGTTTTTCAAGCAAAGCAAATATTCAGGCATCTTAATTGCAAAGTATGAGATCTTGAAATCTCCTTGAAATGAACAGCAAGATTCCCACTGGCCTTAATGGAGCTGGGATTTCATCCAAGTAGCCAACTATAGGAGACTCAAATAAGGAAAAAATGATAACCAAAACATTTTAGAAACTGATGGGGTTTTTTTCTCTCTTAATACGCAGACCTCTTATTTTCACTCCAAAGGTTAAATCTGAGACTCCCTCAGACCAACAAGAAAGATTTCTGCATCCTCTTGAGATAGGAGTATTTCCAATGCAGGGGGAAATGTAGCTTGAATGAGAGGTGAATCACAGAATCAGAGAATGGTTTGGGCTGCAAGGTGCATCTGGTAATCACTGAGTCCAACAACCCTACTCATGCAGGGCCACCCCACACCCTCCCTGGGCAATCTGTGCCAGTGCTTGGTGACTGACAGTACAAAAGTGTTTCCTTATGTTCAGAGGGAACCTCCTGTGTTTCAGTGTGTGTCACTGGGTATCACTGAGAGGTGTCTGTCTCCATCTCTTTGTTGTAATAGGTTTAATAGGTAGGGTGGAGTTTACTAAATCCACTGGGGAAGGCTGTCACATGATGCAGGCTGCCAGAGCTCGTCACTGGGTCTGTGATCTTTCACTTTTCCTGAGAAGTTGTTACTAACCACCTAAAAGTGAAGTAAGAATTTGATCACTGCTGAAGATGCCTGAAAATCACACCCATGCTGCATATATGTATGCAGTGAATATGTTAATAATAATAAAAAAAATATTTAGAGGTTCAGTGTTCCTGATAGCTTAAAATAAAAATATTTGCCCAAATGAGACTTAACACTTTCAAAGAATGGTTTCCTTTTGGTTTCAGCACTTCATCTTTCACAGACCTCTGTTGTGCCCAGTATTTGCCATTTCGTAATCTGTGACTTGACCTGATTTGGCCATTTCTATGTATTGACTTTGAAGAACACGCTGTGACAGCATTCAAATAGAAAATCATAGAATCATGGAATGGTTTGAGTCAAAAGGGACCTTAAAAATCATCTAGTTCCAAAACCCCTACCATGGATAGGGAGACCTTCCACCAGACCAGACTGCTGCTACCTGCTGGGATGAACTAAGTAGGATGGAGCCTGTGTCTCTGTGTGTCTCTGCTGCCCGGCGTTGTCAGCGAGGTAATGAAAGAAATGCACTCTCTGCATTTCAGCTGTGGTTTGATGGTTGCCTTTGGTTACCTGTATGTGTTGATTCACTTACCATCCAACCTGGTCTTGAACACTTCCAGGAGTGGGGAATCCATCACTTCTCCAGGCAACCTGTTCCAGCGCCTCACCACCCTCGCAGAAAAGCATTTCTTCCTAATATATAATTTAAACTATCCTCTTTCAGTTTTAAAGCCATTCCCCCTTGTCCTATCACTACTTGCCCTTGTAAAAACTTATTTAAACCTACAGAAAACATGATGAAACTGCTGACCTTCTTAAAACATTCTTGCATTATTTTCCTGGATTTGAACTACAAAATATAAGGGAAAACCAAAGAGGGAACAGTTATTCTATTTAGCATCAAGAGTGTCCAAAATGATTTCCATAGCAAGTTTCTGTCTAAAGTTTAAGCAGGTTACGCTAGACAAGAACTTACATCTTTGTCATGTTGAGCAGACACTGAAAGCAAAGATTAAATGGAAAACACATCTTTATATTAATTATAGATGGCTAGTGTTTCTCAGGACCTGAGGGAAATAAACAAAAGTTCTCAGCTACTGAAAGTTTGGAGTGTACTGCTTTAAATCAGTAAATGTGGACAATTTACATGCCTAACATGACACATATCAGCATGAAAACATTTGTCAGAAGTTGATGAATGAAACAAGAAGAATAATGAAGAAAAATGACAATATACAAACCCTCCAAAGAGCAAAATAAACAATGTAAGTATTTGGTACATAAATCCCTGCAGAACTCTTAGAAATGAGTCACTAATTAATTGAATCAATCCATCAACCTTTTGTGATTACATCAATATGCAGTCCCTTTGATGTTATTTTTCTTCCATAGCTACTGTTTTAAATGCCTTTAAAATGTAAGATAGGATATAATACATCTATATGGAGCTATCACAAATTAATTGGATGCCCTAATAAGATATAATTGGCTGATTCTTTTACTTAATTCTTATATGTAATGCTGTAAATAACCGTATCACCTTATAACTGTTCTCCAAGTTCTTTTTTCCCTGCTCTTTTCCTGATTTTTTTTGTCACCCACTTCTTTGATTAACTGAAATTTAACAGCAGTGAGACTGTGAGATCGTATTTTTTTTCTTAATTGAAATATTCTCATTAACTTATTATATTTATCACATAACTTCTGCAGAAAGGACTGTCTTATTTACTCTGTTCATAGATTGCACAATGCTTGTACATCCAGTAATTATCAGAAATAATAATTTTTGTGTATCAAATGCCTGTCTAGAAAATAGACACCTGGGACTTTGAATTCTCGAGAGGAGGGATAGGAAAAACTAAGCAGAAAAGGAGAGAGAGACTGTATGTTGTTATGTAGCTCCACCATAAAACATAGTCACATAACAGGTGTGTGTATGTGTGTATGTATGTGTGACTGAGTGATCTGAGCCAACATTTAGCACAAATGCACAAAGGCACATCAGTACTGGGAACCCCATGTAAACTGAAGCAATTGCACATACTTACATGATCTCCTAGGAACAAAATATTCATCTGCATGCATAGAAACCAACTATCTGAATGTTTGCAAGGGGAAAAAACACAATCCTGAGACAATTTTGAAGAAAATGAAATGTGAATCTAATCCAGTAAATGTGTTCACAAGCATTTTTTATGAATTTTCTTCTAATACACCTGTGCCTTTTGTAGCTCTGGATATTTATGACTTTCTGTGTGCTCAGTGAACTATAGCTTTAGCAAATGTAATTGCACATGTGAAAATGATTCCTACCACGGCTTGCTATGTCTTATGGCTTCTGTAATGCTGCCAACCTGTACCATTCTGTTAAATGTCTCCCTGTCTGGGGCCTTTAGAGGATGGACATAACCCTTGTGCTTCCTCTTCTTGTGGTTTTGCACGCATCCTCAGTGACACTGTCCTCCATGACTGCCATCACCACCTTTGTGTGAATTGGAAACAATGTATGGGACAAAGTATGTACTTTTGGGAGGCTTTCTGGGGTTGTGACAAAGTATGTAATTTTGGGAGGGTCTTTGGGGTTGTGTTCAGGAAGAGAGAGAGTGAGAATGGGACAAGAAGATGGTGACAGAGAGAAAGAAATTAACTCGGTATGAAGCATCATTCTGTGTGGCAGAACGGAGACTGTTGGAGAGCACATGCTGAATATGAACATGCTTCTTCACCTTAAGCTCCCCATAATCTATTTCCCAGCAGGACAAAGGCAAAGATGGGAAAGTGATAAGGTACCAGATGGCACTAAAGACCCTTTACCACTAGTGGATGCAGAAATATGGCTTTTGTACAGATTTAATTTTGAATCAGAGATTACCACAAGCATTATTTGTTTTTTA
The DNA here is from genome assembly GCA_013397815.1 of Aleadryas rufinucha. Classification (NCBI taxonomy): domain Eukaryota; kingdom Metazoa; phylum Chordata; class Aves; order Passeriformes; genus Aleadryas; species Aleadryas rufinucha. The sequence goes on along the minus strand of VZTH01016555.1, from coordinate 399,983 downwards.
ATTCTCAGGTTTCACAGTGCGCCTATCCAAAATAATAATCCAAAGGCATTTGGAAGTCCCAAGAGCTAAGTTGTCTACTCAACAGAGAGCAGAAAAGGTGGTATTTTTATAAATTTTTTTATTAAAAAATCTCTTTCATGATCTTGGCAGAATTTGGAAGAGACTTGTAAAAGACATAATCTGTCTCAATCGGTTTCTGAGAGATAAAGGAAAAGTGCATTTTCAAAGACCCTTCTTTTGTATATATATAGAGAGATGTGCAACAAACATATGTATGATACTTCTTAGAACTTCACACTTTGTACAATATCTTCCTAAACCACTCAGCTATGCCAAGGTCTCAACTCTAACTTGCTGCAATTGCTTCTCTTGGTGAAGGTCTGAAGAGAAGGACATGAGATCAAACAGAGCTGATTTCTCCAATCCACGTCAGGAGATGAAGCATATTGGTGACTACAGAAAGAAAATCTCTTTTACTGACTGATTCTGTGCTGTGCCACTTCTGTATGTGAATGAGTAATTGCAGTCTAAAGGGCAGTTTCTTTTATGCATGGTAATTGCATTTAATATTGCACATAGCTTGAAGCAGACCAATTAGCATAACAACTGTCTTCATCTTTCTCCAAGGAGCAGTGGACACAGTGCTGTCTGCAGTACTGCTGTGCATTGGTTCCTCAGTAAAACCTGGCTTACCTTTAGTGTTTGCTGTCAATCCACATGTACTGGGAAGAAGCCAGATTCAGAACAGCTAGAAAACAAACTCAAGAAGTCCATCAATTTCATCTCAGGTACTCATTAGTAGACAGTCAGCAAGCAATACATACACATAGACTATTCATGGGGCTTTCCATCTTTGTGAGAAAAGTCCTCCTCCTCTTAGTATTTGCATTTAAAAATAAAACAGAGGGCAGGAAATGAAAATATTACAAGCTGGAGTGATTCATGGTGTATGGAGTTTTGCTTTGGCTACTATCAATATGCTCAAATGGAAGGTAAGCATGCAAGTGACCAAAGCCTTCAGACACTGAGTTAATAGCCATTCCTATCTGGAGACATCCAGGGATCAATACACAACTCTGCCAGACTTTGTCAAAATGCTGTGCAACAGTGGAGTATTGCAAACTGGACTTAAATTAAGCAAGTGGAGCACAAACCATTTCTCTTTACCTGACCGAAAAGTATCACTTGCACTATAATGAAGACCTAAAAAATCCTAATGAAAGAACTCTCTTCCTAAGGAATCATCCTAAGAGAGCATGACTGAGTATCTCAAAATGTGTATCATTCTGCTCCACCTTTATTAAATGACCTCAGGCAAGCTGTCAATATATGTGAGCTCTATAAACATTTTGCCTAAGACAGGATTTCATCATTTCAGTGTAGGGACAATAAACAGCATATAAAAGAATAAGAATGCAGAGGAAATAACCGTGTTACATAGCTCCTTCTTAACAAGGATTACTTTTGCAATACTTAACACTGTTGGCAACTCTATACCTATCATAGGCTTAAAATTCCTGATGAGTGGGCAAAACCAACCCTGTTTTCTAAGTAAAGAGTCTGTTGCAGTCAGCCTTGTAAAAGAAACCTTTTAGTGTCAGTGATAATGAAAATACCTGGTACATATGACAGCGTTAAAATGGTGTCATGACCCGGCAATTTCTATTCAGTGCTGTCACATCCATGCACTGCACAGATCGGGATTGTCATCATGTAAATGTAATAGGATTCTTTATCCTGCATTGTTGCTCAGCTGGGAGTAGTAATTCTGAGTTTCCTGTAAGTTCTGAATAGCAGCAGGGGGCCATGAATAGCTTGGAAACCTATATTTTTTCCATTTATTTTTTTTAAAATGCAAATTACACTAGTAAGTCAAAAAAATCACTTCTGTTAAAAATACATTCAGAATTAACAAATGCCAAAAAGAAAAGAAAAAAAGACACATTTGGATTGTATCTCTTGCCTTCTGAATATTTTAGTTTATAACAAAAGCCCAGCCTAGAAAAATAACATTCTTTACTGGATTTTGAGGAGGATACAGCTGTACAAATCAAAAATGCCATCCAGATATTGTCACATTACTGTGCTCTAAACTGCTTCCAGAAGAGATCTGTCCACTAATCCTTTAGCTGAGTAGTCAACAGTCCTAATTTTTTAAATGGTGGTGCCTTAACTGCAACTTAAGCAGGGTTATGAATACCAACTTCATATAGGTATGTATGTGTATATATATATGTATACTGTGTGTATGTGAGTGTGTGTATCTACTCTATATGTAATATATGAATACACATTTATATTGCAATTTGTAGTAGTTAGATGTGCTTCCTATTTCCTAAGCATTTTACAAACATTAACAATTCAGACCTCACAAAAAGCCTGTGAGGCACATATTATTCCCGTATTATAGATGGGAAGACTAAGACACAGAGAAATTAAGGCCAAAATTTTCTAAATTAAAATCAGGCCTATAAGCTACGCGTAGACACTTCATTAAATTGTCTGACTTCTAAAATTGCTAACTACCAGTAGCCGCTGTTCCATGGGAAATCACTGAAAGGTATGAAAAATTATCTTCTGAAAATTGGATTGCTGCTTAGGTGCCTAAACTGGTTTCTTTTCATGCTAAAAAATGATTTTTATAGAAATATCATTTTGATTAACTGGTATACAGGGAAAGATAAAATAACATGTTATGACATTTTCATCCCATTTAAACCTCTTCATTGTGTTTAATAGTATACATCTGCTATATTTAATACTACATAAAAGTAGAAACTTTTAAAATTTTCATGTTATGGGAAATTTCAGCCTGGCACTTGGAAGTTGCATGGGGTTTCCAGGGGGTGAAAAGCAGCTCTATCCAGTAGGAACTCAGATTTTCAGGTACCCAAGTATGAAAATTTAAATTTGAGATCCAAATCAGCAATGAATGCTTTACAGGATCAGGCCTAGGGGATGTGCCTGTTTCATGCATGAAATTCCCAGCAGTATCTGAGACGGGAGCCCTTGGTCCACTGCATCAGAATCTTCCTGGGTGATGCAGCCCCCAACAATAGTTAGTCCTGTGTATTTTATATACATAGACATACACACACATTCACACACTTACATATATATATATATATCTATCTATATCTATAAAAATCTCACTGAATTGATGTAAGTATAGCTCCTGAACATGTCCCGGATCCTGTTTTCACTGGTGAATGCCTGTTCCTCTGTCATTGTCCAGAGCTGCTGCTTGTGACACTGTACATCCATGCAGACACAGCAAAGGGCACTGGCTTGTACAGGGATGGGTGAGTGGTGTGAGCGCCTTTGGAGCGAGGGTTTGGCCAGCAGGGAAAAGGGAGTTGCTCAGGTGTACCTCGAGCCTTTCCAAGCGCTGACCTTCCCTCTTGCCCTCAAAAGCTACGTGGTCACCTCAGGTGTGGTAGGTGCGTGCGTTTGTCTATGCAAGGTCTGAGCAAAGAAACAGTGACAATCCAAGTTTCTGAAAATCCTGAGCAAAATATTGGGTTTTCCTAGTGAAAGCCATCTACGTTCTTGAAAATACAGATCAGATGTAGAATAAAACATATGTTCCTAGGAGTTCAGAGTATTTCATATACACATTGACCTACTAGCAAAATTCCCAAAGGCATCTTGTTGCCAACTACGTAACAGCACAGGGGTTTTTTTTCAGCCACAACAATACAGGAAGATAAAATACACGTTCTAACACACAACAGATCCCCCAAATATACCACAAAAAGATCTTCAGTATTTCTTCAACTCAACTAGTCCTTCCCTGCCCTCTCCAACCAAAATCAAAAAATATGTGGATCCCTTATGGTGCAATTAGAAAAAAAAGCTCACTAACAGAGAATTTTTAGTTGAAACTAGATATAAAAGAGTAAACATAGCTAGTACATATTCAGTTGGCCTTTGTTGATAGAAATCTGCAGATGTCTCTGTAGTTAGTAAAAGATGTTTAGAGATAGCTATAAAAGCACCTACAGTGTGATAAATAAAACCAGAGGGATTAAGAAGCACTGATTCTGCTGCTTATTTCCAGTAGGTTCAATTATTAGCTTCTGTTACCCCTTTCCCCACCCTGACCCCCAAAAAGGTCTCATTTATTTCTTTATTTATTTTTCTTTTTGATCATTATAAACTGTTTCTTGACCACTGTGGAGCCCCAAAAGTAAAGCACTTATCAGACAGCTGGCAGTTTTCTACCTGGTTGCTCTGGAGCCACGGAGCAACAGAGCCTTATTCCCTGACATGAAAACAAAGCAAAACCAAACAGAAGAAAACCACTGACTTAGAAATCGTTCAGAATTAACAGCAGCATGTTAACTTCAGAAAGCTTGCACGTAGTTTCTCTAATGTGCAACGCAGTTGGGTTAAGGCAAGTATGAACTGTACAGCCTTCAGGGCAAACAATGCGCTGTCTATTGACTTCTGCTGCAAGGTCATCCTGGTATTTCAGTGTTGTGTTGACTAAGGAGACTCAACGCTGCCTGGAGTGTGGAGGAGGCTCCCAAAGCAATAAATGGGCTGGGTTCATGTCTTAATCCAGGTGGGCCATGCTGGCGGTGGCCGGAGAAAGAAAGGGACAAAAAGTGGCACCAATGCCTCTGCTCTGTCCCTCTGGTGCTGGGAGGCAGGAGGTCCAAGGAGAGGGTCTGGGACATCTCCTTTAGTACCTGTTAGAAAGAGAGGCTGAAGGTCTCTGTTGTTTTCTGCCTCACTGTTCAGTCAGCTTTTATATATTATTTTTAGCACAAAAATTGGATTTATTTTCTCTTTGAAGAACCAGGAGGCCATCCTGAAAACAGATTTTTTGACAGGTCCTCCAGCCCACCTTGAGTAGTCCCCATGTTTACTTTGACCTAGAAGAAAGACAGAGAAAGAACAATACTTATAATCCACCATATACTTGTATGATCCCTGCCCTGCTGCTCAGGTGCCCTTTTGCAAGCAAGTGTAATCCACAAACCAGTAACAGTTCAGATACACATGGGATGAAGAGGATAGAAAGACAAAGTGTTTGCTCAAGTAACTGCTTATCTCTCTCTGGAACATTGTCAGAGAAGTCAGCACAGGTTTTCTAAACAATCCTAGGTAGGAGTTATGTTTAATTATAATCTTAACTGCATATCCATGGGTCAACTGGAATATGACCTGACTTACATAATCCATCAGATATGTAGCTGTCTTTGTAAAACCAAGAAGTGACACAGCATGAGGACAGAAGGGCTGAATTGCAGGTGCAGGGGAAAGCCGCCCACGGCTCACTCACGAAGCAGAGAGCCTGTGCAAGTGCCACAGCCTGGACACTTTAGCAGTGTTGTCCCAAACCCATGCTTTGTAACTAAAGCTTCCAGTCTAAAATGGACAAGATGCTGTTTGTTGATAGTGAAAGCTCAGGTGGTAGTTTATTTAAATGTGTCTGAATCACAAAACATGAGGAGATAATTGCGCAGAAGATTTGTACTGCATGAACTTGCTGAGTGTCGTGGTGGTTATACTCAAGGTGCTGGTTTTAGTGTCTTTTTTTGTGTTTCACTTATACTTAAAGTGAATGGTGAAGTAGGTAGCACCTTCAGTATGTGCAATTATCTAGACAAATGCCTATATGTGTGTGTGTGTGCACAGGAGTATAGATACTGCAAATTTTCTTGGGCTTCACAATAGGAGGAAAGCATGCTTCACTTCAGGGCTGCATTGCTTTTGAGCAATTTCTCCAGTGCATTAGGCATCAGCATCAGACATGCATGCTTTTTTTTTGCTTCACTTCTTCTTTTCTCAAGCAAACAAGTTTACTGTGAAGAACATAAAGAAAGATCTCTCTCCCCTCCCTCCTTCCTACTGTTTTTAGAACAGTGATCATGCAGTGCAGTCTTGTTCCACAAATACAACTGTGTTTTTTCATGTGCAGCAGAATCAGTGTCAGGGAGTGTTTAGTCACCTTCCTCGGTCACCTCCCAAGAGGAGAATTTTGTCTTGACAATTGATTTCCGCCATCTTATTGTGTCCTTCTCCCATGGTCTGGAAGTGAGCACGGGCATCTCCGGCACAGAATGCCAGGAAGCTGCTTTTGAGTACATCAGCTGTGGCCACACTGCAAGGAGGTACATGAGCATCGGTTCTGTCCCGTTCTGTTCAAAAAGCGTATTCGTTTTGAAGGGACTGTCTAGGCTTCTTGGCTTGTACAGCATAGAGCACACTGTTGGCACTTAAATAATAAAAACATCCCATTTATAACAGGTAGATAAATGTCACCATAAGAATTCTTCCCCAAAACATCAGTGTTTTATTTAAAACATAATTTTAAATTGCATATATTTTTCACTTGAAAAAGTAAACTGATTTAAATTAAATATGAAATTGGGAGAGGTGATAAGGAAACTGTGACTGGAATTCAAAGCCTAAAGGGTAGAGAAAAAAACTCCAAAGTGGGGCTGAATCTAATAATTCTAGAGTATTAAAGGTAATAGTAGCCACAGATAGTCACTTCAATTAACTACCCAGAGATAATATTTATTTTTCAGAAACCAAGATTTTTCTTTTCCTTAGGTATCCTGTTCCTTTAGGGTAGTTTTGCATAACTGATGAAACATCACACAAAGCAGCTATGTGTGTTTAAACTGAATTACAATGTTCTTAAAAGTAGAGCTTGATATCACAAATAAAAAGTAATAAATCTTTAGATAAAATAGGCCTGACACAATAGAAATGTAAATATGAGAAGCCTGAATAAATCAATATAATTATTTGCACACGTAAGTTGGTGTAGGTTCAATATAACCTCCACATTAACAAAATGAAGTCCTAACTTTAGCACACAGGAGGAAACTGGTTACAAAACAGTATGTCTTAACAGTTAGCAATTACTAAACCCAGCATTCCTTCAGGATAATAATTAAATAGTGCATGCATAAAGGAGTTAAAACTGATTTAAATCACTTGGATGCAAAACTGTCTGACTTCCAAAGAAATAAAAGTTTCTGTTGATGGACTTCTGTCATTGCAATCCACTAAATCAATTCACATCAGCAAGCAGTATGTGGATAATGACTGAGACCTAACACAAAATTCTGTATGTCTTTAAGATTTGTACTAGTTCTATATATGAATTGATCAGGTAAATATATAGGGGCTTCTCTGTTCTGTATTACTGAACTACGTAAATTGAAATTTGTATTTTGAAAGAACCTGAACAACTGTTAGAAGCTGATATTGTTTTGGTGAGCTCTTCAAAGAAGAGGCCATATGTTCTCCTAAGTTTTTGCAGCATGCCCAGCACACCACAGCATGGAGAGGAAACTGCTGTTGTGCCTCTGCATATAGTTAGCAATCAGATGATTTAAAGACAACTGTCTCCTATTCAATTTCTCTCATAAATCCAGAGCTCCATATGAGATGTGCCCAGTGTGAGTCTGAATAGGAGAGGACGCAGTGGTGGTGACAAGTAATCTCTGTAGTTTCTTGATCTTTTGCAGGAATTGATGCTTAATATATGGAATGCTTATACATTGATGCTTAATAGATGGAATGATGCTTAATGTATTTTCTGTTGCCTATGGATTCAAAGACATTTTGTAGAAATTTGTAAAGTTGTGGAAACAGTTGTATGAATACAGATATATGGACATAAATGGGTATAGCTGTATCCTGGATGGACATGATTGTAGCTTGGAAAGTGGTGAGAGCACAGCAATGGACACTGTAAAGCAGAAGGGCTCTCCTCTCCTCTCCTCTCCTCTCCTCTCCTCTCCTCTCCTTCTTCTGTATTGAATAATTCTTGTCTATAACACATATTCTAGAGGTGTTGAGCATTGTAAACTGTAGGTGATACTGGCTAGAGAATAGCATAAAGCCCTGTTTGTTCTGTTTTTTTCTTTCCTTGAATACTATGAAGGCTTACATTGATGATTTTTGGTGAACAAGCTCCGTAGGGAACCAAACCTTTCCTCCCAACAAATAAAGCTTTAAAATATCAAGTATGGCCCGCTGTTATCATATCAGCATGTTTTGATTTCGAATACACAATATTGCTGTAAATAGTGCTACAAGCAGATCAAACCTTGACTTGATTAACTTGACATTCGAATTTGTCACTGCACTACCTAATGGACTGCCTACATTTACAGAGCAACTGCAGTGTGAATACATATGCATGTGTTCCTGGTGTGCTGCAGCTGTAAATAAAGAAAGGTATTACTAAATGCTGTAAAAGCCTCTTAAGGACAGATTGTAGCAATCCTAGAGAACTCTGTCAAATACTATACAGTCAGAGGGAAACATGAAGTGTCTTTCTTTGGCTGCGGCTGGGACATGGCAATACTTTTGTGGGTTGATTGGACAAAATGTCAACTCACATTCTGATTTCTGTCTCTCAGTTAAGACAGCAAAATCACCTCTACTCCAGTGAGAATGCAGCATTGAAATAAGACAGAACACAATTTACATGGATTAATCATCTATCTCTTCATCTCAGCTACAAGCTTAAAAATATTGCTTTTTTTTTTTTTTTTTTTTTTTTTTCCCCCACAGGTCTAGCTTTCTTTCCAGCCAGTATGAAGATGCACAGTAAATGCAATCTGCTGTTCTGGAAGAAACACCGAGAGCATAAAGAGAATGGGATAATAGCTAGAGGGCTCCATATGTTGATGACAAGGTATGGTATACTGAGAAAGAGATAGAATTATCAGTGTTCTAAGTACCTATGTACCTCATATAATACTACGAAGGAAATAACATTTTCTAAATGTGCAGCACTGTGCCAAAAGTGCAGGTGAAAAATCTCTACTTGAGCACAGACAGATGGGAAGCTGAAGTTAAGATGGTACTGGAGATATGCACTACTGTAATTTGAGATTATTAAAAAGCTCCTAGCAAAGCTCCTGAAGGGCCCAATTCTAAACACTACCACAGAACAGATTGTACCACTGATAAAGGAGTAAATGCAAGCTCCATGCAAAAATACCCTAATCCATTAGCAGACTTGCCTCCACTAATCAGAAGAAATAAAATTGCATTTGAAGGTGAATGGAATTGTGTGTTTGGATGGCTATTGTTTGCTTGAATTTAGTTCTTTTCCTCAAAAGAGATGTTCAGAAGAGAAACAAAGGAAAAAAGAAGTAAACATTGCCCCTTTATGAGCTGTTTCGTGCTGTGCTTTTAGTACATAGGCCATTGATGGCAAATAAAAAAATATTCCAAAAGGCTGCAGCAGTGAGGTAAGATTTATCTGGGCAGTCAGGAGTGTTCTGAATTTCAGTTGGCATCAGTACAAGAAATATTTGGAGAAGATTATTCCTGGACTGGTCATGGTTGTGTGTCAGCTCTAGTGTGAGTATACTCCAGTTCTGTGTATGAACTGAGATTTGATTCCCCATTTAATTCCCAAATACATCAGACTGCACTCTAAGATGGAGTTGTCACTCACTGGTTAGGTAAAATACTGTCTTCTATTCAAACTAATTAAAAAAGCCATATGCTGTTTGTTTTGGCTTTTTTAAATGTGGAAACTAGAAATGAGGTACAGAGGTGCTGTGGTGAACAGATGCTCTGGTAAGACAAATGCTAAATGCATCCACTAAATTAGCAAGTTGCTGAACTTTTGATAAAACTTAATAAAAATCCACTTTTTTCGCAACCAAGATTTGTCATATCTGACTAGTGTTTTTTTTACACCGAATTGTCACTGTCTCTGAGTGGAACCTGCTTGAATGAAAATAGGGAAAAATCAGGTGAGAGCTGGACGCTGTTTGAACAACTGTGACACATGATATCCTGCCCTATGAAATCATTATAATTCAACACAAGAGTAATGTTTCTGCTTAAGTGTAGCTTGAATTCAGTCCATCAAAAAAGGCTTCTGCCTATTCTGAATTTTTAAGTCATGCCATCTTTCAGCTTAATGATCCTTTAATATCAGGCTGCCACTCTGCCAAATATCCTAGAAGTTAAGTACTTACATATACATGGGCTGTAGCTGTAAATGAGATGTCTTCTGTGGACCTTGATAGCCGTAAGAGTCAAATCCACCTATGAAATCAACTGAAAGGGGGAAAATTGCTTTCATTAGCAACATCTTTTCAGAACTGATAGGCACTATCATTCAAGAACCACCCAGCACACAGATTATTTTTGACAGGTCCCCTAATAATCTGTTAAAATTAGACCAGCTAATTGGGAAGATATAGAAAAACAGTTAAAAAGTAAAGAAAGACTAAGTCCCCTCCTTTTTTTTTTCTTTACTTTTAAAATCAATTCAATTTTAAAACCACATAAAAAAGTAAAGGATTTATAACAACCATCTGTCCACCGGGAATAAGCACACATCCCTCTTTTTCAAGTAGACCACCTCATTAATACAAAACAACATGCTATTCAGACATTACAAATGCTGAACACCATTTATTTATTGGCATGAATGCATTGCTTCTGACTGTGATTACTGTGTCTGGCTTGCTGTCATACCATGGATCAGTAGAGGATGTAGAGGAGGGAGTACATTGATCCAACTCTGAGAGACAGAAGTTCCTCTGATTCCCTGCTTTGACATTTGGGTTGAAATGCATGAACAGACAGTTGGAACAATTTATCTGAGCTTCAGAGATGAAACTTCACAGGTGTAAGGAAACCTACATTTCTCTCAAGACACTGAAGGTCTGCAGGAAGGTTGTAGGGTGGGAGTTATTTATTAATTCACACAATTGCCAGTTCCTGATGGCTTTCTCATGCTTGTTTTAAACAATTTACAGGAAAATTCAATCTTATCTGAGCCCAAAACCCTATTTCTCTGCTATAACACTTTTTTTGCACAGGTGAAAGGGTGCCCTTTGCTTCCTTTGTTGCAGAAGTCTCAACTATTGGCTTATAGGGGTTATTTGGGGGCAGTTCTCATCCCTGAAATATTGTCTCTTACATCACAGATGTGAATTTGACTTTATTTTGATAGAAAAGGGCCAAAGAGCTCAGGTATGGAAGTGCATTTTTCACATGTTTGAGTGCTGCTACTGACAGACTGGCTCTGTGTAAGTTAGAAACAAAAAAACAAAAACAAAAACAAGTCTATACAACAACTTCTTGTGGATCCAAAATGCAGTAACAGTCATGAACAAAAAAAAAAAAGTAAATTTACATGGTTTGAGGACTTCCACAGTGGCTGGACTCCTTAACACTTGCATTTATAAAGTTGTTTTAATACTAAGATACCCTTCAAGGTGTGCCACACTCAGTCACACTTATCAATGCAGTTTCACCCATTCCAGACATGTTACAAAAAATCAAATTCTTGTACCCCTCCATCCACCATTTACTCTGCAAGCAAAGAGCCACCAAAACACTAGACTGCCTGGGTACAGTATGTCTCCACTGCAACTGCACACATGTTGAATCTGTCATCAAGTCATTCTTTGCTGGCAAGAATGGCCCCTGCAGAAATAATTTAGCCAACTCTGTGTGCTGTGGCAGCATTATGTATACTCCTATCCCAGAAAGATGTGTTACTAAATTAATCCCTGACATCTCTAATGAAGAAGGTTCTATAGCCTCTCTGTGTTGCTTTTCCCTGTGCCTAATTTCCTAATGTCTAATTTAAATGTAATTTCCTGCAAATTAACTACTTATCTACATTTTGGCCTTTTCTCCCTATGGATATGGAGAAAAATGAGCCATTTTTTTCTCTTATAGCTGCTTTTAAGCCTTTTAATAAAGTATTTCATGCTATCCATTCTTTTTGGGTTCAAGCAAACCTAGTTATTTCAAATTTTTCTCACAGCTCATGTTTTCCAGGCCTCTACATTTCAAAGCCTGAATATCCTTCCTCAGTTTACTTACGCTTTTCTTATAGACGAGTGCATAAATCAGGACTAACTGGGACAACTGCCATATAGTCTTCTGTGCATTACCTGAAATAACTCAGTAGGATTTGGGTTTTTGTATGTTTGGTTTGGTTTTTTCCTCTTGTTTCTGTTGTTCTTGTTTTGTGTCATTTGGGTTTGGTTTTCAATTTATTTTTTCACCAGCATCCTACAAATGCTTAATAATCAGATAATTATTTTTGTGTTTTGACACTAAGTGTAGCCTAGCCAAGTAGTCCATATTTTATTTGAAGATGATTGATTCTTCCCAACAGGAGTTCTTTTGCACTTGTCTGTACTGAATTTCACCTTCTTGATTTCAAGCCACTTCTCAAGATTATTTTGACTTCTAATCCTATCTTCACAAGTGCTTGTACCCTTCCCAGTCTGGTTTAATCTTAAATTTTTATAAACATTCTCTCTTCTATCCTCATTGTTCTTAATAAAAATAATGAAGAGAATTATTTCCCTAGCTGAGGTCCCAGTGGGATCCCATCTGAAATGTCCCATCTGCTTAATAACTACATTTCAAATGGAGTTTTAAACAATTCTGTACTCAACCTATGCTGGCTGCATCTGGACAGTACTTCCCTGTCCTTACAATCCTTTTATAGTGTCAAAATCTTGCTAAAATCAAGATAAATGCCATTTTTTGCTTTTCTACTTAATCATTGTCTGTAACCATCAGAATACCTTTATCAAAATGTGATCATGTCTTTGGAAGCATACTAAGTTTACAGGCACAGAATGAAGGATATTGTTTATTGAAATGCTAGGCTGGGAGGAAACACCCCTCCCCCCCCCATTCAAATACAAGGATTGCAGAAAAAAGAATGGACATATGTTTGCTGCAGGTACGGCTTGTTGTTTGCTTGCCCATTTTTTTTTTTTTCTTTCTGTCACTCTTGATCCCTGACAACACAAGTCAGAAAACACCTGTGTTGGATTGAGTGTCTCATTGTTGTCAACTCATGTTGCTTTAGGGATATTGCTTATATTCATCTGTCCAGCTTTGCATTTCTTCTGCACTTTCCTAGACCCTTCAAGCAACCTGTAAACCATTATTAGTAGGCTGCAGGCATAGACACTCTGCTTTGCAGATGTGGGGCAAAAGGTCTTCAGGGCTGTTTTCAGGAAGCAAAACCAATGTGTTAAGAAAAAGGTTTCTTTGAGCAAAATGATTTTTTGTGGGCATGAGGGAAAGATGTGTGAGAATATCTCTTCGTGCATTGTGGATTTGCCCTGTTGCACAGAGCAAGCACAGAGTGTTAACGAGCCAGATTGTCAAGTGACAAACAAAGCAAGGTCGTAAAGACATTCCTGTGTTCAGCTCACTGCAGAAGTTCCCATGTGTGTAAGGAAATGATGGCAGGGCAGAGAGTACTACCATGACCTCACTGTAGACATACGTCTTACAGGCAACAGCAAGCTTTGCAAGGGAGGTGAAGGGAGGTAATAGAAAGTGAACTCCAATACAAAAGGATTTCATCAATTTCTTTGTAGCAAGGTTTCTTCATGGTGGCTGCCTCTCAGCACTGCAAAGCCCTGTGGTGTCCAGGCTGTGCTAAAAGCTCCCTGTGGACTTTGAGCTAGTTTCTTAAAGCATGCAGCAGGCTGCCCTTTCTGCAGGCATTTTGTCCTGGCAGTGCCTGAAAGGTCACTAAAAGTGTCGTACAACTGATACATTCCTGGCAGCCATAACATCAGATGAATAAAACAAGGCTCATTAGCTGAATCAGTACAGAAGCTTCCATCCTTACCCTCATACATCAAACACTTTTTTGACCATTCTATTTTACATTCATCTTACATGCCACTGTTATCACAAGTGGCTCATGTCATGTTTCACTTTAATAAAAGTACATGTGAGCATACAAACAAAAAGAATCCCATTCCTTTTGTGGTGGCTTGACCCTGGATGAACATCTGTTGTCCACCTAAGCCACTCTGTTGCTCCCCTCCTTAGCTGAACAGGAGAGAAAAAATATAACAAAAGGTTCATGCCTCCAGACAGAGACAGGGAGAGATCACTCAGCAATTACCATCACAGGCAAAATAGCTTTGAATTATTACCAAAGAAGAATAGTATAATGAGAAATAGAGACAAATATTAAACTTGCTTCCCAGGCTTAACTTAATTCCTTTTTCTCTGCCTCCTCCTCCAGGGGCTGCAGGAGAATCTCTGCTCTAGTGCCTGGAGCACCTCCTCCTCCTTCTTCATTGACCTTGCTGTCTGCAGAGTTGCTCTCAGTTATTGTCATTCCTCTCTCACAGCTGCAGTTGCACAGTAACCTTTTCCCCTTCTTAAATCTTTATCCCAGAGGCACTACCACCATTGCTGATGGTCTCAGCCTTTGACAGCAGTGGGTCCGTCTTGGACCTGTCTGGCATTGGCTTTATCAGACACAGGAGAAGCTTCTAGCAGCTCTTCACAGAAGCCACCCCTGTAGCCCCCTCAAAACCTGGCCATGCAAACCCACCTTTGAAATATTTTGTGCTGAAACTTTTATTTTCCTAGCTGGACTCAAATAGGATAATAGCAGTACTACTTATCTGTAAAATGTGTTTTAAAAAATTCAGATTATTTTCTACTTTTGCTTGGGTTAAGGGTCGTCAGACATATGACTGTTGTTACAAGTGTAACACAGACAGGACATATGGCTCAAAATAGGGACATATTTTCTATCAATAAGCACCCACAGGGATGCAAAGTTTCAGCCTCTGCTCACGGTCAGAGTCCCCACTGTTTCTGGTGTACCTCAGGACAGGATAAGAGGCATAAATGGGTTTCTCATTTTTCATTCCTGCAAGTCTGCGGTATACAGAAGAACCATTAAAATGTGATGCACAAAAAAGGACCCCATTATCATGAATTTGATATGGAAGAAATTTCTTTTTAGAAAGTTCACAGTGAGAAAAATTAAAGCTGTTGAAATCAACAGATGGACAAAGAGAAAGGACTGAGTATGGAATAAAAGCAACATCTTCCTGTAGAAAGCAAAAAGAAAGATTCTTAAAAGAAACCAGAAAACTTGACACTATTCTACTTATAGAAATTTTCTTCTGTAAGATATAAATACAGAAGCACAAAGATTCAGGTCCTCTAATAAATATGTTGATAACTCCAGTGACTTCTATGAAGGAATGGTAATTTACATTAGCTTAGGATCCAACCCAAAGAATCACTTAGGGCATATGTTTATAGAAATGTGACTGATACCATGAATTTCCTTGCATTTTAGTAGGCATGCAAAAATCAATGCAGACTAGATATGAGAAGATATAGAGTTTAGGAATGGGGAGGGGGATGAATGGCTTTATCTGCAAACAAAAGGAAAGGGAAAGATTGGAAAATACCCAGCTTGGCCAACCTGGAACTTGCAGTATGGATGACAACCTGACTGGTTTCAAACCCTCTTCTGTGTTAATTTACTGTTTGTTTTGCTGATTATCTCATCCCTAACCTTGGTGCACGAGGACCTTCCTCTCACTATGGTGAATCTACTGCCAGCACTCAAACTCAACCCTGTCTTCACCATCACATCTGCTTCTTGCCCATGGCTCCTTCTTTCAATGTGAAAATGTCTTTGGTAGTAATTCTGTATTAAGGGTGACTTCTCTACTGATTCCTCTCTTTTCCTTCACTTCATCTCCCATATGAAGTAGTTTGCCTCCTTCAGCTCTATTAGTTCTATCCCAGAGATGCCCAACCATCTCCTCATTTGCTTCACTGCCCCACCTTCAGTCATTGCTCTGCACATCATCTGTACCACTTTTTGTGCAAACAAAATGATAAAGTAGCACTCCTTTCTTCAGCTTGACAGCCATTTTCACTCCTTTTACTATTCGTTTCCCCTTCTCTCTTACTACAGTTGCAAGAATTTTGTTCATAAAACTTCTGCTTGTCCCAGCGACACACTCTTGATCTTTGTTGGTTTTTTTTGTTTTTTTTTTTGCATTGCCTTCCCAATAAAGATGTATGTAAATTCTTTTTATAAAAAAAAATTAAAATTGACTCCATCCTTATCCCTGCTTGTCCCAGTCTTCCCCCTCCATCCCCCCTTGATGATTTCAAGCAGTTTCTGGAGATACTTTCTCCCCTTCTTTAGAAAATTTTCTTCCATCTCGTATCTTGTACTTGGCATGCAGCTGGAACCCCAGTCAGATCACCTCTTCCTATTCAAATTTAGGCCCATAGAGTCCTATCTGTGGCCATCCATCCACCTTTCATGTGTTTGCTGCTCTCTTTTTCCTGAAACTTGCCTTGCCGGGCTCCATTGTCTCTTCTGCTGGTGCTCACCTTCCTCCTCTCATCATTCATCTCCTTTCTTGGGGGTTCTCTCTCCATCATGCTCCTGGAGTCCAGTGAGCAGTAACCTCTGCATTTTACTTTTCTCCCCCTCTTGGTCTGGGTAATTGCACTCACAAACACAAATTCTGCTGTTGTTGGCTCTCTGAGGTGTCACAGATTACCTGGCTCGGGCTCATTCTGCTCCTCCTATACAAATTTAAATCGCAGCTTCTCTCTGTGATATTTACCCATGGATAATTAAACATCAGTTCCAGTTCTGCATGGCTAAAACCAGAACTCTTAGCTGCTCCTCCCTAACCTTCTCTGCTGTCTCAGAGTGAACTTGTTTCCTCAAGTCTGTCTTTTACTTGAAGATATAAGTTTGATGTCAGCTTTGGTGTGGGCTGTGCAGGATTTAATTTCTGAAGATTATTTTTGCATAGTGAAGAAGAAGACTCTTCTATCTGTTGACACAGCTGTAACATTTACCCAGGGCTCCCAGTGTCAAACATGGCAATTGTTCCTTTTTCATTCTTGAACTCACCAAATGTGGAGTTAAGCTGCAGGACTTACCTTTTTATTTAGGTTACTCTTCTCTGCATTCTTCAACTGATTTAACCTTCTCTATTATATCAAGTATGAACTAAATTTTCTTACATTTAAAGCCTTTTGTAGAGACTTGACATCAATCTCTCCTCCTTTCAGGGCTAGAAGCTAAATTCTGCCCTCATGCCACCAGCTTGACCTCCATACTTGTCAAATTTTCAAACACTTGTCTCTCCTTGTGAGAATGTCTTTACAAACAGTTCTCTCGTTCTTTTCCCTAAAATTCTTCTTTGCACTGTTGACAATAATTAGGTTGCCTGTGCCCTCACGTTCCTGTCTACCTCAATGAATAATATTTGCTCATAGTTTCTTTGTGCTCACTTTCTGCCTGTACCCATCAGTCGCCTGTTGTCTAACATGCAGATTTCTAGCTCCACAAAACGGGACTGGTGTTCACATTTGTACAGTGCTTGGCATTATGGTAGTCCTTAAATACATTCATGAATCTAAGGCACTAAAATAATATAAAAAAATTTGTATCACCCATGACAAAGATGATGCCTTTTAAAAAAAAGAGCTAATGACCAGGGAAGTGTATGTGCATGTGGATGCTCACGGATGCTCCTTGCATGTGCATGTCATGACTGGACATATTTCCTGTATGGTATAGCAGAGAGACAACACATGATGTTCATATGCTACATCTGACCTGTGAGGTCTTAAATTTATATGCACTCTCTCCAGAGGCCGAAGACTTGGTTCCCTGTACTCAGGATTTTGAAGTGCTGCAATTAAGCTTCACTGCCACAGCAAGGCACTTCACTGCAGGTGTAGCTGGAAGGAAGGAGAGATGGCAAACAAACTACAGCTAATAACATCACTGAAAGCACTGCTGGTGCAGAAGTGAGTATGTGAGGCAAGAGAGAGCTGTGCACAAATAGCAGTAGCTAAAAACGGGCCAGATTGAGAAAAAAAAATAAATGGAAGGGAGTAAAATTAAGTTTGGTTTTAAGGACTTTGGAAATGACATATGGGGCAAAAAGACAAAAGAACATACGGGGACGCCTTTGCTCTTGCAGCTTTGTCAGCATCCTGCTACCCAGCTCTCTGGTGAAGACACTTCCAAACAATTCAGTTCTGCTGCATTTTTATGCTGTGAGCATGGCCTGGTGGCTGTTCCACAATATAGCAAACAGGAGGAGGTTTGCTTGAATGTGATCTCCATTAAGTTTATTTACAATGATAATCAAACATTATTGGTCTTTGTGCTGAGTACACAGTGATTTAGGCTCTCAAACCACAACAGAGCCAAACACCAGGGAAGCATGGGGAAAGAGACATCTGCCAGCACATGAGCCTGGGCCCTTCCTGCTGTCGCAGGAGGATTCAGAAATGGCATAAGGACTTGGACATGAGGTCCAGTTCTTGCAGTGCAATGAGCAGCATTTCTGCCAAACAGCCAGTAATGAAGGGCCAGTGAGTGCTCTCAGCTCAGCCATTTGGAAGGTGAATATAAAATCTCGGATTTTTAAGCTGTAACCTCATGGCATTTCTGAGCTCTACAATGGTCACTGGAGCTGCAAAGGGAAACCCTTAGACAAATTTTGATGGAGTTTCTCAGCTCAGATTATGCCCCACTGTCACTATTTTCATGCTGTTTACTTGTATAATAATCAAAATTACTCAGTAATTTTTTGCTTCACAGGGCCTTGTCCTCCACATTCTTCTCCCCTTATCGTGGTTCTTGTTGGTATAAGGCAGCATCTTCTTCTGTCTCTGCTTCTGCTGATCCCCTGGCTGAGTCTCTGATCAGCCCTTCCGAGACAAGATATAGGACTGGGAAGGTACTCAGGTTTGTGAAGTCTAATAAACATGACCTGGTGTTTCTGCCCTCACAGAAATATGGGCAGAGATCTCTGCCTGTTGTTCTGTATAATTAGGACCAAGCAGGCATGCAGATACTGCATTCCAGGTGAATCCAGCTCATGGTCGTACCCAGCAGAAAATACCAAGATGAATGGTGCTGTGCGTCCAGAAATTAGACAAGTCACAATTTGTCTCAGATTCCGAGGTGGAGAAGGTGTCTGGTCAGTAGCAGACCCTTGGAGTGTGACATGAGGAAGACCATGCTCTGGAGCAAGGTCTCTGCAAGGCAGGGCTAGCCAACAGTGGGAACCATGCTGAGAGGAGGGGAACCAAGGTCCTTGCTGAGCACAGAGGAGCCAGGATGAAAGAAGTCAGGAATAACCAAGCAAGGACTGGGAGGCCTGAGCTACTCTTCAGTAGCTGAAGGCAGAAACCAGGGACCAGGGATAAGGCAGGCAGGAACAAGGACCAGAGGCCAGGAGGAAACAGCTGGAGCATAGATGCAGCAATGAGAAGTGCTGGACTGAAAAGGTCAGCACTGCCTTTTATACCTGACAAATATAGCAAGCCACCTGTCAGGCTGTACACCCAGAAATAGGGTTGCTGCCTGACCTCTGCAAGGCTTTGCAAAACTTGCAGTGGGGCTTGTCTGATGCTCAGTAAAGAAAGAATCTGTAAAAGACCTCCACTTGGCTAAGAGAACAAGGGAACGATAACAAGCTAAGAGAACAATATAAGTCTGAACAATATATTATTTTTCTAAACTGGGCAGACCTGACCATTGCTGGATAATAGAGATTCGCTTTCAAAATTTCATCCCTAAGTGCTGAGCAAAAAAATATAGCCCTGCAGTATAGTTTTTGACCGACAAATTCTTCTAGGAATTAAATGTGTGGTGGACTGAATTATTGTTGAAGTTATCAAACGAGTCGTTAGTAAAAATTGTTCTTAGCCAGATCACTGCTAAGGGCAAGCAATAAAGAGAAGAAAAAGAAAAAAAGGAGGGAAAAGAAAATGCCTGGGGCAATGGCCTCCAAGTGTGACTGCCACACTAATAAATTAGAAAAAGAGTCATTAGTAGGTGCAACAAAGTGGAGAATTAAGGCCCAAATCTATGAAAGTTAACAATCCAATGCTAATGAAGAACTATCTAGATATTTGAAAGGAAAAGTAATAAGGAAAACTTTAACAGGAATCATGCTGATAAAAATAATTTAGTACAAAGCTATGTTCATGGCATGTAGGAAACTGCAAGGAGCTCACACTGACTATCTCAGCAGGAAAGACACTAAGGCTGTGGGCAGGAGTCCTTCTCAGGGCCACTGGAAATAATTAATTAGTCTGGTCCACCTGCAGCAGCTCGTCACCATTCCTCTCGAACACTCCGCTATCTGTCAGCCTGGAGTGAGATTGGATGGCCAGGACCTGTCATGCTCCACCACTAATTTTGGCTGAAACCCTAAGAAGGCAGCCAGCTGCCCTCGAAGGGTGCAACGCCAGGGTGGGGAAGGGGGCCATCAGCCCCACATGGCCACCTGCAGGCTGTTCCTCTGCAGGATCCAAGCTGCTTCTCCTCTCCCTCAGGGATGAAGGAGGAGATGCTCCCTATTGGAAGGCCTCCTTTCAAAGCCAGCCTTCCATGTTCAGTGCAAAGTAGCAGGAAAGGACTGATGTTGAAATGGAGTCTTTCACCAACACCAGAACAAAACATGCCTGAAAGTATTTTTACGCAATTTTCAGCTTGTGGAGAGTTTCATATTTTGCTATTTTTTTCCTGATTTTGAATATGAGCTTTGTCTATTTTTCAATGTCAAAACATTTCCACGTCCAGGAAGACCACGCCCTATTCAGCGACATCGACAACCTGAGCATCTCTTCAAATGATCTGTGCCTTTTTTTGTCAGAGCTATGACTAGTTATTACCTCATTTCTGCAACTGGCTTGACACAACCACCTGGGACATTGTTTCATGGTCTGAGTGCCTTTGTGTTCCTCTCCTGAATAAACAATTAGTGACGAGTAATATTTTCACAATGGTTTGGTATGAAATGTGTCTTCGAAAAACCAGATTATAGTGGTTCATTCCCTTTTGACATGTGCAAATCTTTTCCAACAGTTATGCAATGTCATTCTTGAAGAGATAAAAATTGTGTGGTCTACAGTTAAAAAAAATGATGTAAGGTAAGTATATTTCCCTGGCTGTTACAATGCATTGATTTTACTAAGCAGTATTTCATTGTGATGAGCTGCTGGAATGGAAATGTTACTTCCTTCAAGCTTTACATTATGTTATTTAGACATTTTTAAACTTGGGCCTGACAATTCCCAGAGGAGGCGGTGATAGATGCAAGGGGAGTGGCAGGGAAGACAAGCGAGGGAGAAAAGAAATTATCATAGATGAAGCCAGCAATGCCACCATTTTCCCTTGTGTGATTTTATTTATATATTTGTCTCGTACCACAACCCTGTCTCCTAGGGATTCCTTGAACATCAACTTCATTAGTTACGAAGGCAGCAATCCATAACCAATTTTCTTTTCATGTCAAGCTTGTTCATGTATAAACCCAGCCCTTTTGTTGGAAACATTTGCAATTAATCCCACAAACAAAGAAAATGCAAATCATACAGTCTACCCTAAGCAACCCTTCTGACTCAAGGCCCTGACCACCATCTATTATACACTAAAATGAACTGAAATTCCCACTTTGAGTCTAACCTAATTTTCTAGTGATAATAGGCATGGATTCCCAGAAGCATTCTATGCATCTAGATAGTAACATCCTAATTTCCCTTCCTGGTAAATGTTTTAAATAAGATTTTAGCACCAAAGGAAATTAACCTTTAAATTAATTGTAATTATAAAATGCCATCACTGATTTTGTCTTCAGACTAATTACTTGCTATTATTTAAACAAACTGCACCTCCTCAGAGCTTTTAAGTTTGTTTCTCTCTGCAGTACTGTGCCAAATGATCACAGAGCAGGCTGTGTAATGTCTGCCAAACCCTGTGACACCTTGAACTGCTCAGGTCCATTTGCATCTCAAATGCAGCTGGTTTCACTTGTCATATCTTCCTGCCATAAACTCGTTCCCCTGTGCTTCAGCCTCGCACTCTGCAGCTCAGATGTTTTCAGCCTGTGCCTTGGAAGCAGCAAGCGCACCTTAGGGGATGAAGATTGCCTGTGCTCTGTGCCGAGGAGAATGAGATGCTCAACACCAGCCTTCTGCTCTGTGAGGGGACCCCTCCAAGACAAGACATGACTGGAAATATTAACACAGGAACCAGCTATTGATATGTGCGAAAGATTGATGTTGTACAGGCATCTCAGAGAATTTCCTAAATGTTCCTGGTGGCACTGTGGCTCTCCAAGGCAGCTCTCCTTAGGATGACAAACATGAAGTAGCACAATGGGATTTCAAAGGCTTCTCTCCCTCCACGCTTCTATCAGCATCCTGACAGCCAAAGGCATCCCATTTTCCTCCCTCTGGTTTACTTAGTTCATGTAGCAGTCACCACACTAAATGAAACAAGTAAATGGAAAAAGCTTCTAATTGAGCTGCGGGCTGTAAATTGAAGAGTGCAGCTGAGCAAAAACAAGCTGAAGCTTCAAATCTGTAGCGTATTCATTGTATTCCCATTCACAATGACCTGTTCAACAGTTTGGAGAACAACTGTGTTTTAAATATTGGCTTTTATTTGTTCCTGTTATTATTTGTTGCTGTGCTGCCTTTGCAGGCTGCCCAGGCTGTCCCTAGCACTAACCAAACAAGTTAGACCAGTGATTCACTCTGTTGTGAGAGAGGTGTCTGCCACAGACAGGGCAGATTGCTCTTTGGAGTTACATCCCTGCCTCCACTAACTGTGGTGGAAATCTTGATTGTTAGTTTAAGGTGCAGGCCTACTTACATGTGGCTGTAGGAGTGTGAGATGGATGCCACCTGTGACAGCATGGGAAAGGTGAAGATGGAATCACTGGTGTTTTTTTTAGAGGAAGACTCAGGACACACTACACAAATGGTAGGTGCAAAACTAACAAAATGTATAGTTGAGATCTCCTTTTCTCAGAAGGCTGTTTTATAAAACCTTTCTTGATTCATAGCTGGACACTTTCAGGAAGAAAAGACCACTGCGGGAAACTAAATAGAGGAAGATCTCTTGTGGCTAAGGACATCCATGAACAGCAAATTACTGTCAAGAATTTCTGGGAACCACAAACTTGGGATGGGAAACAAAGAAGCAGAATTAACGCTCAAATGTTTGCTACCAGTTTCTCTTTCTCTTTGTTTTAGAGATGTTTGAAGCAGGAATGGAAGCTGAGGTATTATTTTTCTGTAATGTCTCGCTAAGCAGATTGTGAAAACCATTTGGCACAGAAATAAAGCAATACCTGAGCATATTCTGCACTTCAATAGTGCCTTTCATCCCAGAAGCTCAAAGTTATGAAGCAACACGCCTGTAAGTTTGTCCCTGTCATTATTTCCCATTTTAAATATGGGAAACAGAAGTGTGGAGAGGTTAAATAACCTGCCCAAAGGTGGAAGGCTGCCTGTGACAGAGATAAAAAGAAAATGTTTTTCTATCTATCCCATATCCATGTCAAATTTTCACATCTCTCACAAAAAATGAATTTAATATAGTCTTTTGGAAGAAAATCTTTGTCATCACCTTTGTACTTCCCAGGTCAGGCCTAGGAACTCAGAATGGATTGTTGTTTGGCACCAAGTTTATTGGCACATAACTGCACGTAATACTGTATTGCTTACCAGAAGATATTTCCTACCTAGGGTATTACTGTCTTCCTGAACATTCTCAGTAATTCAAATGGAATCTTGAATTCAAATTTTTATTGGAGGGGGAGGAGTGAAATAATTTCAAAGGGTTATATAGAGCTTTACTTCTGTGCCAGACATCCCCAATAGCAGGCTTCCAGGGAATATGCAGCAAAAATCTTCTTGACACAGTTGCAATTTCTTTTGCTTTGCAGTTTAACTGGAAACAATGCCAGGAGAAAAGAAGAAAGTGTATGTGCAACTTGGACCCCTGCTAGCATCAGACAGTGCAAAGGTTGTACCTCGTGGTACACAAGGGAACAGTCAGAGGGGCCATATTTGTTCTCTGATTGCCTTGCAATTGTTTAATAGCAGGTAAATGCTATTTCTGCTCCCTGTCTGGGTCAGCAAGAGAGCCTTCTAGGTTAGGATTTTACTGTGGGGCACAGAGTAAATTAGAGATTTTCTCTTAGCTGGGGTTCATTCCCAGTCAAAACTGCCCCTCTAATAACAAGCCAGTCTCCTTACCCTCAACAGAACCTGCAAGGCGAGTGCAGAATTCCCATTTCAGTAACCCAGGTTTCTTTCTTAATTGCTTAGAGACAAAAAGCCCTGGGAGGATGCTGTTTGATTGCTTATATTCCAGTGTTTTCCACAAAATGTCTATATAGCTAATAAAGTTTTCAAAAATACATTGAATTTTCTTTTAGTAGGGCAGTAGCAGCTTATAGCAGGGAGCCAAATTGCTAGTGAGCAAATGCACATTAAATGAACATTTTGATGTTATTAAAAATAATGTGCAGCCTTTGAAAAATGTAGGCCTAACATGATTTTGGAAGACAAATGAGGAGCTTCAGTAAGTTCCCAGCCATTGAATGCCTCCAAGTAATGGCTGTTGCTGACATTTTCATGTTTTATTTTTAATTGCTGCAGCTAATAATGCTAATGAGGTAAGAATGGCAATGGCTTAGGCATTCCAATGGCAGTGGTGAGGAGGAGGGCGTAGAGTTGTCAGCAGTGCTGCTGGCGACCCATCCTCCCTCGTTGTTCCCAGAAAAATACTTGAAGCACTCCAACCCTCAGAGTTCCTCCTTCCTATGCAGCCACCTGGAAAATGATGCGGAAGGAACATTTGGGAGTGGCAAACCTCCGCTGAGAGGAGTACCCATGGAAAAGCCTCTCTTGTCTGCCCCTTGGACGCGGGTGCCACAGTTTGACCCTGGTGCAGCCGGTGTTAGAGCACTTCTGGGACTGTACCAGGAGGGAAAGCAACTTCCTCTTTAATCCTTGGTGCAGAATTAACCCAAGATTGTTCTCATGAAAGGTAGCACAGACTTATGCTTTGATTTAGGGGGCCCGTGGCTGGATTTATTTGGCGTGTGAGTAATTAAAAAGCTCTAGACTTGCTGATTCAGTCCTAGTTATGACCATGATTTGATCACTGTATTGTTCCATTCCTAATCCTTTAGTGAGGTTAGAGCAGGTTAATCTTAGTGAAATGTTTGCTTAATTCTACCCTAGCTCATTTGTTCTCTTAATAAAATCTGCATAAAGAATGGAGAAATAGTAATTCTTTCAGCTTGTTCCAATTAGTCTGAGACCAAAGCTAATTCAGCTGAAGCAGCTTAAGAGCAACTTGACTGTGTTCCTATAGTTGAGGCTCTGTGCCAGCAGATGAGACACCTTCTGTATTCCAGAGCAGTGTCAATATCTTCCTCTGGTTAAAATCTGGAACATGCCCATGTGTGGCTCTTGGACATTGCATGGCTTTTTCTCCAGTCTTATGCCTTGCTGCTCAGTACCTCCAGGTTCAGTGTTTCTGCCTCTTTTGCTCCTCTTTTGGGCTGCTCATGGCCCGTTAGCACAGCAGGAGAAATTGAATTGAGTGTATGGGTGTTCACTGTGTCCATTGTGAGAAGCAAAAAACTTCTTCTCTTGGTTCTGTCTCATCAGAAAGAACTTTTGGCTAAATGACACTTTGGCATGACCCAATATGTTTATCCTTATGGTTCTCTCTCTTTGTCTGTAAGGCATCCCATTTTTATACGCATGAGTGGTCCTGAAAGCCAGAGATCTAGATTTCTCCTGTGATGTCTGTGAATATGGAGGTGGGTAAGAAGATGACAATGTCCCTCTGTTGTTCTTCACAGATCATTTTGGTGCTGAGAAAGCAAGGCAGTGTGGTTGTTGCTTTCTGATGACTGTTTTTACCAGAGGACGTTTCACAGCTGACACATTGCTAGCACACAGAGGGAACACCAGCTGCCAAATTTCATGGAAACACAAGCCTGGCTTCACTCCTTATCAGGTGTGGATGCCAGACAGGGGTTGGGGGTACCACAGTAAAGCTTTTATTGCCCTATGCTAGATGTCCAGCAGCTTTGGAGGAGGAAGTACACCGTGAGTAGGAGAGGCACCTTCATCCCTCTGTCACAGAGTTTGCTCCATAGCAACAGGCAGGGGTGAGGAACTGGAAAAGTGGAAGAAGAGCCTAGGGAAAGAGGAGAACAGCCTATGGAAAGAGAAATACAGCTAGGGGGTCTGGAGCTATCTCAGATCAAAGACTTTATGCAGGAAGCTGTAGCAATCAATGTGGGGCATATTCCACTTTTCCTGAAAGCCTTTCTCCTTGGCATTCACTTGGTCTGCATGAGATAACCTCACCTATGAATATATGGAGAAAGTCAAGCTTAGGCGTCTTCCTCTGGAGTACAAATACTAAATAACATGATATTCATAAGGGATAAACTTCTCAGAAGAGCACAACAGAGGGAAGAGTTGCCAAAGAGGGATGGAAAAGGCGAGAAAATGTATCTAGGAAAATAAAAGAATTTTAAATTAAACCTGAGCAGGGGGTATTTGTACAGACTGCAGGCCCTGGCTGTCACAGTGAAGACTTGGTACATGGCAGAGTGGATGTCTGAGCAGAGAGGGAACTAGAATCATTCCTACTTGCTGCTTCATGAGGCCTCTCAGTAGAAACTAAAGCTGCTTTAATTTTATGATACCTTGAGGGGCCAAATCCAATCTGAGCATTATTACACTGTTGTCACAACAAAGCCACAGAAGTTCCCTTTTCCTTTTTTGTCAGCCAAGCTTCCAAACCTCACCAGAGGGGAAGCTGCAGCACCTGAGCTTGTGCTGGCTGTATTGCACTGGGTGGGGATTCACCCTGGTACCTAAGAGAGGTGCTCGCAGATGGGTGAGACGCTCTTTGACTGGATGAGGAGACCTGGCTGGGGCGTATGGACAAAGTAATAACAAAATCTAAATGACAAAAGTAATGACAAAATAGTCAAGGTGATGGCAAGCAAATGTTCAAAGAAGCGTGACAGTCTGTGGCTTCTGAACAACAGGGAGCTCCTGCTGCAGTGAGAAGAAAACAATACCATATTGGCCGTGGCACTTTGCTGCCAGGAATGCCGCCTTATGGACCATGGGAGAAATCTCTCAAACATGCTCTGACTTCTGCGCTTGATTGGTCAGCCAAGTCTCAAGTCCTTCCTTGCTTTTTACTTATATCATGCCCTGAAGCATTACAGAATAGCGAAAATAAGTTTTAAGCCCTTAGAAGAGAGGGCAGAACAGTATTAAAAGGGATTTCATTTTGGGGGACAAGGAATAACTCTCCTCCAGCCCTGTGGATAGTGAATGCACTTAATGGGAAAGCAGGAGGAAGTACATATGACTGGGTACTTCCCTAAACAGACAGATCTATTTGTGACATACCCCTGCTCCATGTAGCTGTCCCAAACCCTTTGTACTCTTTATACCTTCCTCACCTCCACAGAAACACAAAGACAACTGAAATGAGCATAGTTGAAACGACCTCCAAAGTGTGGTGGTTTGATTTCAGCATTAAATCTCCCCTTGGTGGTTCACAATGACACTGTATTGCCAATAGATTATAGGGTTGTAGCTATTTTCCACGCAGGAGAACACACAAAGGAACCCCTGCCAGCCCTAGCAGTGCTCTCAATCAAATAAAAACCCTTTAGCTTCCTGTTGCAGAGCTCTCTCTAGGATTCATGTATATTTTATCAAAGTTACATGCAGTTCTGATACTTGTTTCTAAAGTGCTTTAGTATGAATACAGAGAGGTACTGAAATGCTGCAGTGGCCCTTTTTAAAAAAAATCAAGGTTAGAGGAGAGAAAAAAATGAAATGGCTTTACTCTACAGCATGCAATAAGAGAAAATTCTGCTCAACAGGCTTCTATTGATATAAATAAGCAGAAGAAACACAAACATACATCTATATGAAATCATTTTACTCCATGTAATTGCACCCTGGGAGAAGCAGCAGGAACAAAGAGGAGCTCCACTGTTTCTCCTCTCGTAAAGGAAGGTCCTGCGATGATCTAAAGCTATTTTTTTGCCAGATGTGCTTTTACAAGCCAACATACATGTCAACACAAAAGAGCTATAACCTCAATGGTAACCAACTACTCTGGAGATAGTTAATAACACTCTGGAGTAAGGGAAAAAAGAAAAAAAGCTTGTATTTACTAATTGGGATTTTTTCTTTTTTTTCTTTTTTTTTTTTTTAATTTTTAATTTTTTTTTTAAAGCTAAGCTGTGAGATAAAGAATTGCAATGGTCTTTCCAGAAGAAAGGTGTATGTAATTTTTAACCAGTATTTCATAACTCCTTTGTCTCTCAGACTATTCCAAATTTTAGACCAAGAAGGATGGACAGAAAACATGATCTAAGTATGGTATAACAAGGCATTTAGGTTGAAGTCAGCAAGAACCAGCATGGTGGAGAGGTGATTTAGAAAAAAAAAATAAATTTTGTATGTAATAAAGCTTTAGTACTTACAGCTGTCCTCTTCTTCAGTAATACACTTCACAACATAACAGGCATAGATGAAGCCTGCCAGCTGAAACAAAATGTAATAGTGTTAGATGTAAGATGGATACCATAGAGAAACAAGAGATGGCTTTAGAAGAGCAACTATAGACACAGAAATAACAAAATTCAACAGATTTTCTTTGGTAAGGTAAAGATAATTCTCCACAATAGTTTAATAATTTTAATTAGAAATAATCAGGGGAATTCTGCATCTTTCTTGAAAACCACATCCTTCAATAAAACGTCCAAAATTGATCATAATCTTTCCAGTACGTAGACTTCTTTTTAGTTGTTGAAAAAATAGAAAACTGGATGTGTGTTTGGATGGATGAGCTTTTAGCCACTAAAAATGTAAATATTTCTGTCAAAATCAGATTTTCTATCCAACAAAACCTGGCCCTCTAGCAGAACTTTTTTAAAAATCAGAACCGTGCCAACTAAACCAAGGACAAATTCAGTGCACTCATAAACCAGCTTTATAATGATATTTTATAATTTGAAATTAGGGCTATGAATTAATGGAACTTGTTCCCATATCTGCAATAGTCCTCAAGCCTCATGACATATCACTTTGGATAGTCTTGGATGTGTTTGCATCAGCATCTCACACAGCAGCTGGCAAATTTGTATCTTGCTCCCTTCAATCCTCTCTGCAGAGCATGCCCAGAATTGAATTGTAAACAGAAGCAATGGGATTTAAAGAAAATGAAAATCTGGAGTGGTTATTGAAGTACCACCTGAAAAAAATGATAATAAAATAAGGAATAAATGACCAATATCACACGTGCAACAGGCCAAGTATCAGGTCAGTCAGCTGCTGGTCCCTCCAACAAGTTCTGTTGTTGCTAAGAAGTTACACCAGAAGTAAAAGAACAAATACTGGAGCAGCAACACGTGTCACGAGCTGCCTGCTTTACACAACTTCCCTTATGTGTAGGTCTGAAGAGTTTTTTCTACTAAATCACAATAAACCATTTTTCATCTTTTAGCTCATCACTGAAATTTGCATGGCAGGATGTAAAAAGAATTCCAGTTGTTTGATCTCTGTGTAGTGAAAGTGAGCCGTGGTGCCGAAATGTGTTACTCTGCACAGTTCACCTCACAGAGATATTTTCATGAGCTGCGAACCCATCTGTAAGCTTTGGGAATTTGTTCTTTATACAGTTAATAAAAATGCCTAGAGGCTGCAGCCAGGACTGAGCTCTTTGTGAATGGTGCAAAACCCATAATCTCCGGCTGAGGGAGATCATGATCTTAACTTCAGTTCGAGCAATCAGTGGGTTGGACAGTAGAAAATGTGAAACTTGAGAGACCATGTATTATAAATGCTGGTCAGTGAAAATGGATTTTTTTTTCATTAATCCAAGGCACATGTACAATCACTGCAATACTGTGGGTTCTTCGACCCCTTATTATTACCCATATATAAATTAAATGCAAACAAATCCATTCTATTTCCCAGTGCCTTCATATCTGAGGCAGTGACTATGCCTAGTTTATCCCAGCTCTTACACCGATATTCCTGGAATTTCTGTCAGTTTTCCATGTAGAAAGCTACCCATATCCACAAATGCTATCTTCTAACATCCATATGGGTAAGTGATGGAAAAAGGGGGAAAAAGAAAAGTCAGCCTCAAGGCTTTCCTGAGGAGATCAAGACCTAATTTGGAGATCACACTGAAGCCAGGATACGTGTTGTCTGCTCTCTGCTTAAATTCATGTCGGGAGACCAGAAGCTGCATTACAACGGAACGAAACTAATTTTGTCATTTATTATAAATCTGCCTTATAGTGCTGCTGGGAAGATTTTACACCTGGGAAGGATGAAATATTCACTGCTGGACACAAAGAACGTACTGTACCAAGAAGTGGCATTCAGCTAATATCAGCATTTCATCTCTCTTTTATTGGATCACTCTTCCCTTTTGCTTCTTGGCTTCAAGACAGAGGGCTAATTTGCTCCACTGACTTATGCCCCGCATAACCCCATTGACTTCAATGACATTACTTGAGGTTTAATTCAGCAACGAATTAGGCCCAGAAAGGTTGTTCATAAATGATTCCATTCTTGGATGTGAACCTTGGCTTAATAGTTTCTCTGCTCTCTTTTTACAGACCATCACATCCAAGATAGCTGAATAGTTGCATCTCTAGCAGGCTCCTATGGTAATCCTTTTCTGGCACTACAGTTCAATACTTTACTCCCTTCTAAACCACCACAAGTTCATGTGTTACTAACTGAACTTATCTTACAAAGCACAGCAAACAAACTGTATCACAAATGGTGTTTACAACTGATCTTTTAATTGTATTCAGTTACATTGCCTAAATCTCTAGGGAACTCCTTTGATATATAAGCAAATCCTACAGCATTTCATCAGATGAGCTTGTTGATTAAAAGAATGCCTTAAAGCTCAAATTGTTCTGAACTAAGTATGAATGTCAGGTTTTTTCCCATGAGATAACCAGAGTTCATAAAAGAAACCTCCCCTTCTCCCACATTTACCCAACCCTTGGCTGGGTAAACAAAATTATTTTGCTTTTATTTGAACCTCACATTAGTTTTTTCTTCTTTCTCTTTTTTTTTTTAACCAAGCAATTTATCAGTTCTGATACAGTGGCAGCCATTTAAGATTTATCTTCTAATTGCATCAGCAGCAGTGGGCACACACTGCGAGCTGAGGCTCAGAACTAAAAAGTGGCAGTTTTAATTTTGATGATGCTCAAGGACCTGAGCCCATGGTGGCTGCAGAGTTCTCTGGGATAGAGATGAGGAAAATGTTTCCTTCCCTGTGGACTACGACTTTCCATAAGAATGGTACAGCTTGTCTACACACATAGCAGAGATTTCTTGGGCACTTTAGTCAACAAAAAATTTTAATGAATTCCCACATGGATGGAGAGGTCTCCCAAAATTTACCACCTTTGTTATAGTGCAAGATGCACTTCTTTAACCTTTTCTCTCTAAGGAAAGCACACTGCAATGTACCTTTGTATCACAAAAAATATCCAAAAAACCCCAACAAATCCAAACAAAACTCTGAATACACTCCTCACGCTGGAGAAGAATATGAGAGAAGAAACCAAACCAAAGCAAATGATAGAAGTTAGTCACAACGCTTAATAAATTTCTGGGAAGTCCTCAAACACAGCAGTGTTTGAGTGCTCAGTGCAGTATGAGAATTACACAGAGCAGAGTCTTCCTGATTCAGTATCTCTAAAAGATTTTTGTCTTATATGAGAAGGAAGGAAATGAGTCCTTAGAGATAAAGAAGAGAACGAACCTGACTGTGTCAGAAAATCAGTTTAAAACTAGGAAAGTTAGCTTGAAAAATCTTGTTGCTTTGCATCCCTACCTATTTCTTTTTAATTAATTAAGCTTTGTTTTTTATAAACCATGCAGTGATAAAAAGAAATAAGTGCAACAAGCAGAAGATCATTTCTGGATCCCAGACCCATCAAGATTAGGTGTCTACAGCTGTCCCATTCACATTTTAATGCTGTAGTATAGGCCTCTAGAGAA
The DNA here is from genome assembly GCA_013397815.1 of Aleadryas rufinucha. NCBI lineage: Eukaryota > Metazoa > Chordata > Aves > Passeriformes > Aleadryas > Aleadryas rufinucha. The sequence goes on along the minus strand of VZTH01016555.1, from coordinate 368,270 downwards.
GAATGAACCATTAGCAACATCCCTGCTCATTTATACATATAGTGATTAGTGAATGCACATTTTTATGAAGCTCATTTTCTGCAGCTTGAAAAAATCTGCTCTTTACAACTTTCCCTGATATGTCCATATGAGAGCATAAATGAATACTGCTCTTTCTAAAAGTGACACATTATCCATGCCTGCACCAGCTCCCTGGGTGTATTTCGATGGCATCTGATGACCGTAATTTTATAAACAATGATCTCAAACATTTAATAATTTAATTTGGTTTTGTTGCTTTTTTTAATCTATAAACATGTTGATAAAGCCATTTTTCCTTCTGTCAAGAAAAGAAAGACGACAGGCAAAGCCTAAAATAAACCACCAATAAAACAGCACTACTGAAGCTTTGGTAATAAGATTAATTACAAAATAAAGTTAATGTATTTTATTGCCTTATTATAGCCATATAAGGCAAACAAAAAAGTAGATAGAATATTCCCCACCTAAGTCAACAATGTCCTGTTACATTGCTAAAGACTCTTAGAAGATCCTGAGTCTCTGTGAGTGTACTTCCAGACTTGCTCAAAATGTCAAGTGCTGTGATCAAACTTAATCAGAATCAGTATTGATCAAAATCCTGTCTTGCTATTTTTTCTCATTTCTTTTATGGAGATGAATGTTTTTATACACTGCAAATAGCACCAGATTTGGGAAAAAGGCTATAATATAAAAAACCAAGAATGCTGGTCAAGGCTCCCACACTGCCCTCTTCTAAAGCAACATATATATAGGTAATTACTACAAGTTATGTTTATTAAGCTGGGAACTTGAAACAAAAGAGTGACAGCAAGGAGGAAACAAAAACTAAAAGTGGGTAAGATCTGACTGGGATAAGGTGGTGAGCAGAAGGCTTGATATGAGGATTAATGAGTTAAGGAAATAATACATAGTCTTGGTTTCATTGAATGAATGTGTTTTATTCTATAACATACTTGGTCTAGAGGAATAAACCTTAGACTTAAAAAACACAAATGTCTTGGGTTTTCCTATGGACAAATGTTTCAGTATCTTCTGAAACAGCTGAGGCTTGTGCATTTACTTTTCATTTTTAAGTTTTTTCAGGTTTCTATAAACACTCTGGTTTTAAGAACTAAGCAAAATATGGGTTAGTTCAGGCAATAATGCGGCAGAAATACATGGATGTGGTTCTGACCCTGGGAATGCTATATTGCAAAGCTGTGATGTTACATATCCAGCCACGTGCAAATTAATCATATTTCTCAAGCTTTCAGTGGTCTGCACACATAAAACCTTTGTAATGCTGTGCATTTAAGGGACAGCGTTTCTTTAAAATGGATTTTTTGGAGTCTGGAGATATATTGCTATATATATCTATACATACACACACATTATGAGCAACTGAAGAACTGGAGAATTACTGTCTAGAAAGCTTCCAGTGTATTGATTCTCAGAAGAATCATACTCATTATTTAGCAGGAAAGGTGAGGCAGAGACCTTTCTCTCAATATCTGTAGATTTAAGTCGGTGTCATGGGGGTTCTAAAGCTGCCCCCTGCAAAAACCCTTTCAAGCATGATTTCACTGCCTTCAGCAGTGCCGCATCAGTGAGCGAACATCATAGCTGGAGTTTAATATAAAACTCAAGCTGCGTTCCATGAAAACTGCTCTGTTGAGGTACGCTTTTATTTGTGCTTACATTTAACATTATGAGAACCCTGTCATTCCTCCAAGTTTAACTATCTTTCATCATAAAAGGAGCAAATAGGAAAACTATTGGTATAAGGACAGATTCCTGATAGGGAAGGTAGACTGTGTGGCCTTGCTGTCATTCTTTTACAGAATTAACTATCTATATGCTGTCTGGAAAGAATATTTCATTAGTATGGCCATGTAGCTTTATTTTGTGCAAAAAACTAATTCCTTAAAAGAGTTAATGTCAAAATGACATGTCCACTATAAGATCTAGTGGGCAATTATGAAATTTAAAAGCAAGCCAAAATGATAATTTCTTAGCCTGTGTGGTCATCAAATTATTTTTCTTTCCTTTCTTGAGCTGAAAACTGCCCAAAGATTTTTGGGGGTTTTTTTGGCAGACACAGTAAAACCATGAATCATAAATACAGATAAGTCTAGGCACATTGGAAAAGAGAAGTGTGATAAAAAATTGCATTTATTTCAACTAGTGTATCATAATCTTTTTTATATAAGCTGTCTAGAAGGTGCTTAGCATAAAATCTTTCTTTATTTCTCAGTGGACTCTTCAATTTTCTGGAGTTTCCTTTTTGTACGAGCATTTGAAGATCCCCATGAAGACCTGCTAGAAAGCTTTTTGTTTGAAATTCCGTCTTGTTCAGGGTTCCCTGAGCGTCTTCCCTGGCAAGCTTCTGCACCTGATGAATTGAAGAGACTACAGGGGCACTGAAAATCACAGCACTGTGGCTTGTCAGAAAAGAGCAGCGAAAACCTTTAACAACAGGAGAAAGCAAGAGATACTTACTTGTTTTGTAGCTGTATTACAGACATTTGGCTCGACCCAAATTTCCAGGAAGTTTAAACTTTAGTGAGAGTTTTCTGCAATTTTGACCTAAAACTTTCTACAAATCTTCACTCTTCCTAGGTATTTCAGAGTGATTTATGCTTTTGATAACCACATGATATTTGGCACTTTTCCATGATTTCATCTCACAGCTGAAGAGTAGCATGTCCTTTTTTCCTGCCTCAGACTTGAAAGGCAACCTAAAATACAGGGGCTACCAGGTCTCCTGAGGTAGAACTGGGGATCGCTCACTGCTGACCTCTGTGTTAACTGAACCGTGGAGCATCTTGTAGATTCAGGCTTAGCACTGAGCTCCACATTCCTGCTCCCACAGGTGAAATGCTCCAGCCAGAACTCTGCTGGATTCCCTCAGGAAGCTGAGCCAGGCATGTCTCACTGGACAGAGGGGAGGTGACAGTAGGCTGACCTGCGCATATCCCCAGATGACAGCTTAGAGCAAGGATAGGGCTGAGATGCCAGGAACAAATTCTCCACCAGCTGTATTCAGCAGGTACTGGGTGCAGCTCAAGTGTGCATTGCTCAGTGCAGACTGAAGGCATTAGTGATGCCAAAAAAATGTTAAACCTGGAGAAATTTTAATTTTCTCTTTTCTGCTTTTGTGACATTGTCTCCACTTTACATTTTCTGACTTCATTATGGTCAGGGGAGATATTTGGTTACATATTTTTTTAAATTCCATCTAATCCAAGTGTGTGGGAAGTCCTGAAGATGGAAAAGTCTATTGCTCTGTTTCCTCTCATGGTGTAGCTCTGTAGCCCAACTTGTCATTGTTAGAACAGCGTTTTTATTGTACAGGGCTCAACAGCATGTGTTGTGATGCCTGCTATCCACATAAAAATTATTTAGCCGTTAGAGCTGTGTAGATTGCACAAACAATCCCATTTATTTTTAAACAAGGCAAACTGCCTCTGTACACTTGGCAACAGAAAAAAACCAACCAAACAAAGAATGAAGCTTAAACAAACAAAAAACTAAAGTGAAAGGCTTTAAAATAGGCATCACCCCGTTTTTTCTGTAAATAGTAGGAATGGGTTATTAAAGCAAAAGTGTATATGTGTCTGTATGTGGGCTTTGCTCTGAAGGTTTTATAGAATGATAACTTCTATGAAAAAAAGCTTTGGACCTTTGCCTCCTCTTGTCTTCTGGGAAAGCTTTGGAATGGTTTAATCATCTGGCTTTGGTATCTTACTGCCTTTGGCAGCAGTAGCTTTTCTTATCATTATGTGTAACTGCATGTCACCTTTTCCAGACAGCCATAGGATTAGGATAAGAAAAATTGGTTCTTTATGCTGCAGATCTAACAAAGCCACAGACTCCTTGCAGCCCATCAAATGAATGCCTAGCATTTTAAATTGAACTCTGCTAGAAGAAACACTTGATTATCAATGCTACTCACTCTTTTGAGGACCAGTAGGAAAAAATTTGAAATTTGTGCAGATTGTATAGGGGAAAATATTTTGATGGTACAAGAGTACTCTGAAATTCTGATAAACAAACACATATGAGTGTTTCTGTTCAATGCAAATTCATCCCTCCGTGTTGAGGTATCCATATGGCAAATAAACCTCAATGCTTTGAGTGTGAACACTGGGCCCTTGGATCTGGGAAACAGAAACATTCAGAAGAGAGTGAGTAGAAGATGAGAAAGAGAATAATATGTTGTGTCTGCCAGTTTCTCAGGACTATGGCCAACCACAAACACTGTATAAAATAAAAGTTCAGAAAGAAAGCACAGGTAATTTGCTCTTCTCCATCATCACATGTTAGATTAAATTAGATCATTGCTGTCACATAAATGACAAGAGCCAGAACATTTCATGTGAGGTAAGTTACTTTTCAGTAGCAGCTGATTCTTTCTCTGTGATGATATTTATTTTCCCTGTGATGAATTGCTGTTTATTTGAAGGCTCTGATGATGGTCACAGGGTCAGGAAACTTCATGGAACGTGACAGCCTTTGGACTGCACTGACTTTGTGGTGGTGGTCATGTTGTAACAGCCTAATAACGCTCTGATCCAAGCGTTCCTACAACAGCTGGTGATGGTGGTGCTGACAAGGCAGATGGATGCACGGTATGCAAAGTGCACAGCTCAGCTGAAGCAGCCCTACACCAGCCGGAATACTCAGTCTCATTACTTTAACATACAGAAAGAAAAACATATAAGGCATTCATAGGAACAGCTTTAAAGTGTGTGATCAAGATGAATAGGGCTTGAACTTATGAAACCTGAATGCTGATGGATTATCAAAATACAATAATAGTTATTCAGAAGCTCAGTGTGAATTGTGGACTAACAGCAGAAGAATTGACAGATCTCTTTGACAGTGCCATCAGCAGCAGCGCTGCCAGGAAGGTGACTGTCAGGTGGAGGCTTTGCCTGAGGCCTCTGGCCATTCGTGCCGGTGCACAATATGGAAAGGTGGGACACCTGACAGGACAGCCTCTGTCTCTGGCAATGCATGTAAGGAAGATGAGGAAGAATGAACTTATCTTAACCAAATAACTCCCTTAAACCTCATGCTCTGGAGTAAAGAAAGACAGGTATCTCAGTGAAAGTACAAAGCAGCGTGCCTTGTGTCCTCCACATCATTCCATCTCCTTAGGATCCATACATCTAGCAAAAGCATTGCTTAGAACAAACGTTTTGCTCCAGGAGTACAATATAACAGCATCAAGTGTCAGGGGGGTTTCAAGGTCAATAAAACCTCTTCCTGTGGTATCTAATGTTTAAAGTAACTGAACTCAGCTAATGTTTCAATTCTATTTTTCCTCTCAGCATTAGCCTACTGCAGGCTTTTTCCACCTTTGTAAACTATAATAAAAGATATGTTTTAGGGCTACCTTTTCCATTCAGCAAAATCCTCTAAGCAGGTTTCAAAAAGCAAATGCCAAAGTGCTTTGTGAAAATCTTTCCTGCAAAAGGAGAACCACTGGAGAGTTTAAATGAATATCACACCATGCAGCCTAGGTGGGTACAAAGAGAGATTACGCTCTAGAGGCTCCAAGCAGAACGACAGTTTGAATTCCATGGTCAAAGGCACCCTTCCCCTTACAGACCTTCTGCTGAAGGGCAGGGGATCACTCTCTTGTTTATTCAGCATGAAAAATAGTGATCTCCTTGTGCTGAATGGAAATAGTTTGATGGCAGAGATCCCAGTCACTGCCTGGGGCAGCAGAATACATATGAATAAATTCTGCAAGATGTGTGACCAAAAGAAAAAATTGAACCTTTTAGGTGAAGCTTCCAGTAACATCACATCACATGAGGCATTTCGGGGGAATGACGAATTACAAAGAGAGAACATTCTCGGAAAGGCCATGTCCTCAGAGTCTGTGCCTCATTGCAGAGAGTTAAGTGGATGAGTTATATCTCTGATAGTTTATGAACCTTGTTAATATAATGCAGTACCTGGGAGTGTGCCAGACACGGTGATCAAGGAAGTCTGAATTAGACCTCTGTCATCGACAGACATCAGATGCCCATTTAAAAATAAATGTCTCATCTGAACTGGGCACGTTTCTCTCTAAAGCAGTGATCACCAGTTTGAAGCGCTGAAGCCCTGTGTGGCTCTCAGTAACACAGCACACATCTCTTCCCTAGGTCTCAGTAACAGACTATTTAACATGCTGATGCAGAAGCTGCTCTGGTAGGAAGAACACAAGTGACAGCAGTACTTTGACATGTTAGTCTTCATGAAAAATGTGAGATTTGTGTTTTCTTTAACCCACATGTAGTGAAGACTGCAGTTCTGTCACCTGTTCCAGGCACAGGTCACCCAGGGCAACCCATCTAGTGGCAGATTAGGCTGCCTTGTCCCCAGCAGGAGAGGTGAGGGACAGTTTCTGCACTAGCAGAGAAGGCCAGTCTCCATCCAGCCTGCACACTGGCAGTGGACTAAATGAAGTGAGAGGAAAAGCCATAGACCTTTTTCTTCTGCTCTGACAACTGCACACAAGTAGCCACCATGCTGGTACAGCAGCTGTGCTCCTTCTTTGTCCCTGAAAATGCTCTGCTTTTCTTGCCTCCAGAAAGTTCCACTTCTATGATGCAGATCTCTAACACGAATATCAAAACAATGCAATCCAGTCACATTTTATTCTTTTTTTTTTCCTCACAAAATCTGTAATATTGACATAAAGGTGCCTGTTTTGTCAGGGCACTGTAAGGTTCTGGTGATGACTTTTGGTTTCAGTTTTTGCATGGAAGGCATGAAAAGTGCTACAGCTACATATACTATTCACATTGTTATTAATCCGTTATGTTACTCTGTGCAGAATATCAGCAACGTGATAATGCTCTATTTTTAATATTTTCTGTATTTAATTTGTGTATTCCAACTGTTTATCGTGCCACTTCTTTTGCAATTCTTCGTCAAAAAAATATATTTAGTAGATAGAAATTTGGTGTTGACTTGAACAGATGCATCAAGTCTTTGACAAATGAAAGACAATATTATTTCCTACTGAGGATTAGAGAAGAAATTATTTTTAGATGTTTGGTTCCTCTACATCACCAGTTCATTGCCAGAATTGAGAAATATTTCACCTAGTTGTATTGACTTGGCAGAAAAAAGGGTAGAAGGATAATTTAATTGAAGAAACATGAGAGGACACAGCACTGTGCAATGAGATCCAACTTGCACAGCCATCTTTGAAGAATGCTGAGCTGTGTAGCTGCATAGCAGCAATAAACAAAGACAAAACGTCATTTTTAGTGAGGGCATTTTTCGCTCCTGGTTTCTTATATGTCCAAAATAAGTGGAAAAAATTCTATTGAAATCTTTAGAAGTAAATGAAAGAGTTTTAGGGAAAGTGTGCATAGAGCTGAGTTAGACTTCTCAAAAGAAGGAAAAAAATTTCTTTTGTCACAGGTCAGTTCTAGTCATGTTTCCAATTCAAGAGCTTTAATCTCAAATGTTTCATATGATCTAGCCTATTTTTCAAATATCAAGATATGTGATGCTAGTCAGCAGCAAAGTTATATCTACTAGGAAACATCAGGAGAATGTTCCAAAGGAAGAAGAAAAACATTATTTGCAGTATAATGCACTGGAGAACTGCTTGGAGTGTGCTGTCAGAGGGGAAAGAAGAGTGCCAGCACAGATGGAAAAAGGGACCAGGTGCTCAAGTGCACACAGGCATGCTGACCTGCCCTTCATTTTTCACTGGAGCCCTAATGACAGAGTATATTGGCTAATGTGAACAAGAGAGTATTGGGAATTAGGAGATATGTCCATACTGTCTAATGGCTCCCAGCTTCATCTCATGGAATCATGGACATCTTAAACCATCTACTGACACACAAGAGATACTCTCAGTTTGCCCTTATCTTTAGCTATGTAGTTTGCTAGTGCATGAAAATATTCATCAAAACTCATGGGTTAGGAAGTTACTCGTTCAGAGAGATTATGTGATTATCAGGTCAACAGCTAGGGAATTACTGCATTATTTAGCTAGGATATTAATTTGTGAAACCATCCTGCTTTGTAGAATACACAAAACTAAGTGTCTTCACTGACTGTTTGCTCTCAGCATTCTTTTGGGCAAAGTGGAAAAATAATTTACATAAAGTAAATCTGATATAGAAACCTCATTTTTCAATTGACCAAGGGACCTAGGAGCTCAGTGATGACCTTTAGATGTAGTACATGAATTATTTTTGAAAGTGGGATTTGAGAGCTTTTAATAAAATTTTTATAAACATCATATTAGGCATGTTTTTTATCCTATTTGGTAGCAGTAAATGAAAAGTGATCGTGGTATTTTGTCCACATACAAAAAACTTAAGAATATTTCAATTAAATCATAACATTTATTGATAAACCTATCTAATAGGTGAATAAACCCTGGCACATTTCACTGTGGAGGCAAAAAACTGTTTTTCACTAGATCCATCTCCATATCATGCTTTATTAATTTGTTAAATACTGTACACATCACTTAGATGGTTATTGAAATTCTGAAGATGTACATTAATATATTGTTTGATCTAAGATTTAAAACCACCATATCTTTTTCAAGGTTCTTATTACAGATGACTTACATTTAATAAACTCAGATTTATTTGGTTTTTCACATTTAGGGCAATGAAACACTAATACTACCTTTTGAATACTCAAGAAGATACTTGGAAATTCTTGGAAAATGAATAACAGCATTAGTGGGCAAGAAATCATGAATCTGTAGGAACTTAAGATTGCAGCATGAACACAGAAATATACAGGTATAACACATTAGGTCTGCAAGTCCAGTGGAAGGCTAGAGACACTGCAGAATAAATTCAGAGTTATAGAAAATGGAGGAAAAACAGAGTCTGAAAAAACCCCAAATATTTTATGCCAAGACAAAAGAGACAGCAGCCAAAAATTCAGTGAATAGGAATTGGAGTGGCAGCAGGGCTTATTAGAGATAAAAGATTTGCAAGGTTTGACATATGAATGTGCTACCCAAATAAAACAGATCCTTTGCTTGGTTGTCTATGAACCAGAGTAGATACAGGTCCAATAAGCAGGTCTCCGTTTCCCAAAAAACTTAAGGGTATCAAATCCATTAATAATACTAACAAAATAGGTTAAAATTAAGTTGAAAATACCAACAGACTTCACACACAAAATTCATTAGGGCAGAAACATCCAATTTCCAAAAGTGTTGCTTGTAGTGTCTAAATGATCAGTTTAGCCAAAGAGCTCTAATCTGATGGCCTTGGTCCCTTTTGAATTACTGGGGGCCTGGTTGGGACAAGCTCAGCTCCTGCTTAGCATGTGTATCCAGATGTTTGTTTTTTTTTTTATGTGGAAACTTAGGCATCAGGAAGGAGGAGATAAGTGTGTGCTTAGGTCTGAGCTCGGTCTCAGCTTTTGAGAGTGGAGATCTTTCTTTTACAACCTTCACAGTCCTTTGTTCAGATTTTCAGAAGCCTGCTGCTCCTCTGCAATGGAAATGAGATTTTCAGAGGCAGGTGGCTGCCTATGTGCCCAGAAAGTCTGCGTGCTCACAAGTTTCTCATGAAAACTCTGCAAAATTGTCAGCGAAGACATAATTCCACAACAAGATGTTAAACTTCATGCTTAATACGTGCCTAATTAGTAGGTGCTTGCCTCTGAATTTCATGGGGATCTTCAGCATGCAGCAATGTAGACACAAAGGAAGACTTTATAGAAGTGGGCAGCAAACAGATGTGCAGCCCTACTGGTATTCAGAGGCATGTAGTTGCATAATTCATGAAGATATCTATTTCATCTGGAGGATGGCATGAAGCACAAAAGCCTGCCTTGGGATCTTTTTGCTTCTCATGCTGATCATTCGGCCAAGCCACCTGATTCAACTTCAACACAAAATCTGGATAATGATCCCTCATCCACCTGACTTGAATCTGACAGAGACATCCTAAAACTCTTCTGTGTTCTTTTGGAGATATCCTTCCAAATTCTTTTTAGGTCATTACATTTCTGTACCAAATATAAAGGTCCTGATGACAGCGTATTTTTTTTTCATCATTCTTATATCGATTTACTTGATCCTGAGCTCTTACTGAGCCCACTAAGTACTGCAGTTGTCTTCATTGTCCTTGCTGCTGCCTCAGTCAGGCAGACTTTCATTACTGATAACAATATTTTTTCAATCAATTTAGAGTAATCTTTTGCATCTTTCACATGCACCCTTTTCCATGCTTTCATTATTTATGGCTTCTTCAGACTGATACTGTGTGTATCAGGGGGAGATTCTATATTCTAATAAAATGTCTTTTGTCTTCCATATGTCAACTACTCTGTTTCCTGCTGTCAAGAAACAAAAATTGTGGCCATATAGATTCTATTAACCATCTACTGACCTCTTGTGCTATTTCCATCAACTCTGTCTTTCCCCTAGTCAGCCACTGTATCACACATGAAAAGATGTAAACAAGTATACTTGTATGCAGGTATGCAACTAAAGATGGAAAGGTGTTACAAGCACACTGTAATGTTGAATTAGCAGCAGCATTTGCAGCTAACCTTAGAGTAACATTGTTTGAATGTAATGACTGTGGTATGCATATCAACTTTTAAATACTTTCCACTTAGACCATATTTGTCATGAATTATTCACTTTTCCAAAATGAACAAGGTAATATCAAGGCAATCCCTGCGCTTAGTGAGAGATTAATGGAATACCAATATTTCTTCTAAGAGCCACATATTCTTGCTTAGTGCTTCACTCTTTGTGACATAGGGTAGTGGCCATGATAAAAATGTCAGACCTAGTGTTTTACCTTCACGTTTTCCTTGCCCAGCAGCTTCTGCAGTTTTCACCTCAAGAATCATAGTCATACTTGGTGACAATTATAATTATCTTCCTTTTTTCCCCATAAATGAGAAAACAAATGCTAACTAGCTTTCCTTTGTAGTCACTGGAGAGAGTCAGGCAGCTATAGAACGAAAAAAACTTCCCACCTATTTCAGGCATGTAAATTATCCCAAGTAGGTTTGGATGAATCTCTCCAGGGTGTCTGTTTGGTTTCATGTCTGGGAAAGAAACCCCATTGCTGTCTAGCTTCGGCTAGATACCAGCTTTTAGAAGACTGAAGCCTGATGATTTGAGTTAAGCTTATTCTAGCAGAACAAAGTAAGAGGCTTAGAGTTTCCATATGCCTACAACAATCTTAAAAATCGACTGAATTTAGTACATGCAGACTGGAGGACTGACACTCCTTCAGAGCAATCTGGACATCTTGATACTGCAAGTACAAGCAAATAAAGTGTTTGAACATATAGAGGCAGGAAAGCCTGTCTCACAGATGGGTTGTCTGTGGAGTAGTGACTCCAGACCTGCGGTTCATAGTGCATAATTAGCACTAGAATTAGAATGTGGATTCCCAGTTTAACACAGCTGTTGAGGAATACATTTAGTGCCTTTAGGTTGGTGTGGAGCTGCAGTGTAAGCTGCATGTTGAGCTCTGCGGGGCCAGAGTCTGAGACCACAGAGTGGCTCCTGGATAGGAAGGGATGTTTCCTTAACAAAGTGGCTGAACAGATTGTGTGCTCTGTGTTTATTTAAAAGGGAACTCTGAGTCTAAACAAGGATGCTACATTTTGTCTGTACTTAGCAGTGGTACCACTCATGCTAGTTTTCAAGTTATTCTTCTATGTATGTCCACACTCCAGGAAGGATTTGGAAACAATGGAGAAGGTTCAGGGAAGAGATGTGAGAGTGATTAGAGGGCTAGGGGGAGGTGGTAAAGCAGTTTGGCTTAGCAAAGGAAACTAATTGTCATAATAAAAAACAGCTAGCAAAATATTGGTGATGACAGGATGATGCACTTTTTCAGATAACTGCATTGTAAGCATCTGGACTGAAAACTAGATATTTAGACAAGTTAAAGGTAATTTTTAACAAGAATTGTGGTGAGCTTTCCATTGTGGGACACTTTAAGATCAATATTAAATGTTTTTTAATTTGAGACAGGAATTAATTTAGAGAATCTCTATGCCTCGTGTTACATAGGCGGTCAAACTAGGTAATTGCTGCATTTTCCTCTCTCTTCATAGTTTTCTACTATAATATGGTGTATTCAATATTGGTATGTAAGTATTTTAGTGTATAGGAGTATTTGTAAAATAAATTAATTCTGAAAATTGGGGAAAATGAGCATTGCTTTAGTGGAAGAATAACAGAGAAACTTGTAGTGATAGTAAAATATTTGTAATTAGTATCTGGTTCGCTATGGTACAGCAGAGTACAATTACCCTCAACTGTATTATGATTTCTTTTACTTTTTTCTTCTTGAGTAAATTAACTTCAATTTGCAGATTCAGTAATAAGTAGCACGGTGCATATTACACCATTATTACAGCACCTAATTCATTAGATATGTAATTTACATTGCTATTTATATAAGTGCTGAATTAAATCCAAAGAATCTCAGGAGAGGGGTAACCAGCTTGTTCCAGATCTCAGCTTAATATTTAATATGAAAATATAGGGAATGAAGGCACACCTCAAAAGCTTCAACCGTTATGTCAGGAACTTCATGGGAGTTTTCAGAAAGGAAGAAAGTAGTATATTAAAATATACATCCAAAACAAAATGCAGAGGATTTAAGGAAGGTAAGGAGCACTTGGGAATATGGCAAAGAGAAAACTGAGGAAACATTTCACCTTGACTCACTCTTTCACTTCCCTTTTTTTAAATCTTTCATTTTTTTATGGAGCATATTATTTCTGACTTGTCTATTCTACAGAGGGCTGTGGATTAATATGAAATGTGCAGAGCGACAAAATTTCAAAATAGACATTGTACTGCTGATAGGAGGTTGCCTGAGGCAAACACAGCTCCTCTCTGCTGATCATCATATAACCACAGTGCCAGACATTTTCTCTTATGAAATGATCAGGTGCAGAAACTNAGTTATCAAGGATGAGTCATGGTAGCAGATAACGAACACTGCCCCACCTGCTTGAACAGCTTGTGAAGATGGTAATAGAATACACGCTTTTAGTTACATCTTACATTGTAACCTAGGACACAAGGCTACAAGAACAGTGGAGCAGCACATGGCTGGTGGAGCCCTCCCTCATCAGCAAATAGCCTTCATGAAAGATGTTAAAAGAAGTGAACTGTAGACCCAGCAATGACAGGAAGCTGTACAGTTGCGTAAATCAAGTCTTATGGAATAGGGCCACACTCATGATGCAGAGACACTGCAGAACTGGAAATATTTTATCTTCATAAAGCACAGTATATTCTTGGGACCTGGGCAATTAATGATGCAGGGAAAGATACTCTGGATATGGCTATGCTGCTAAAAAGGAAAGGGCCAAGGGCCAATCTCTGGCTTCAAGGCCAAATTTTGTAGACTGGCTTTTTGACAACACTGCTTTGGTGCAGCTCCAGCTAAAGCACAGGGGCCCTGCACAGACTGCACAGCACTTAACTGAGACTCCTGTGAGTCCAGTGGGGTAGAGACTTACAGCTCTGAGGCAATGCCATCTTCTCTGAGGTGTTTTTTTTTCCCATTCAAAGTGTCTGAAACAATGAGGGCAGTATCACAGCCCAACAGAGCGAGGTTTTGCACTTAGTTTACTGTTGCTGTACCGTAAAACGGCTGTGTCATATCAGTCCATCCAAAGTTTTCTCATCGTGAAAGTGGCAAGGCAGAGGAGAGACAGCAGAAAATATTCTTGTTTGATACTGATGTCTGCATTAAGATGGTTCCTCGATTTTGTCTTGTATTTAACTCCGTAAACTACTCCTGGATGCAAAACTGAGGATTGTGTCACGCCTCTTAGATGTAACAGGAGGGTATATAGGGGTGCTTGGGGTTTCAAAACATCGGAGATAACACTAGGAAACTGTGTAAGCTTGAAGGAACAAAGGATGGTCCTGTCTTATCCATCCTGCCTTCTGGGAGTATTCTCTGAAAGGAGCTATCTCATATATTCATGTACAGTCATAGAAAATGTTTGTGGGAGTACTCAGAACAGAGGCAGGGAAATGTCATTTATCAGGAGTCCAGTGCTTGAATTCTCTCTCTGGCCCTCTCTCATTACCAACAGAGATGTTCCCTTTGAGGACACTCAAGTTTTAAGCATTTCAACATCTGTGATTGAAAGGGTTGCCAAAATACTTGAAACACATATTATTAGTGTGATTATTATTATTCTGTAAATCTCCACAGTTACAGTAGTATTTACATCCTTCAGACAGCCTTGCTGAGATTAATGGTCTCCTGAATATTAATGCAAACTAGTGCAAGTAATAGCTTCATGACTAGAACCAGACGGATTAAGAATCGAGTTTCCCTTCACATTTTTCCACTGACCACATTTAGGATCTTCCTTGTATCTGTGTGGGGATGTACCACCTCTCTCAGCAGGAAGTTACGTCTCCAGCATTTGCACTCACCTTACTCTGTGAGCAGTTTGCTTATTTGTACAGTGCATAAAATTGTACATCTCATTAATTGTAATGTTTTCTTTCTTTTTTTTCCCTCAAGATGCTTAGATTTGCTTTCAGACATGACTTCCCTTCCTACCCCCACCATCTTTTAATATAGGATGTAAAAATGATGAAAGTACTTGCTGGACACTAGCTGGTTTAAAATACTTTTCTGGAATGGGTATGTGCATGTGCTTGTGTGAGCACATGCACATGAGGTCATGCATGACAGAGAGGGAGGAGAGATTTTGGTGCAAAGGGACAGGCTGTACATGTTGCTCCATTCTAGCTACTTCTTGCAGTTTATGAGTTTTTACATGCAGGGAATTTATTTTGCTCCTCAGACTAACCAAAGCGAAAAAGATGTTAGGTGAAATACAGTCTGGCAGCCACCCAACATCACTCTGCAAAAGCTTTGCTATCATGGCACACCAACACTGAGCATTAATGTCATCTAGGCTTTAAGTCCAGCTTTAGTTTAGTAACTACTTAAGTAAATATTAAAGCACAGAGTCAAGGAAAGCTCAGAATTGACACTAACATAAAAAATAATGTTTTCTGCTTAACTTTTCTGTCCTTACTATGAGAAAAATGGATGAGACATGGTATTTTATGGCAGTGAAAGTGTCCACTAGCAGAAATCAGAACACTCAAAATAATACTGCAGCTTCTTGAGCCATTTTTGAGATTTAGATTAAATACAGTAAAACCTGCCCAGCAGAAGCTTTCTGCATGGAGCACCTCTTGTCCACCTCTTCACCAGAACTGATGAAACTGAACAGTCTTTCCCACATATACCTTAAAGCCAACAAAAATAAGTAATTCCAATGAAGTTCTATTTTCCCCCTTGACATAAGCCAAGGAATTTACAAGGTTATAGCAAAGTAGTAGGCAACTTAATACCTCTGTTTTCAAGTGCAGAATGGGAGATAACAATGAAATGGTTTACCAGGAGGTCACTGTGTATTTATATTCTGAGAACAATTTAAGAACATAGGCTCCAATCCTGACTCAGAGGCTGAATTTCTGTGCAATTTCAGGTACAGATAAAACTTCTCTACAAGCAGAATTTGAACTCCTTAGTACTTGGCTCCTGGCCAATATTTAATTCATCACACCTGAAGGAAAATAAGGTTTCCTTAGGGAAAACATGGAATATTTTAGAAATAATTTGGCAGTTGATCCCACAGCTTGGCCAAGTTTTCCATCGCACATGTGCTCACAGAGTTTGCAGCAGCTTTTTCTCTTTCAGGTTTGAGCTTCGTGTGCTCACCCCCACCTGTGTTTCTATCCTTTAACACCCAGTTCTGCCGATAGCATCATATGGCAGGGCCCTCTGCCATCACACCTCCTGTGCCTCTGTGCTCTGTATTCTGTAATAGGTATTTCCAGAAGGAATGAGAAACTAAAAAGCAAGTCACGTCTCTGGCCTGTTAACCACTGCCTTTTACACTCCCTATCCTTTCCACATTCTGATATTATTTCCTGATAAATCTTCTTTCTCACAGGCATCCCTTCCTCATTTGTACTCTTACTTTTAAAGGTTTTACATTAGATCTATGCACTAAAAGGAAAGCATTTTGAAAACACTTGACCTATTTTCATAACACCTACACAGCAGCCTGCTGTAACACCTAAATTTTTCTTTTACCTTGTCTCAAAGCATCACAAGTTTTTTTTTTTCTTCACAGTCTTGCATGTTTTGGTTTCTTTTTATTTTGGGCTAAGCTGTTTTTTTGATAAGGTTCAGCTGGAAAAATTCATCTCTCTCAGGACCCAATCAGGGTTTTACATCAATTAGGCTAATTGACAGAAGGTTTAACATATTTCTTAATTATGACAGCAAATACGTTCTTGGAAGAAACCCCAAAGCACAGGAGTTAAAATAAAAAATAATAATGAAAAGGACACCAACCTCTTTTCTAGTGAAATAATTTTGGAAATATTTTAGACGTAAAACACCAGGAAGGAAGTTTCCTAAGGGATGGCTACTTCACCATGGCTAAAACTGCTTTCAGCTGGAAAGTTTATGTCACTCCAAAACAATCACCCTATGCCTGACTGTGAAAATGTAAATAATCACATAAATAATCACAGAGAGAGACAGTAAGGATGTATATAAAGGGTATATATGAAGACAGAAAATGCATAACTAGCCACCAAACTACCAAAAAGCCTCCAAAACTAAAAAATCCCCTTTTAATTCTTCAAAAATTGGCTGTATTTTTTTTTCTGAATTTGTAACAGGATATCTGAAATAATTTGTGTTTACTCACATCAGCTGTCTTGATTTTATTTTAATGTAGGCTAAACCTCATTAAGCTGAACCTCATAACTGAGGCATCGAGCTTAAGAGACAGTTTTCATTAAAATTCAGTAATGTGTGTTAAACTAATCTTTATCATCTGTTTCAGATTCTAGTCTTTTATATTAATAGAAATGATACAGTGTTTCTGAAATGTAAAGAACTGCACTTTCTTGATATTTCAGTTTCTGTGTTTGTCATTCTGCCTGTTTCCCCTGTGCTCTATGTGATGCTGTGGGAAGGCAACAGAGAAAGGCAATTCAATACTTTTCAGAATAACTTACAGCCATAAAACATTTTCAGAAGAGGAACCCCTGAGGGAGGTATTTAACCTTAGTCTTTGCTGGTATCTTTGAACATCTGGCCACCCTACTTGATAAACATGCCAGCAGTGTTGGGCTTTTTTGAATGTTTGTGCTGCACAAACCCCAAACATGCAGTTTAGTGAAAAAGAGCCTTTAGAAAAGAGTATTTAAAGGAGTACAGAGGTGTTATATACATAAATCCCCTGGACACGTTTTCAGTGTAGTACATTACAACCCAACACTCTATTACTTAACATTGCTTCACTGCAGTTGGAATCAGTGTCAAATGCAGCAGTGTTTTAAAATAAATGGGCCATGTTGCAGCTCTTGTGTGTATGTGTGAACACGGAGGAAGAAGGTCATGATGTCTTTAAGTGCATGTGCATGTACTGAATCCAATTGCCAAAATGCCATTTCCTTTTCTAGCTACACTGCAGCACCATCATCTCTTCTCTTCAGCATGGGATGTGTCCCACATCCATACTCTTGAAAGCTTTTTCCTAGGACTTCCCTCAAAGATATCACAGTAAGCACTTCTTTCCTTTCAAGCCTCTAATTTTGAATAATGGGAAAGATGAAATTTTTCCATTCAGAAAGTACCCCCAACACAGTAGTAACTAACTTATGCCAGAATGTAACCATACAATTATTCTCATATGTTTTCTAGCTCTCAGGTGAGGGTTCACTAGCCATGAAGACGGAAAGGACAGAAAGATATCATAGTGGCTTATTTCCTTTTAGCTGGTTTGGGGCTTGTCAGGACTGGAGTTGGTGGCTGGGGCATGCAGCAAGAGCCAAGGAGCCTAGGCTTTTTTCCATAGGCACTACTTCATGTAGGATTTGCTCTAGATTACTTCAGTGCAATTTAAATTTTAGGGAGAAAATTGGCTGTATCTCAATATATGTGAGAGCTACTCCCTCCCTGTGGTAACAGGCAGGCTGCTCTGTGAAGATCCTGGTGAATGATAACATATTCCATTGAAAGGTGAGAACTTCTCTTTCCTTCCTTAGTTCCAGCCTAGATACTAGTCTCATTTTCCCTTAACAGCTCTAAACATTTCTGCTCCTTACTCTACATTGTCCTCAGCAGAAAGGCAGTACTTTTTTCTAGAACAGGTTTGTCAACTCGCGAGGTTTGTCAGCTCGTGAGGTTTGGCAACATGGAAGTATGGAGAGGTGTTAGTAGCAAATCTGTCTGTTTTGCCAATGCCAATACTTTTCTTTATATTTTCTTTAATGCAAGTCAACACTGCAGGTCTAAGCAGAATGCTGCAAAGTGGATTAGTCTCCATTCAGTAGCCTTTCAGTGCAGCTTCTGTCTCTTCAACTCAGGTAAGATTCTGTTCATGAAATGAGTACAGCCATGGTGCACAATCTGTCTTGCAGGCAGCTTCTCTCCAAATCCACCCCGTAAATCCCCTCCGCTGTCTTGGTCTCCCTTGGTCTGCTATCCCACACCCCAGCCCCTGATTAATAGTGAATTAATGGGAGACAGAAACCAGGCAAAAAAATACTCAGAACGATTATGTTCCATTGTGTGTCTTCACCTATTCACTGCCCAGATCCCAGTGCTGACTGTCCTGAAGGTAACATGCTGTGCCCAAAAATGCTGTGGAAAGGAAACCCAACATCATAAGCTTGGAGAAAGCGTCCAGTGAAGCAATAATAGGAACTCAGGGCCAGTCTTAGAAAAAGGTTGGAAACCACTGTATTAAACCCTTCTCTGTCCCCTCTGATGAGGTGATATAAGATTTTTCCTTGTCTAATCATATACATTTCCTTCTCTTTCACGTGAGGGTGTGTGTGTGCAGAATTACTTCCTGGATCAAACCTCTCAGGTTTATAATCCATTTTTAAAGAACACTTGGGATCATATGAAAGAAGGGAGGAAAGCACATCTACTGACTTTTCCAACTTCAAGGCATAGTTAGCTCTACCTATACTAGTAGTTCCTGACAGATGTTTTGCTGGATGAGTGAAAAATGACTTAGAAACCCCTTCTGGAAAAAATTCTTTGATTAGCCCAGTTGATCCATGTCAGTAACTCCCTACTTCTATGCTCAGCACAGAACTATGCTGCTTCTGTATTTTGCTCATTGCAATTTAAACCCAAGGTTTGCTGCCCTAGTAAAACTAGACGATGAGAAGTTTATTCCCATTTTCCTTCCTAGTGTTCATTTCTGAAACAAGAATTTTCTAAGCAGGTTGGAGAGGGAAGAGTCCTGGGTTCTGGTCCTTGATCTGAAAGCAGCTGCTTTCAAAGACCCTAGTGCAGGGCCTCGTCCTGGGCTCTAGTTGGGTCTGGGTTCACACCCTGTGGCTCTAGTATGACTGCCATCAAGCTTGTTGCAGCCTTCTTGCCTCCAGCTTTAGCAAGCACTGAAATTGTGAAGTCAGAAACAAACACACTACCATTTTCTCTTTGCAGGATCAGTTTTCAGCCCTTATATTTGTTTCTCAGCTGTGTGGCTCTTAAGTGCCCAGGATGGGCACTGTGGGGTCAGTAGATCATCAGAGCTGTGTTTCACATCCAGGCATCACCTGCAGTTAACTGTAAAATCAGAGCAACTGCAAAAGCAGAGACCAGGGGCACAGACTAAATACAATTACCTAATGCTCAGTGACAAGGAAGACTGATACTTCTGAGCCAACCCAGAACATTAGATGTTAATGGAAGTCTACTGGTGAAAGCTCAGCCAAATGTAGGCTTCAGGCACTCACAGGGTGAGATGTCTTTGCACCTCAGCAGAACAAAGGCAGCAAATAGTTAATTGTGCTGTCTAGCAGTGGACATCTGACTGATGCTCTGAATCACCTCTGAGCCTTCTCTACACTGTAAAAAGGATTTTACATTTCATTTGACATAGTCAGAATCTCACTAATCAAACGTGAATAGCCCTATTCTGCCAGAGCCCTCTTTTAGATGATTAGGCTCTTTGTAGATTTAACTGCCAGAGCTGGTCCTATGAAAATAGCAGTAATAGTGAAAGCAGCAATAACAGAAATTCATGCTTCTTTTTGTTGCTGTTTGCTTGTTGTTGACTGCAGAATTCATATTTGTACTTCAAAATGGTTTCGTGGAATAAATTGCATTATAATTCATTTAGTAGCTGATTGTTGTAGTTTATCAGACTTGCTGATGGCAACTACAAATCTACTCTGTTAGGCAAAAATAAAACTGATTGGCTTAGAAGTTTTTATAGACATTGAAATGCTTCATCTCTGATGCATACTGTTCCTCAGCACTGCAAAGTATGTACAGCATCACATTTACATCAGGATTTGAGCCTGGTGTAGATAGAATATCAGCATTTGAATCTGTTTACTGATAAACAGTATTCTGTAATATGTGGCTTGAGAATATGAAATTCTTCCTTTTTTTTTGTTGTTGCTTGCCACTGGTGCCCAAGAACTGGTGTCAATTTAATTGTAGATGAGTGAGCCTGCAATCATCCTGATATGCTTCAGCAGTTGTAATCTGGTTAAGGCTCAAATCAATGTTCTGGCCCTTAACATTTCTTGAATGTGTTGAAAATCTAACTTAATTGTGAGAGGCAGTTGTCCTGTCTCTGGGAAGTAAACAAAAGACTTCATTTAGCCTTGAATGGTATTGGACTCAACTGAATTTTACTAGCTTTTTGATTTCAACTTTCATATTTTTTCTTATATATGTTTTGCAAATAATCATCTATTTTTTTCATTACATCTGTAAATAGTGGCTATGACTTTTTTTCTGTTTTCAGCTGTACCTGATAAACAGATACAAATGAAAATATTAACTGAGGATGAAGATACAAAGTTAAGTTCAGAGGGAAGAAACTGAATGTGAATAGAAAAATGTAGCAGATATTGATATCATCCTACACTATTGTCTAAGTTGAATTACATTTAAAGAGTACTTAAGTACCTTTGTGAACACAAGATTTTACAAAGGCAATATATGTCTTTCTGTCTCTGATATTTGGCATGTTTTCCTTGTTTTCCTCCACTATAAACCAGCTATCACTGATTTAAGTGCTGATATGATGACTTGTTTCCTTGATCAACACCTGTTCACAATTTGTTATTGCAGATTATTTCCTCTCTGAACTTCTGTTGAGAGAGGGTCTAGAGTGCCTTAGACCTTTTTGCTTGGAATGATAAAAATAATAATTTATCAACATAATTAATATTCATTTATCTCTGAGACTGTGCCATTCTAACGCACTGAAGAAAGAGGAGTGAAGCCTGACAGTGGTTTTTCTGAGTGTTATATTTGCAGGCTGTAAATGGAAAATTGTGGTAGGCACCACTACTGCAAGCCTTTTAGAAAAAGTGGCAGAAGGAATATTTTTAGCCATGATAATCATACTGTATTTAAAACCACAAGAACTAAAACAAAATCAGGGATAGCAGTCAAACTTTCCTGCAATTGTTTTTCAATTTGCAGATAAATTTCCTTATGGGTTAATGAAAATCAAAGCAAAGTGCAAATGATAGAGAAACAATAAAGAATATCTCACAAAGCTGTTGGAATTCTAAGCTGTTGGATGTTAAGCAATTTATTCATGTCAGAAAAGCCTTTCTTAGAGGAAAACAAATGAAAAATATAAACTATGACGTCATGAGGCCAGATGCTGGACCAGATAAATATTCTTTGATCCTTCCAGTCATCACAGAAGGTGACTATATGCACACTCAAGATAAAACCTGAGTAGAAAAAATCCTCTTACCTTTATGCTACTTTGCTTCCTTTTTCCTTTTTTTTTTTTTTGACTTATGCTAGAGGACAGCTAACCTGCGAATAAGTGCAATTGATGTACATCCTGATTCTACTTGATAGTCTAGAAACAGAAAAATGCAGCTGTTCCAGAAGGATAGCTCATTCAAAGATCAAAAGAACTACTACTTTAAACTGAGCCTAGCTACAGAAGTAGAGAGAATCACAACCTATGGTGCGTGCGTGCTATTAAAAAATCTCTTCTTATACCAGAAAATAAGATTTCAGTTTTGTATTTAGTAAACTAAGAGTAAATGAAAGAAAAAAATTATTTTTTGAAGATGATGAGGAATTACAAGACCTCCAACAGAAGGCTCTTATAGAGCGCCCAGATGATTTATCAGCTCATTGAGAAACTCTTTGATACAACACAGAAACTTCAGGAGTTTTTTTGTTTATTTTTGGTTTTGTTTTTTTGTTTGTTTGTTTGTTTGTTTGTTTTGTTACATTGTGGGTGAAATGGGAGCAAATAACAGTGCTTTATTGGCAACTGGAAAGCAGCTATAACTTTATTTGTCTTTAATATCACTGTAAGGTGGCATATTTACAAAACTCATTAGCCACCATTTGTTTTCTTGAAATAAGAACAGGCATTGGGGATGGAGAAATTTCCCATATTATTTATCTGTGCTCCAAAAGACAGTCCTTCTAAAAGGACTTTTCAAGACTCACTTTCCCAAGGTTAGAAAAGCATTTTAAATCCATGGAGGTAAAATCCACAAATGGCAGTTTCTCGAAGCTGCTTTGCCAAGGGTCTTGGTTTATCAGCATGTTAGGAGGAGTCTCTAGCTTCTTTGAGGATTTAAATACCCAGACCACATGACTGGATATGCAGATACTAATGACCTATGCCAGACACCAGGTAATATGTCTCCACGCATGGGCTGGACTAAGTTGTCAAAAAATGAATGAGTTTGACTTGAAATAAATGAATTGTAGCTTACCACAAATTGCATAAGCCAATAATAAAATTAGTTTAAGAACTGTTTGCTCCCACCAGATATGTGCCTGGCATCCTTGGTAGTCATATGAATTTCAGTATAATTTTTCAGACTCTTTTCATTTTCCTTCCTAACTTACAGAAAAGAGTCAACTCATACGGATGACACTTATTTTCTGATCTTGTCTTGCAAGTGCCTTTCAGAGTAGATGCAACCCAGGAAGAACCTCCTGTACTGCAGGATGTGACAAGTTATAATATTCCAGTCAGCCCTATGGAGAATTAGTGAACAGTGGTGGTACAAAAGCAAGTCAGGGCAAATCAGACTAAAACCTTTTTTCAAAAGCTGAATGAAAACAATGCCAATACACAGTTTACCGCTGTGTGGTATACATCTCCTTAAAAACAAAACACAGAAATAAGACACATTACATTACCTGTGGTAAAGTGAAAATTGACATCAGACAGAAATCACACCAGAGTGAATTCAGATTTTAAAAGAACAAAGCAAATTCACTCATTTGGAACTGTAATTCCATGTATACCTCATCAGTGCATAAAATAACTGTGAACATCACAAATGGAAGTAGATGTGATCCTATCAGAACATTGCATGTAGGGCTCATTGTAGCACTCCCAGCATCCCCTGATGCACTTCCATTCTTGTAATTCCAATTATTTACCTATCATTTAAGACTCTCCATAACTCATACTGTCATGTGTTGTAGCCTATTATGTCACTGCGATACTGTAAGGATTTGATCAGTGGCTGAGCTGCTTTAACTCAATTAAGTATACTTGACAAACTGTGTGATACTCTAAGTTTCACAGAATTATTTTTAACCGTGACAAGATGACACCTCATTGTCTCTTGACTGCTAACCTAGATTGGATGATATCAGCTGATAGCGGAGGCTATCTTGGATGACATGTGTACACAGCAGTAATCGAGAATGCATCATGCTATTAAGCTCCAACAACTGCTTTACTGCTGTTATAAATGTCAGTTCTGACCTACGTTAACAAAATTTTCACAGCAGGGCTCCTACTCACACTTCTTTGGACATTGAGACTCATTTTTTTAGCAGCCTGAGTGTTCTGAAATATGTACAGAGATGAGTCTGACTTTCTTCTCAGTAGGTCTTACCCAACAGGTTTAGACACAAGCTGAGATCTATCTTTCTATCTTGCAGTCCCAAAAAGTGCACATTTACATTGCTTCTACAGAAATTGCATTTGTATGTACAATTCAATGAACATAAACACCAGGTAGTTTGTGGGTTGGGTTTTTTTTGTTTAATGGAGATTAGTATGTAAGTATCTTGTAACTCAAGTTTCGATTCTGGCCCTTCCATGGACAAGACCAGTTTTCTGGCTCTACATCTCACACCCACGCTTGCAGTGATGCTTACAGCCTTTGAGTGTGCAGGTGTTTACTGACCCAACAAGCAAACCAGGTGGCTATTTTCTGACTAGAAGGTGTGTGATGGTTTGAAAATGGTATGTCCAAAGGAGCTCCCGGTCCTGCAGTGGGAGGGCAAGTCGTGTAAGCAGCAACACCCGCTGAGTTGAGCACAAAAATCTTTACCATGATGAGAAGATGTGCACCCATTAGCTCTCAGGGGGTGTCAGTGAGGACAGCCAGAGTAGAGTACTGAGGAGAAACTTGTAATGTAGATGTCTTAGTGCAAGAAAATCTAAGAGGAGATTAGATATCTGAACAACCTATATCTTTGATAACTCTCTCTGGTATTTGAGTTACTGTGTTTTGATACAGTTTACATTTTCAGATGTCTTTCCCAGTACCAGACCTATATTTGTTAATGGTAGAGATGAATGGGAGAGTAAACATCTTTGTTTAATTTTAGAGAATGTCTAATTTTCTTCATATATATTATCACATAAATACCATATTTTAGCGTTGGATTTTTTCCCTCAGCTTTCTTCATTCTTGCTCTTTCTACCTTTTCATTCTTTAGAGGAAAATAGGATAAGAGAAAATCTTTTTCCCTCTAGTAGGCTGTGAAAAAGGCTGTGAGAAATGGGTGTCTCTGAAAAAAAAGTATATTGGGAATTAGCATAAATGTTTCTACCATATTTACGTACTGCCCATGTATTTAATTATAAAGCCTGTCTATTCAACAGCAGGATAGTCTAGGAGAAGGCATGCTGCATTTCACTTACCTGTCTTTCAGATTGTGACACCCTAAAAGTAAAACTGACATTACTGCCTTAAGCCCAGAAGCCTGAAAGGATGAAAGTAACACCAGAGGAAGGGGTACATACTGGAAAGTTTTTGCATAACAATTTTAACTGCATGGTTATTCAGACCTTCCTCTAATAATTGGATAAACTAGACTATTAGAATCATTGTAATTTGACTAATAATAATTGTTGTGTTTTGATAGGATTGTTATATCTTTAATTGGTCTCAGTAAATTCTTAGCTGCACATATCAAGCATGTAACACTTTGAGTTTGACAACTGTGCAATTTAAAGTGCGCTGTAACTGGGCTAAAAAAATGGTTGTCTTACTGGCAGATAAATCCAGACAGAGCACAGTGTTTCTAGCCTATAAATTAGGCTGCTCAGGGTATTTTCTGGGTATTTGTGGGTGGATTCTGTTGTGTGAGGTAGATGTACTTTTTTTCTAAATTTCCTCATCTCCTTCTTACAGCTCCTGTAACACTGGACTGATGACCACTGTATTATTATACGGGAGAATACAAAGAGATGCAGGTACATTAATCCAACTTATGCATTATTAGTTGTTTTTTGTTCACCCTGTTAAAAAGTCTTGTGAGGTTCAATAAAAATAAGAAACACTCTGATGATGAAGGAAGAATCATTGTCATCTTCCAAATTCTCAGTGGATGCTGCAATACAACAGGAGTCAGAATCACAGATCACAGAATAAGCTGAGTTATAAGGGATCCTCAAGGATCATTGAGTCCAGCTCCTGGCCTTGCGCAGGACCATCCCCAAGAGTCACATTAGGTGCCTGAGAGCATTGTCCAGACACTTTTTGAACTCTGTCAGGTTCTTAGTGCTGTGACCACTTCCCTGGGGAGCCTGTTCCAGTGCCCAGCCACCCTCTGGGTAAAGAACCTCTTCCTGATGTTCAATCTAAACCTCCCCTGACACAATTTTAGGCCATTCCCTTGGGCCCTGTCACTGGTCACCACAGAGAAGAGATCAGTGCCTGCCCCCCTCCTCCCCCACAAAAGTGCCACAGAGAGGAATGAAAGAATGATTTTAAGGACAGCGGGTGCAATATTCATTTTGTCATATGTGGTGCATGTATTGGGACTGCTGGAGGGTAGAATGGCAGTCAAGTCCTATCAGCCCATCCAGGAGGATTCATCTTTTGGTTGTGGGATGGCCAGCTGACCTTGTGCTCAGTTTTTGCTGCAGTTACATTGGTGGCCAGGCTCTCCAGTCTGCTCTCAGTTACAGCTGGGAACAGGCTGGTTCTGGACCACATAAGAGTTACACTGATACTTGTGTATATGGGATGGCTTTAGTCTGAAATGCATCTGATCAGTCATTTTTCTTTTCTGTGTCCAATGAACACTTTTCTTCCCGAGCAGAAATTCTGACATGGGAACAAGTTTAAAATGTGTCTCTACAAGGTTTACTGACACGAACTCGAATTTGATGTTGATATCTGCTCCAGCCACGGTTAAAGATACCAGATATTTCCCAGAGGATTTGTAGTGGCGGTGGGCTTGGAGTGGAAGTTTGCTTGGAGATGGTCATTATAAAGTTTGGTTTGTTTGGACACACTGGTCTGTACTAATACACTACTCTGCTAGTGAGGGTGTGAGCAAATGAATATGGGAACAACCTGAGATATGTGACATGTCATTCTGCATAATAAAAATAAATGAAGCTGTAATCTCTGGTGTGGTCATGTAATCTTCTTAGCTGTGGGGTTCCCTCCACTGCCCTTATAACCCATGTAAAGCTATGTGTGTCATTAGTCAGATGACTGATAAACCCATTTCCAACCCAGCTGTAATACTTGTCTGTCTAAATTCCTGCATTTACATGGCACGAAGTGAGTGTATCTACACTAAAACAAAAGGGATGCATTCTGTACAGCAGACTGTGATGGTGTGTGCCCACAGCTCAGTAAGCAGCACCAGCACTATGTGAAAGACTGTCACAAAGAGGCTCATGCTATTTCAAAGCTACAAATGAAGAGAAATTGAGTTCACTGCTGCAGTGAAGCAAATCAAACCCTGTAACGTTTGTATTAATTGCCAAAAGCAGATAGTGCCTGGGAAGAAGAGTAGAGGGTGGAAATGCAATAAATCTTCAAGCTTAAATTTGGAAATGAGCCTGGGTTTTGGGGAGTTAGAACCTAGTTGAACTTATTTCTAAAAGTATAAATCTGTCAGAAAAAAAAATCAATCTGAGAAGTATACTTTAGATCTTTGTTAATTTTTCTTTGGCTTTTAGCCAAATATTAATTGAAGCTCTAAGAAAGAAATGGTCTTTTTAAGAACAAACAAATGCTCTCAGACCCTTCATTACATCTAATTACTCATTATATTCTATTTAGGATAAAAATATACATAAACAGTTAAATTAACAGTACAACGATTTGGAACTATTCTAGGCTTTTACCAATGAAAAGAGGGATTGAAATGGGATGTATAGCATCACTGTGCAATGATGCTGTAATAATTTCCTTTTCTGCAGAAGAAGCAGCATCAGAATTCCTGAGTCCATCACAATGCTGAGTCAGGTGAGGTAGCCCATAAACACAACCACAAGCCCAGAGGAGAGAGCCTTGACCAGCAATTCTTTATCAATACCATACAGGTGATGCACTCCAGAATCAAATGTATATTGGAGACCTCAGAGAAGTTCATGCTCTGAGAGGTAATCCTACAGCTCTGAAGTTGATGAAAGATTGAATGTTTTCTCGCATAAATGGGGTGAAGATTTGACTGCACATGTGTTAGGCAGCTGTTGTTTTCCTCTGTTAAATCGGCAATAGGAGGAAAGTGAAGAGGAAGTGACAAGATTTGGGTGATGCTAACAGCAAAGGAATAAAACAAAGAAAGAGAGAACTAAGAGCAGTGGAAAGAAATCTTGCACATTTCACTGCCAGCACCTGACCTTTCCTCTTCCATTTCTTTTTTTCCTGACATCTAGGGCTCACTGCCTATTGTCTC
Organism: Aleadryas rufinucha; assembly: GCA_013397815.1. Lineage (NCBI taxonomy): Eukaryota > Metazoa > Chordata > Aves > Passeriformes > Aleadryas > Aleadryas rufinucha. Next base: position 340,299 of record VZTH01016555.1, on the reverse strand, counting down.
AAGTAACACCCTGCTGCCTAAAGGTATTAGCTGGATGGCTTTATTGGCTGTCCAGAAAAGCTGCTAAGAAAGGAATTCAGGGAGTTAATAGTAATTATATCAATGAAGCCACAACATGTAATTTGAAAGACATTCTAGTGCTGCTAAAATTTATTTATTTTATGCTCTAAAAATAATATTTCTTTTGTTGATTGGAAGGGCAAAGGATTATGTTGCTTGCACTGAAGCATTTACTCAACATTTTGGCCCACAAGCCAACAAAGTAAGGAAAAAGCAGAAGCATAATATTAAAATGGAAGCATGTATCTGCACTGAGAATCAATACAGCCACACAAGCAAAGGTTTCTAAAAGAGATGTAGAATATATTGACAAAACTGGTTTTCTGCTGCTACAGCTTAAGTAATTTTCACTACTATATTATTTTAATATAATAACATAAACATCTATGTTTTTGCTGGTAAAGTTATACAGCTGGGGGCAGGAAAATAAAGTAATACTACAGACATTCCATGAATTTTCAAGTCCTTATTTTCCAAGAAAATCCACATATTCTTTTCTCCTATTTCACACATCCCCTATCCTTGGAAATGTTTCATCTGTACAGATGTAACATTATTTGCTTGCCATATTTTTCAAATAATTTCTGACACAAATCCATGCAAATCTGCTGGAAGGTACAATTCAAACATATCAGGGCTTAAAACAAAGCAACTTTCTGATATAGTCGCTAGTTCTGATAGCTGTCAGGCCTGCCTAATTTACTTGGGTTTCTTTCTGGTAGTTTATGCATAGCTTTTTAGCCCAAGAGAGAGAGAGAATGGGGGGAAAAAAAATATTTTCTGGGTGACAGCACACATAAACAGAGACTTGTCAAATGCTAGACCAGGTAAGATATCCCCAGTGAGTCCACAGCACTCTAGTAAGGAGAAAGAGTTGTGCTGGTGTTTTCTGAGATACTGTTGGGATTTTCCTTTCCTGCCTCTTTTTGTGAAGGCATTTGACATATGGTTCTAGTGCTGTTCAATTACACATCTCTTTTCCACTTCAGATAGGATTTTTCATTTATTTGTCATTTCCCATTCTTAACTAGAATTACACTTTATTCATCCTTCCACAGAGTCTATGTTATTAATTTTTATCAGGGATTGGAAAAATTTAGTCTGGAGAAGAAGTTTAATCAGCACAGGGCCTGGCTTAGAATGAGAGTTTCCCATCTTAAATGGGGTGGTTGGTCACTGACATATAGTTTTTCCCATGCAAAATATGTTTAAAACTATGCCATTTGATTAACTTGTAAAGTCTGAGAGTAGCTAGCAGATTCAATTATGGATTCAAATTATGCAACTAAATTGGTCTACTTTTTAAAAGTGATGAATGAAGTGCATTAAAAGAAAGGGATAATAAAGGTGTAAAGAGGAATTGGCAGGGATTCTATTAATTAAAACTCAATGAAAAAATGCATACCCTTGTGTGAATGGGTGCACAGCTATAAATACATTGATTTGCATCAAAAATCCAACTTGACATAATGTTTACATTACACTGGGTTTAATTTCCTACATATTTGAAATCCATTTAAATACATGTTAATGATGACAGGAGATATTAGAAATCTGCTCCTAATATTGCAACAAGCAATAACTCTATTAACTATATTAGAGTGAAATGCCTTTCCTGGAAGACAGAAAGCTGCTTAAAAACATATTGAAAGTCTGTACAAGATATAATATTGTCTGACAAGGTATAAAGCTGTCTGACCCTAATTATGACTTTTGGTTGTGTCAGGAATAGCTCTGCAAGGCACAGTGATAAAGTTGCTTTCTAAGAATCCTCAAGAGAGGATGAGGCACAGAGTTGCAAGTGCTGAGCCCATAGACCAGCTCTCAGAGGCATCCATGGCATCAGCAGTGATTCCATGAGGGTCACATCAGACCCTGCCACAGCCCAGGAGAAGGAAGACAGGAGGACACTTAAAGCGGCAGAATCACTTCATGGGCTCTGCTGTAACTTTCACTTCTTGGGATCAAGCCATATTTAGATCCATCTGTGTTGGTGAGGTTTTAATTCCATAAGCCTTTTTTCAAGGATGGAAAGCACCTGCTCCGAGACAATTGTTTGAAATGAGCTCCAGTTCCAAAGTGGATTTTCACACCCCCCTTGTAGACAAGACCTCAGTCTCTGCAGGTCCTTTCCTGCACTGAGAAAGAGCCCAAACACACAATCTTGCACACAAGCCATGACCCAAACCTATACCTGCATTTTCAGTACATTTCTGTTTTAAACAGGAGTATCTAAGAGCTGAGTGGCCCTCTGGAGTATCCATCTTTCTACCTTTGTCCAATATCTACAAGCTTAATGGCACTGCTCAGCAAACTAGATCAGGACCTGCATATCGGCCCTTTTCATCCAGCCTTCTTGTTTTTTTATTTTTAACTGATGAGCTTATTCTCATCAGCTGCTAAAAAGCTGGCACACTTCCTGCAGCTGGTGAAGAGAAGTACCTGCTTGCATGCCTGCAAAGCATAGAGCTAGCTCCTCAGGGACAGCCTTTTTCTGACAGATGTAATGTGCATCTTCTGCAAACACTCAATTACATTTTCAAGATGAGAGATTTGAATTTCAAAGGTTCTCACAAGTAAATCTCCAACTGTTTAAATTTAAAGTATTTTCAGAAAATAATTTTTTTTTAATTTAAAGGGTTTGTAGGAAATAAGGAAAAGTGGGGTGCTTCAAGTCCCTTGTGGGTGAAACTTAAATGTCAGTTCAGGACAAGGAGGTTATGATATGATCGGTGAGGTGGGGCTGAAGACTGAGGGAGGGGCACCCACTCACAAGGCAAAACAAATGGTTCTTGTCAAAATCAAGTAGAGACAGCTTGTGTTGCACAGGTCAAACATTACCCTAACCAAATAATTTGCAATTCATAGCACAACTTTTGACTGGCAAGACTGTCACATAACAAAGAGGACAGTTGGTAGCTTGTGAAAGGATGCTGCCTCCTGTCAAAAGAGTCCTTGATTCACCCAGTTTAAAAGCAGGAGCTTTCCCCACAGTCATTCAGGCATCCCTGCTTCCTGCTTCAGAGACTCCATCTCTTGGAAATAGCCTGTCAGGTCCCATCTGTTTTTTTTTTTTGTGAAGCTGCCAGCCCCCTGAGAGAGGGTCCACCATTCCCATCTCCTGTCTGATGCTGGAAAACCAAAGGGGAATAACCTCTGCAATCTGCCAGAAATTGGTTTTTTGAAAGCAAGGACTCTGCTTCAGAGAGCTGCAATCTACCATACTTAGAGGAAAATTAGTTTTCTAAGTACAGTGCTTTCTTCTGTTGACTGCTTCAGCCCTCTGTGTCTGCCTGTGCTGCTTCTCCTCACAGTGCAGCTTGTGGGAGCTTAAACCTAAATAACTCATTAACAAGCAAAATCCAGTACACTATATGTCTTATTCCAGCAGGTATTGTGAAGGGAAGGAAACAACGACAAAGTAACTTCCAGAAAATTCTTGCTATTTTAAATGATAGTAAAACTGCCTGAGCACTAAGCAGGCTACAGCTGGTATAATTAACAGCTGTTACATTTGTCAGTACCCCAAAAATGATTAGCAGGTGTCCTGGTTGATATGACAAGTTCATTAATCATTGGAGGTTTTCCTTGAAACTGACTCATCAGTCTTAATGTGCCTTCACTACTGCTTTACAGAGGGCAATAATATTACACTGAGTATTATAAGCATAAATAAACTGGCATCATGTACCCCAATGGACTTGGCATCTAAATAACAAGACAAACATGCACAGTAAAGACAGCATGGAGCAAAAGCTGAAAAGAAATATTTGCCATGAGAATGAGACAACAGAGAGTTTCAAAGCAGATAACAGAGAGTAGTTTCTCAATGGAGTGGAATGGTTGCAAAAAAAATTGAAGTTGTATGACAAGGAAAAAGATACAGGTGGTTGTAGTCAGAATCCTTTACATAAATTTGAATTTTTCAAAAGCTTTAAGGCAAAACATAAGGTTTTGGGGTGATTCAGCAAAGATGGTGAAAGGCGAAAGAAAAACAGCACCAGTTTGTGTAAAGAACAAAGAAGGCAAGAGAAAGGCTAAAGAAATAAAGTTTTGGAAGTGAAAAATTGAACTCCTGGGAAATGATAGAAAGCAGACATACAATTTAATGAGCAAGAGCATCCCCAGTGAGCAAAGGGAAAAGGAGAAGTAGCCTACTGTGCATGGAAAAGTTTCAGAGGTGAGAAGAGGACTTTCAAGTGATTAAAGGGCACAGGATGGGTGGATTTTCTTGTGCCTTTTAGTTGTTTTGCTTATTTTTGTTTTGTTTCCTTTCTCCTGGAAAATGAAACAATTTGATACTTTTTTAAAGGATGGCCCATCCTCTAGCAAAAATTATTTCTCATGTGTCATCAGTCAGACCAGAGTTCAGACTTGACCCAATAAATTCATTAGGGAACTGAGTTAACTTCAGCTTATTCTGACACATTGTTCATTGGCAGTGTCAGAGATTGGGTTTTGAAGCTGATGGACCACTGAATTATTCTGGTGTCTATATCACGTCTATATAACAATGTCTTTGCTGATTTTGTACAACTTATCCAGATGGCAGAGACCGGATTTTCAAAGCAGATCTGGTCTGAAGCTGAATGCAGACAAACGAGTGACACAAGGCATGAATCTTGACAATTTCTTTACACGTTATATTAATGTTCTACAGCACAGCAGCTAAAGATCTCCTCTGTATAGACTGCAGTGAGTTCTGCTTCATTCATTTCATATACACTATATATATGTTGTACAGATGCATATTCTTGCTTCCTACATTTGCTCTTCTCTGTACTGGCTCTACCTTGCTACAACAAAGGACCATTTTTGCAGGGGTATTGCATACTAGTTCGTAAGTAGGAATAGACGTCAGCTTCAAGGATCTTAGCTGACCTCATGCCACTTCCAAGCAGGGCTAAAGGTGCTGTCATGTCCTCTTTCTGTCTAAACAGTCGAGATGTGAGTGAAACTTGCTGCTAAATTTTAGAGCAAAATACTGCAACACGGTTCTAAAACTATGCCAGCTTCTGCCAGATATTCCTAAAGCTTAACATCTATTTGTACTTTAAATCTTGAGTACTCTTGCACTGCTGAAACTCTCCTACTTGATAGATCCCAGAGGTGGAGGGAAGATGTTACTGTTGCCGGCAATATTTTTACTTGACTTGCCTGGGCAGAAGAGGTATTTCTTTGCCTATCCTGAATGTCAATGCAAATTGAAAGACTCTGTTACATGAAAATGGTGCAAAATTTTGTCAAAAAGTGTATTATCAAGACAGGCACTGCTACTAAAAAAGCAGAACAAACTCTGAAACATTGGGATAATTTGTGCACAGTTATTCAAAGGTATCACCAAGCAGACACTATTTGTGTGGAAAAGCAGCTATTACAGGAAATATGTGAGTCTGTAAATGTAGCACGTATTGCTTTCCTATGCTTTTTATGTAATTGGTATCATTATGCTACATAATGACACCAATTATTTAAAAATTAAGCACACAATAATGCATACTTCATATTTATTATATTCAGATGGAGTTGCTATCTGCAGCACTTCAGGGCCAGACATCCTTTAATAAATTCTACATGTGCCTTCAGTATTTTCTCTAGGGTTGTATTTTTTAATGCTTACTCTTTTAGTGGGGAATCTCAGGCATAAAAAATTAAAAAGGTCAATTTTATGATGAAACACATGAGCCTGGATATTCTAAGTGGCACCCAAGACTGCAGAAGCTAATTGCTTTTTGACAGAAGAACTCTCTTAAGTGCTCACGCTGGAAACAGGTTCATGTGAAATGCAGGATACATCTCTACTCTGCTTCCAAGCCTGCTGGGATTTTTTGAGTTGAGTGACGCTGTGAAAAATAGAAATCACCTGGAGCCTGTTAATATTATAATCAAGTGAAAGCACAATTACTGCTGTCTTAATCCATCTGTCTGTATGCATCCACTCCACTTGCAATCACCTGCTTTAGTCACAGGTGTATTATTATTGAGATGGCATTGAAAGAGATCCAAGCCATGCGTGTTCCAAATGGCTGTATGCTCTTCCATGTCAGTCTGTCTGTCTCTGTAGCTTTAGTGTGGCCATTTGTCAAGAAGGAGAGCGAACAAAGGTCCCAGATTGCATGAAGTAAAGCCAAAGTACCTTTGTGTGTGGAGGCTGGCTGAATGATGGCCAAATTTAAGCTAGCAGGTTGCAATTTTGACAAGTGCCATTTATGTTAAATGAAGGGGGAAAAAAATCAAACAAATGTGCTGTGTTCTAACAACTCATGTAAAGCTCGGTAATGCTCAATAGATGCCATGTCACGTATCTGGAACTCTGAGGTAGCTTTGGTAAACAAACATCAATTTATAGAATATGAAGGCAGTTCTGCAAAAACAGTCTGACATGATAATATACTTAGTTTTTGATTTCACCCTGAATGACATTTGATAGCCTAAGTGATCAAACTGAGTGACAAGAATTCTACATGATAAAATCAAATTACAATAACAACAGCATCAACAATCAAGCAATAACAACTGCAACAAACAACACAAGTAGCAACTTTTAATTTAGAATAAGAAAATTCTACCTGAACTAAGGGTGTATTTTCAAATTTCAGTAGGCAATCTATTGGGAGGAATGTTGAATAGTTTAACAATTCAGACGTTTGCCGTTTCCAGCTAATAGGTCTTTTTCATGTAAAACTTCAGTCTCACAGACATTCTTTCAAAAAAAGCTGAATATGACTCACCATGTGAGTCTATGATTTTTTAACTGTTTTGTATGGAAAAATACCAGATTCTAGGATTCATATTAAAAAAATTCTTCATATATAGTCAAAGAGACTCTTAGAAGCCATTTTGAAGATCATCAGAAGAATTGTTTTTGAAGGTAATTGTAGATGTTGGAAAAGAATGACAGGTTCTTATACACCTCCTTAAAATACTAAAAATAAAATTTTAAAAAGAGCTAGCTTTTCAGAAGTGATGATAAATTCATTTCTGTTTTTATGTGCACAAACCAGGAGTTAATCTGTAATCTCTCAGCAGTTTAAAATTGCTTGTACTTTTCCAGTTGGCAGTCTGTTTGAGAGACAAAAACCTTTTAACAGTCTTTCAGAAGAATGTTACTTTTTAATTTCAGTGAAGTTTTGTTTAAACACCTGAAATTAGAGGAAGAATTAAAAACCTCTCAAATGATGTATGCAGCTGCATATGCTGACTCCAAAATGCCACCAAACCCCTCTGCGAGGCACTTAATGGCCTAAATGATTTGCACATTGCCTTCAAAACTCCCCCTGAGACTTGTTCAAAGCTTCGTGCTCTGAGTCGAGCTCTGTAAGGAGCTATGGATCAAATGGAGCCTGTTGCTCCTAAGTGTGTTAGAGCTGAGGAAGACACCTTTGTAAAGTTCAGCTCCAAGTTCTGAGATCAAACTCCCCAGATCAAACCTTGCCCAAGTGCACAGTGCTTGTTCAGTCCACTGAAGTCAGCTGTCATCTGTGGCTGCCTTTGTCTAGAAGTCCCTTGTCTGGAAACAGGTGGCATTAATTTTGTGTATCTGGAAGTTCATGAATTCCTGTTAGTATCTGAGTTATGGATCTCACCATCCAAAGCAATTCCCAGGAAGTGCACAAAAGGATAATGCTTTCATATGACTTTGGAAACAAAAGTCAAACTGTTGGATTCTTTTTTTTGTGCTTTTGGGTTGTTTTGTTTGTTTTCTTGTTTTTTGTTTGTTAGTTTTTTGTTCTTGTTTGTTTTGTTTTTTGTTGGTTTTTTGTTTACACACAATTAAATGACCAAGAAACAAAAAAACCCTCCTCATTCTTTTTTCTTTCTCACGTTCTTTTTGACTGTTTTAATTAAAATAAATCAGAAAGTTTAAGGAGGCTAAACAGCTACACAAAAGGAGTATTTCAGGATAGAGAACACAATGTATTGTGATGGGATTTGGCTCATCCCCATATTTAAAAATCATAGGATTAAATGACTACTACTTCTGGTAATTTTTAGGGTCTTCATCATGAACCTCTCATAGCAGTATTATTTCCAGGATCAAAAAGAGACTAGAAATGCAGCATGTATTGCTTACATATGTAAAACACAGGTTTTACTAATACTCAGTATAATCCTTTTTAATGTGACTAACCTCTTCCACTCAGTCAGAGCTTCATAACTCATGAAGGTGTAAACATGCAAAAGACATTTGGAAAGATCTGATACTTTAAAAATGACAATTTGTTTAGTTCATGTAATTCACATTTCTGTAAAATTTGCTGCATCGTTATATTCTGATGGTTGCAGCAGGAAGCAATAATCATGGCAAAAAGGAGCTAACAGCCCGGGGAAAAAATCCTTTTCTTATGACACACAGTGATTTTAGAATGATCTTTACAAAACACAAAGCCACTGAAACCTAGAGTGTAGGTTCAGACGGAGTACAGAACAATGATCTGGCAGATTAACGCTTTTGAAGATGAGACCAATTCATTCAGTTTGTAACTGAAAATGTTTGCGAAAGTCCATTGCAATCTTTGAAATTTATCTGGGTTATGTATTTTGTACCTTTGCTACCTCAACACAGCAAATTTTCTGCAGGCATCTCTAATGGAGAATCAGGAGGCTGCCATCTGAAAAGGAGGCAAGAACCACCAGCTGATACAGCAAATGCCAAGGGGCTATTTAGCAGTGCCAGCTCACGATAGACTCACACAGAATAACTACTTGCCCCCCCTCCTCCCTTTTGTACCTAAATCTTCAGGAAACTAAATCACTTCCTAAAAGCAGGGATGGAGAAAGCAGTCTATTATTCCCTGGCAGACCACAAAGTATTGCCCATATTGACAATCTGTTTTGTGTAGGCAGGCTGCAGAAGCAATAAATCCTATTAACCTGTTCAAAGTCAAATGAAGACATTTAGAAAACAGAACTGCTATTACATGCAGTGGTGAAAGAAGACCATATCAAAGAAAAGTTAAATGGATGCACCAGTGTTAGATTATGCACAGTTACAACTGTAAAATCCCCCCAAACCTTTCTATCACCTACTCTTGCCCTTCAGGATATTAATTATATCCCCTTCAGGCTAACTAGCTGACCATTCAAATATTATCTTCTGTTCTGTCAATGATAATTTACAACATAAAAAATCAATTGCAAGCTAACAGGACTTCTGTTGGAAAATGCTTTTGTTATACTATGGGTTTTGCTAATGCACAGTTCCTCTGTCCAAAACATAAGGCATTTTGTGTGTACAGACCATCCTGGAGATTTACTGTAATTATGTCATGATGTGCTTATTGTTATGGATTCGGCAGCCTTTCTGCCTTTCTACCTTTTTTGTTCAAGAGCAGCTGCTAGCTTCAAGCTGTTGCCTGCTTCCAGCAGCAGAGGCTGAATGAAGGAGTGCTTTCCAGGGAAGACATGTTTTGAAACAGACATACTGATAATAAACCAGTTCACTAGGGAGGCATAACATTGACTGGATAAAAGTCGAGTAATCATTCTATGATAATTTACTGAAACTGGGTGCAATTTGCTTTAAAATAGAAATTCCCTCTGCTGCTGATGTTGGACTTGGAGGACTTTTACTGATAAAAGCATGGCATTTGCCTTTATGAAGTAGCTGATCTTTGGAGATTCATTAAACCTCATTATTTTTTCTTATGCTTAAGTGATTGTTAATACTTATTCACTGAATGAGAGGAATGGGAAGAATGGAGCTGTCTAAAGCAAGGTTTGACAGTGCTTCTCTTCCTCCAGCTCTCTCTGCTTGTCGTGACTGAATACACTGAATTGAATTACTAAGCAAAGCCTTGATAATCTCTTGGCAAAATGGTGAGTGCTTCAGATGAGGCTGCCCAGCATTGCCTTAATTTCTGTGCCTGGTTTTAATTGTGAATCAGATGTGTGCAGTCAGTCCTCCCAGAGCTGCTCTTTGGTGGGAGGGAGGAGGAGGAGGAGGAGCTGAATCCAGCTCCTTGTCAGTAGCCACTTCCCAAGAGAGCACTCCCAGAAAACAGGGCTACTGAACAGCAATTTACCTAAAAGGAAGGTAGGGACTTGCATCCTAGTCCCAGATTTATTTTTCCTAATCTTTAAGAAAAGAGTATGTGGAAGAGGAAATAGTTAATTAATTAGGTGCAAAACAATTGTGCAAAAATGTCAGAGATTTCTCTGTTGTGTTCTTGTTACAAGCTCCTTGCTGAAAATGGCAGCTATTAATATTTTATTGACTCGAACCTCTGGGGCAGATTCCAGATGTCACTACTTGATCATTGTGAACATATAAGGAAAAATAAATTCTGTCATGGCAATGTTGAATTCCCATCTATGGCAACAATTGTTACCGGAAGACAAATGCTCCTGTGGCTTTGGAGATGCTTTTTTTCCCTCCGGTTGTGATTATCCTCACACAACTGATCTGTTTGCAGAAAAAATGGACATACAGAAGTAAAATAAAGCAGAGGAAAAGTCAAAAAATTTAATTATTAAATTGTATACATTAAGAAATAGCTATTTCCTTTACTGCGCGCAGACCAGAATGGAGGTTGACAGAGCTCAAAGGTAGAGTTAAAAGCATGCTGCCTGCTGGGAAAAAACCTGCTCTAATGGTTTTGAAAACATGAATCACTTTATGCCAGTCAGTTTCAAGCTGCTGGGTACTGCAAAACTGATGTCTCAATAGTGCTGCAGATTAGGTGAATGGTGCTGCTCAGGGGCACACCTTGAAAGCCCCCCAGACACCTCAGAGGTGCATGTATGTGCTCTCCACCTGCCCACCCAGTGCTGAAGATAACATCTATTAAAAAAGTGGTGAGAATTGGCTGATGTCTACTGAGAATATGAGCAAAGAACAGATAACCTCTGATTTCAAAGGAAAGCAATTTTCTTCAGTTGGATGGAACAATGACTTTTTCACTAATGAGTATTACCTGTCACGTAAAATCTAGGCTTCAGGTGGAAATTTCAGAAAATTTACGACAAAAAGTTATCTCAGACTCCATTCTCCTTAGAATTGCAGCACTGCAGAAGCCAAGAATCCCTAGGGCATATCTACAGAGGATCTTTATTGCATGCATTGTTTTGCATGGTACAAAAACACTAAAAAATTAAGAGTTTTCCTACATATGATAAACTTTCCTCTCCCAGTATTAGGTTATAATTCATGTTTCTTATCTGAACTCCCAGCTGAGGGTCCAAACACCAGCTGGAGATCTAGCTGTCATTGGTATTGTTAAATGTCCAGGGAACATGGACTCTAAGTGTTCAATTGCCATGACACTGGGAATGCACAGAAGTGTATATAGATATAGTATCAGCTGAAATAACCTACAGACTATCTTCTGACCTAGAAGCCAAATGGTATAGCACAGCTTAGGTTCACACAAATAAGCTCTTTTTCTGCCTCAGAACAAGATGAGCAGATCCAAACTGGCTGTCACAGATGCTCCCTGGTTTGTGCTACCTCTGTACCCACGGCCCAACAATGTCTGGGACAGTGATACTGGTCTGGGCTGAATGCATGACACAGACTAGCAAAAGTCAAACATTATGCATAATAATCATGCTGCAGTTTCCAGGATGAGCCCCGTCCAAGTATAAATGTACCATGAAAGTCCAGAGCCCAAGCAGTCAGACAAAAAATCTACCAGAAAACCAGGTACTATGTTAAAGATCGCTTGCCTACACTTTAAATGAAGTTCATGACATTGTTATGTTAAGACAAAACATTTCAGGGCTGATGAATTTTTCAGAAGTATCATGAATTTTTCAGAAGGATCATGTTTTTTCAGAAAATTTCCAATCAGTTCTGATTCTGAGATTGCAATAGAAACTTAAGTCATCAAAAATATTGCAAGCACTTTTCTGACCCCATTACCTTGGCCTGGATCAGACACTTATTCCAAAGGTTCTAGGGTACACAGTTGCATGAAAGCAAGGTTGTTTTTTTTTTTTCTGGAAGGCAAAAGCCTTGTTATGCTGTCTGTGCTAGCAAATGGGCAAAAAATTTGCAGAATTCTAAATGTCATATAATTGTCTTTATTTTACACACCCTAAAGATCAGGGACATCTAAATACTTCCTAGATTTTTATTTTCCTTAGACATAGTTATTATTTTTAGTGGGGTAGTTAGCTCTATCAGAAGCACTCAAGTCCTTTTACAGTATTTCAGGAATCTACCACTGATCAATGCCTTCAATATGGGTTCAGTTACAGTTGCTGACATTGTTTATCTTTGGTGAATTTTACAGACCATACTTTCAGAACCATGGTATTGTGACAAGAATAGTCATGACCAAAGATGTGAAACAGCTCATTCTATGTTTTCATAACATTATACTTTTATGTGCTCAGTTCATCTTTTGCTCAGGAAGCTGTGCTAACAGCACACAAAAATGAAACATGAAGCACTTATTACATTCAGGAAAAAATTACCTTAGTTCATGAACTGAGTCCTCATACTTCCAGAAGTAGAGGGGTTTTTTTTTTGGGATATGAGACAAAATGGCAAAATGGCAAATGTCACTTTTGTATAGGGCAGAACAGGGCAGTACTGTAATATCAACAAGAATACTGAACATGGTGACACGAATTTATCTGTACTGTGGATGGGGTTTTTAATATTTAGAAAGAGCAGCCCTCATTTTTATTGTACTTTCAGAATCAGCTCAGGAATGGGGTTGGTGAACCTGGCACTTGACTACAAGTTTTCAGTATGAAGAGGTATTGCTTTTTGTTTAACTACATATTGTACAGGAATACTTATGATTACAGAAGCTTGTGCTACTTACTGTTATTGCTGTTCTTCTTAGTACTATTCTTGCATCTAAAACAAGTGTAATAAGCTTTTTCTACTTTTTATAAATTCTTTTGTATTGACAGAAAATCAAATGGACTAGGCTTTTCATCCAGAATCTCTTCAAAGAGAGAGGCTCACCAAGACCAGGTAAATAGGCCCCAGTCCAAGTGATCTGACCTGTGTACAGCTGGAACATGCTCACATGCAGCTCTCATGCTATGACAGTGTCATAAAAACAGGACTATGCCAACACCAGAACTGAGGAATAATTTCAGTGCCAGCTGTGGGAGGAAGCAAGTCAGCAAGAAAGCATCACCAGTCAGCACAGCACCACCAGCATCACGTAGCCCCAGGACAGCCATGAGGCACTGAACCTGGGGATCCGTAATCTCATCGCTGTATCGTATCATTACAGAGTCAGCCAGAATCAGAGTTCCCTGTGTGAAGGGATACACATGAGATGGTCAAAACAAATTCTCAGGAAACTTCCCTCAGGCCTCAAAGTAATGAGTCCAATGTTCAGCTCTTTGTTTTCATAATTCCAACCCTGCTCAAAAAAAATCACATACTCTCTTTGCCTTTGCTAGTGCAAGAACATCTGTGAGAAGCAGAACTGCTTCTTCCAGTCTCAGCTCATGCTGGTGCTGTTGTCTTTCTTTCTATCAGGGAAATAAACCTTTCAGAGACAATCCTGTGTGCCTTGGTCAGGTAAGACTGTTTAAAGCTGACTTCTCTTTTCTGAGTTGGAGAAAACTTGTTTTCAGACAATTATATAGCTTAGCTTTATATGAACACAGCTCATTAAGAAGGGAAGTTTTAGGGAAATGAATGAGCACAATTCTACTGACAAAGCTCCCTACTCATTATGAAAAACATTTATGCTTTGATGCGTACAATTCAGTTTTCTGCAAGAAGTAGTGAAGAAACACAGGTAAAATTTGGTAGAAGCAATAACAGATAATATGTATAGACATAAAAAAATCTCATATAGCAATCCTTCAAAATACTAATGACATATGCTTTAGCATTATTGTCAAACAGAGAAACAGCAACATACTGTGCTCTGAGCCAATGTCAAAGATGCCTGAACCTGATGCCTCTCTACTAGCATGGCAAGACAGTGTTATTAAATTAACACTTTACAATAATTCATATCTTCTTCAACTTGTGCTGATTTTTCCCAGTTCCACAGTGAAAAAAGTCTTTCTAAAGTACCAGTCTACATCATTAAGAATCAATTTTGTTTCAATCATTGTATTGCCCTGGAAAAGAACTTTGCCTTAATTAAGTAATGTTATTGTTCTCCATTAGGTTCAAAGAGTCACAACTTAATTATATGAGCTCTTGTCTCCTTTCTCACATATAAATATTCCCACCACTCTACAAACACAGAAAGAGACAGCTGATGTGCAAGGTATGTGTATGAGTATAAGCGTGTAGAAGGAGCAGAGGCTGCTGTCAGAAGTGAGGTGAAGGAACAAAATTAACAAGGACAAATCTAAGAAAAGGCTTTTATGTGCAAGATGTGCTTCTTGCACCAGTGAAGACATTTATGTTGGGTAAAAAGGTCCGGAAAATTAAGAACACAGCATTAGGTTTACAGCTGCATTTGATGTTTTCCAAGAGCTGTGCTGCATTTTGGTTTTTCCCAGCATATCACATTGTACGTATTTTGAGCACAGGAATGGAATATGCTGGTTTATTAGCAGAACCCAAGGGCTATATCAATAGGTGACTCTTCCTAAAAGATGAGTATTATCCATCTGAGCTCAGTGAAGACCTTTACTACAGTACAACTTCTTAGATTGTTCCTTTGAAGCTCTGTCAAAAGGACTTGCCTGTTTAATTTTAGCATTTCAATGTGGACTAGCCAGGGCCAACCTATGATTTGTTTGATTCCACTTACGAAAATTCTGAGACGCACAGAAACACTCTTTTGCTGTTTGCCTCATTCCTAATGATATTATTAGTTAGGCAGCTTTTATTTTCCATGCATTCCTGGGACTCCCTCCCTCATCTTCCCTGCCTTTGCTGTTTTGCCTCTTCTCTTATCATGCAGTCCATCCTGTTGATACACCTGCTGCCCGATTGTTTTAGTCTTGCTCTACCATTTGCTAGCGGATCTGAAGGAGCTTCTGGTCTTTTTCTCTGCTCAGGTCTTATCCATATCTTCCCAAATAAAAATAAAATTAAACCCACAAGGAAAAAAAAAAAAAAGAGATCAAATGTACTTCCCTTGCAGAAGGCTTGTTTCTCCTTCCTGCTCTAAATACTTTACAAACTCTCCGTTTCTTTAACCTTTGCTGTCCTGCTGATATCCTCCTGATCTCTCACTCTGTGAGTCTCAGCTTCTGAGGAGCAGCCTGTCTCTCCTCCTGTGCTGTACCTTCTCCTTGTTCCTGACACTACCCACTGCTGAGATTACTTTCCACATCTTGCTTTAAACCCTCCAATTCTTCTCCTTGGTTTCTTCCAGTGAAATTCAACTACTTCATTCTCTTGCAAGACTCTCTGTGGCCTGTCCCACCTGGCTTGTCCCCTCCTGTCAGTATGAGGGTGCACTGCTGATGACATATCAGCTTCTTGTCAGTCACTTCCTAAATTTCAAACTTTCACACACTTCTGTCTTTTGGTGCCTTTTAGGATAATCTTCCAGCAGATAAGGTTTATCAGAAGTTTACTCATTCTGAATCATAGGACTTTTTTATCATGCCTACAGGAAAGCTGACAATGGTCAAACAGGAGGTGCAATGAAACTTCTAATTAGTATTCCCTCTTTGTCTTCCTGTCTTTTCCTCTTTTCCTTTCCATATGGGCTGGCTGGCTTATTTTATACTTTAAAGGTTAGTTCTCTTGGATGGGAATCACTGCTTTTTTTTCCCAATCATATTTCCTCAGCAATGTTGAGGGCCTTTAAGTGGTAGACTGTGAGTAACATATTTGAGCATGGAGGTCTAAAACACAGGTAGACAGTTCAGTAAATATATTCTTGCAAAAGTACACTTTTACTGAGTACTCTTATCTCTCCATCAGGGCATGAGAGTATTTAATGCCACCTGTGCTATGCTAACATTAAGGATTTTAAGACTATCCTATTCTAATTATTAATCCTTAAGAGAAGCAGGGAACATTAATGCTATTCTACTGTTTTATGTGCTTAAATACATACACAGGCCATCTTTCCATAATATTGGATTATCTGCAATGTTTAATGGAATTATCCTGGCAGCATCTTTCTGAAATATTAAAGAACCACTCTTTGTATAGTACAGACAATAATTAGTATGAATTAAGCAGCCTGACAAAGGTCTTATGGTAAGTCTGCAACAGAGCAGAGATTTTGATGCTGGCATCCTAACTTCATAGCTGTATTATTGCATCTTAATAACACAGTTGTTTCACGATGTTTTAAATCAATCTGACAGCATCAGGGCTTGAAAGGTATTGCCAATGATGCAGACTTTGCAGAAATCCAAACAGTATACATTTACTGTAAATACTATGGATGGGTAATTACATATTGCAAATTTTAAAGCATGAAATAATAATTTTAATGATTGTATGAAGCATATACTAAAGTACAAATACAGGAAGGAACAAAAAGAAATTAAGACTAATATATAGCACATAAAAGTCAGTGGACAGGATCACTTTGAAAAGGGTCAATACTTTTATGTAACTGTTTACTTATGGTTTTATTTATCTGGTATGTAAATTATCATCAATAATGCAGAAAAAGAACATAAGAAATGCTTTTCCTCCACTTGTTTTACTGGAATAATATTACACAGTTCATCTTTTCAAGGGCTATATAACTAAAACCCAAACTGGCTAAGGTGATGCCTTCACATTAGTCTTATTCCCATAACTCAGACACTTATCTCCACTAAAATCAATAGATTTTTGAGTGTGCAAGAAGTAAAAGACAAGCATACTAAATACTTTTAAGCCTGTGTTGGCAAATGGATATGTAATTCTGTTACACTTATCTCCAAGACTGACCTGTAATTTGCATATTTTCAGAGTTTTGATCTACAAATGGGTTTTAATTTGTTGACTTTTGCAAGAACAGGCTTGTGGGAGTGAGGGCAGGTCATGCATAATCAAGGAGTAAAACAAAGACGGAAGATGCAGAGAATCTGAGCTCCATTTCTGTATGAAATGCAATTACCATTATAATTTCCTTGTACCACACAAAGGCCTTACTCTATTGGATGTCCCCCACATTTAGGGGCTTTTCAAAAGATTCAGGAGATCTCTATCTATGAAAATGGTACAGTCTTATGAACTGAACATGAAAAATTTAGACATGCTTTTCTCTCTCTTCAGCACTTGGCACAGAGAGATGAAATGGCTTTCAAAAGAACATTGTGATAGACCTGGAAGCAGAACCTTCTGACCTGAACCACAGCTCAGGGCCTGAACTAAAAAGATTTTCACCTTCTCTTATAAGACAAGAGTTCAATAAAAAGTAGAAATAAAGAAAATTGTATGTAGGCTCTGTAGGTAGAATTAGACATTGATGTGTGTGGGTGCTTGAAAAACTGCCAGCTTATAACCCTTTCAGCTGTATGACCAAAAGGCTGGGATGCAAATGCTATTTATGCACAGAGCCAATGACTACCTTAAGCCCTGACAGTACATGCCAAGATTAGCAGTGGCGTATAACTGCACTGTGTCCCTCCCAAGCACTGCCCTCCCCATGGTGAAGTGACAGCTATACCTCCTGTTTAGAGGTGGGAACTTCCATTCAGTTCCTCCTGAATCCTCTACTCTGCAAATACTATACAGAATGCAGCTCAAATAGCTGCAAATCAAATCCCCATTATTACCACTGACCTCATTCTTTACCTGGAACAATTCTCTCCAGAGATCAGTCATTTAAGTATATCTATTCTTGATAACCTAGTAGGCCTGAAAATGAAATAGCTTCTCTAATGCAAGCAACAAGAATCAATAACCTTTAAACACGTAAGGACGCTTTATTGTCTGAAGCATATGGGTATATGAGTCATGCCATCACTAGACCAGTTCATTTTGGTAATTTGTAGACACAAGGACAGGCAGAGCTGTGCTCCTTGCAAAGCATATTGGATAGGCCAGATGCTCAAGACATAGTAGCTCTGTAGATGAGGCTTCCCTGGGAAAGAAGTATCAAGTGGAGAGTTTTGCTGAGTATGTGAGCACAAGCTACATTAAGGGTTAGTTTTGTCCAACAAAAATAGTGAATTATCTGTGGCCAAAATGATGCATTTTTTATGCATGTATCAGCAAACCCTTAAATAGCTGTTGCTGTCAAAGTGTGATGAAGCTGAGACCTCACCTTTGCAGATTCAGCTATGACATTGAGCGAGAAATGGGGAGGGCAGGAAATGAGGGAGTTGTTCCGTGGAAATACAGGATCACAGATTCACAGAATCACAGAATCACAGAATCACAGAATTACCAGGTTGGAAGAGACCTTCAAGATCATC